>OY282558.1:376107933-376308951 GCA_958295665.1 Tipula vernalis
AATTGAAAATAAAATAAAACCGTAAGGAACAATTGTCTGTTTAATCACTTAGTTTTAGTGAAAATTTGAGCGAATAGTTGTCATCTTGGGTGCAAATTTTTACAAAAATTTTGCTTTAACTATCAGAAGGTAAAGCAAGTCCATTTCAAGGATATATAATACAAAACCATTCATTACCAATTACATTTTACATTTTACTTTTACATTTTACATTTTAACATTTACATTTACAATTTACATTTTACATTAATTACATTTAACATTTTACATTTTACATTTTACATTTACATTTACATTTTACATTTTACATTTTACATTTTACATTTTACATTTTACATTTTACATTTTACATTTTACATTTAACATTTTACATTTACATATTACATTTTACATTTTACATTTACATTTTACATTTTACATTTTACATTTTACATTTTACATTTTACATTTTACATTTACATTTTACATTTTACATTTTACATTTACATTTTACATTTTACATTTTACATTTTACATTTAACATTTTACATTTTACATTTTACATTTTACATTTACATTTACATTACATTTTACATTTTACATTTTACATTTTACATTTTACATTTACATTTTACATTTTACATTTTACATTTTACATTTTACATTTACATTTTACATTTTACATTTTACATTTTACATTTTACATTTTACATTTAATTTACATTTACATTTACATTTTACATTTTTACATTTTACATTTTACATTTTACATTTTACATTTTACATTTACATTACATTTTACATTTACATTTTACATTTAAATTTTACATTTTACATTTACATTTTACATTTTACATTTTACATTTTTACTTTTACATTTACATTTTACATTACATTACATTTTACATTTTACATTTTACATTTTACATTTTACATTTTACATTTTACATTTTACATTTTACATTTTACATTTTACATTTTACATTTTACATTTTACATTTTACATTATTTTACATTTTACATTTTACATTTACATTTTACATTTTACATTTTACATTTTACATTTTACATTTTACATTTTACATTTTACATTTTACATTTTACATTTTACATTTACATTTACATTTTACATTTTACATTTTACATTTTACATTTTACATTTACATTTTACATTTTACATTTTTACATTTTACATTTTACATTTTACATTTTACATTTTACATTTTACATTTTACATTTTACATTTTACATTTTACATTTTACATTTTACATTTTACATTTTACATTTACATTTTACATTTTTACATTTTACATTTTACATTTTACATTTTACATTTTACATTTTACATTTTACATTTTACATTTTACATTTTACATTTTACATTTTACATTTTACATTTACATTTTACATTTTACATTTTACATTTTACATTTACATTTTACATTTTACATTTTACATTTTACATTTTACATTTTACATTTTACATTTTACATTTTACATTTTACATTTTACATTTTACATTTTACATTTTACATTTTACATTTTACATTTTACATTTTACATTTTACATTTTACATTTTACATTTTACATTTTACATTTTACATTTTACATTTTACATTTTACATTTATTACATTTTACATTTTACATTTTACATTTTACATTTTACATTTTACATTTTACATTTTACATTTTACATTTTACATTTTACATTTTACATTTTACATTTTACATTTTACATTTTACATTTTACATTTTACATTTTACATTTTACATTTTACATTTTACATTTTACATTTTACATTTTACATTTTACATTTTACATTTTACATTTTACATTTTACATTTTACATTTTACATTTTACATTTTACATTTTACATTTTACATTTACATTTTACATTTTACATTTTACATTTTACATTTTACATTTTACATTTTACATTTTACATTTTTACATTTTACATTTTACATTTTACATTTTACATTTTAACATTTTACATTTTACATTTTACATTTTACATTTTACATTTTAAATTTTAAATTTTACATTTTACATTTTACATTTTACATTTTACATTTTACATTTTACATTTTACATTTTACATTTTACATTTTACATTTTACATTTTACATTTTACATTTTACATTTTACATTTTACATTTTACATTTTACATTTTACATTTTTACATTTTACATTTTACATTTTACATTTTACATTTTACATTTTACATTTTACATTTTACATTTTACATTTTACATTTTACATTTTACATTTTACATTTTACATTTTACATTTTTACATTTTACATTTTACATTTTACATTTTACATTTTACATTTTACATTTTACATTTTACATTTTACATTTTACATTTTACATTTACATTTTACATTTTACATTTACATTTTACATTTTACATTTTACATTTTACATTTTACATTTTACATTTTACATTTTACATTTTACATTTTACATTTTACATTTTACATTTTGTATTGAACTTTAAAATGGACTTTAAATGGACTCATTCATTTTGATACCAATTGCAAAGATGTTACATTCATATTACATTCTATTTTTAGCACTTGACAAAAAAATCTATTAAATGGTTGTTATGTTCCGAGAACCGCATGTATATTTACAAGGGAGTTTCCGTCCCAATTGGCTCTCAATACAAATAGTCCTGCTTTAATGCTTAATTGGTCACAATGTCGATTTTCTTTGTTCAATTTTGCAGACATCTTTAGTTGTAAATTCGTGTAAGTCACGTCTTTCTTAGCTTGTCAAACTATTCGAGCCCTTATCGGCCTGGGGCTAGGTTTGAGAGGGTTTTGACTACAAAACATTTGAAAATCATAATTTTATAATTTTTCTGGATTTCGCAATATTGTGAATTTTTCAAGAGCATTAATGTAATAAAAATTTTCTGTTTTTCTGAAGCCGATACTAAAAATGCAAATAAATAAAATGTTTCTTCCTTAAGAAACATGAAATAAATGAATACTAATGAAATTGATTTTTACTAATTTAAGAAATATAAAAATTCCAAGAATTCTCAAATATGAAATGAGAAATGAAATTAGTCGGGAAATCAAATCATCGATTTCTTGAGAAATAAAATTTGTATGGAAATTGAAAGCTTTAACTGTCATGGCAGCTATATTGGTGAATTATGTTCGTTTCATTATAATTTAAAAGCGTAACTCAACATTTAAATTACTTTATGCGAAAATCAAAAATAAAATGTAAAATTTTGTATTTGTTAGAATGTTTGACCCCTTTTGTCACTATTTTTAAAATCATCTACCAGTTTTGGAATATTTTTTTTTATTTGAAATTAATCTGCCTTATACAAACGATTTAAGTTTGATCCGCACGACGTGTTTTCACAAGTACTTTTACAAATGTGGCGACATTTGTGACAATTTTCATATGCTTCCTTACATATGTAATTTTCCGAAAGTGACTTTTATCCATTTTCCTTTTATCCATTCATAAAATTAAACAAATGTATTCATTAACCATGGTTTTGATCGTAAAAACCGCCTGGTCATAAATTAATCTATCGCCGTCTATATTAATATTGAAAAACATAAATGTTTTTAATGACCGTGTGGATGTGATTTTCAACTTCACAAATATTTTAAAACACACTTGTATTTTTTGACATATTTTCGTTTGTTAGAACAACTTACAAACGAGAAATATAATATTTTTGGTTCGAACGTCGAAAATATATATTTGAGGTTATATCGTCAGTAAAATTTTAAATTTGTATTTAATATCCGCTTCAATTTTTCCCCTCCGTTTTGTGTTCATTTTTAAAATAAATTTACAGTTCTCGGACAGATCAGTGACATTCTGTTTGAAACTTGGTTGCCTATAAGCGAATATCCACTTGCGGTTTAGTTTGATTTTAATATGCTCATAATCCTTTTAATTTTTGAGTTACAGGATTCTAATCCATCAGTCCCTAGCTTACTAATTTTTAGCGATTTTCAAATAGCAGCTGAACATTATGTTTATTCAAGTTGAGATTGATTTCTTTTAATATTTTCACTACCTTGTTCTAAAGGGTTTTCTAATAAGTAAAAACGAGTATTTTTTAAGCGAAATCAATAAATGTTTATTTCATTGTAAAGAGGAAGGTATGCCATTAACATTTGGGAACGACTTCAGTCAAATGACCGCCATGGCTACGCTTGCAGCATCTTCTCCTTTTCATGAAATTTTCCATGACCAATTCCAACATTTGCGGTTGTATGTCCTCGATAAATTTTCGAATTCCATCCTTAAGGTCTTGAATCGATTGTGGAGCATTGGCATAGACCTTACCTTTCACGTAGCCTCAAAAAAAAAGTGTAAAGGTGTTAAATCACAAGATCTCGGTGGCCAATTGTGATTACCTCTTCGAGAAATAACACGGTATTGCTGAAAATATACATCATCCACATCAATATCTTCCAATTCCGGACATAAAAATCATTAATCATAGCTCGGTAACGCAATCCATTCACCGTAACAGTTGCACCAGCCTCATTTTCAAAAAAGTAAGGTCCAATCACAACGCCAGCCCAAAAACCGCACCAAACAGTGATACGTTGAGGATGGAGAGGTTTTTCAACAATCATTCTTGGATTTTCTGAGCCCCAAATGCGACAATTCTGCTTATTAACGTAGCCTCTGAGGTGAAAATGGGCCTCATCACTGAAGATAATTTTTCGATGAAAATCCGGATCATTTTGATTCGTTTGAGGGACCCAATCAGCGAAGATACGACGTTTATGGTGATCGACCGGCTTGAGTTCTTGTGTTAACTGAACTTTAAAAGCCTTAAGACCTAAGTTTTTATGCAAAGTACGGTGTAATGTCGTTTGTGGAATGTATAAATCCAAAAATCGACGAGGAATCGACAAACCTAGGTTTTCTTCAATACTCCGGGCTACAGCAGGAATATTCTCAGTTGTTCTTGAACGACGCTCACGGTTTCGATTCTTCACATCATTAGCTTGTCCCAACAGCTCAAATTTTTTTATCAGTTTCACTATTGCCGGCCGAGAAGGTGCTTCACGACGACCGAAAAGTGCTTTAGTTTCGCGAACTGTGACTGCAAAATTCTCACCATTTTAAGCGTGTATCGTATCATTTTTAGTAATGGCGTAGTTTTTACTTGTCAAACGTTGTACAAAATTGACAGCAGTTTAAAATTATATTATATTTTATTCAAACTTATAAAAAATTCCAATTATATATGGCAGGAAAATATATATAAACATTATTTTAATCAAATTTCAAGTACAATAAACATTATTAGATTAAAATTCCTGGTAGTTCAGGTACGAAATCACATTCCTCGGCTTTAATAAAGACGTCTGTTTTACTCTAATCTTCATAAGATTCGTTAGCACCCAATAATTCATTGTAGTATTTAAGGTTGCTTATCACTTGCCAGTCTGGTCCATAGTGCTTGAGTAATAAATTGCTTACATCCCGCAGCTTGAGTGGATTTACATGTTTTGTACTGGCTTTGATTTCATCGGGTTTTTTTGCCAATGTCGATTTTCCCACTTTTGTAATTGATTTAAAGACACAAAAGTCATTTTATAATGAATTTTACCTCTAATTCAAACATTACTAGAAGCTGCTGGTCGTTTTAAATAGTATCGTTTACATTCCTTAAATCGGAAGTGCCATGATCCTGGTTTCTTTATATTTTGTTGTGTGGCACTTTTCCAATCCATATTCACGCAGTCTTCTCCCAAATGCACTATAGTAGCAGATTCCGCAAAAATCCCAATACATTCTGTAGGATCCGAAATTACTTCTATTTGTCTTATTTTTTTCTCGATATGGCCAAATACCCTATCCGATGGTAAAAATGAGTGCCCTACAATAGGAAAAACCAATTCTATATTTCGAATGTTTGGAGGTGCCTTGAACGATAACCATTTACGACACATTTCATGAATAGAGTTCTTGTTTTGGCCGCTACACCCGTCTGCGACAAGACGGGTAATTTTATGTGAATTATCAATTTGAATTTTATTTAGACAATCAAAGACAGCTGATGCTATTTCGTTGGATCCTTTGTCGAATTCATCTTCGGTCCAATAGTATGAAAACACATTTTCCTTTAATAAATTCGATTTCGAAGAGCCCTTTACAATTACAAAATTGTACATGTATAGCTCTCTCGAATAATACGCCGTTTGATCAGGCACTTTCAGTAAACAAAGATTTTTTTGATAATCGAATGAAAGCGTTATTATTTCTGGATTTTCTTCCAGTAAAAGTTGAAAGAAATATTTTGCTTTTAAATTATGCACTTTCCTCTCAGATAGAATCCTTTCTTTGCTTGCAGGATCCGTTGCGTTTTTTATGCGCTCCGTTAACTCTAAGCATTTTGAACATACATCTGTTCGAGGTGTACTAAAACTTAAATTGTACCTAGTATTAAATATCATACGAAAATATGATGACTTAATTTATAAATATTCCGGCGACTGAGCAATACACATCCTATACATTTTGTTAATATTCAAGTACATTTTGCAACTCTCGGATCGGCAAGAATGAGATTCAACGCATTTGAATCGATTAATAAACTATTGTTCTGCAATGCGCTGTTCGCGATAATTAAATTCCTTACGATTACTACCTCTGGTTTCAACAGGGACATGGCCCTGGTTTCGAAATGATTTCATCACCCAATTTAACCGATGTTTAGTTATACCCAAAATGTTTAGAAACGAATTTTGATATACGGGTATGTTTTGTTTGTCCTGATCGCGTACGAAACATCTTATGTGGGTTGTTTTTGTTTTGCATCGCCTATTGTTCAATGGGTAGTGATGAATGAATCTTGGATTAGTTTGTCTGGTGTTGCATAAAATTGTTTATTAAACATTTGAATGTCAAGCATTTTTAACGATCTGCACTGATCGGGCACCCGATACGTGCCCACACTGCTGATAGGTGGGCAAATCTTTCGAAGAATACTTAAAACATTAAAAATTAAAAAGATAATAAACACATTAAGTTCATTAATTGATAATAATCTACAAAATATATTTTGACTAACCTTAGTTATTTTGCAATAATACGTTGCCATTTCGATTCTTGCCTTATTCGTTTTCTTGCCTTTGACGGTGACACCGGTGACGCATTTTTTTCCATTATTATTTGATTAAAAATTTATTATATAAAATTAATTAAATATAAAAATATTTTCACACTAAAATAATCTTTTTAGAACTACACGTCTGTCGACATTAAGAGAGAATGACAAGAATTTCGTTAAAAAAATTAATATTGCACAATTAACTGTTTTTCACCGAAATAATTTTCTACAATTGTTTCGATTTGTTAAAAAGGAGATTGCAGCATTTGATATTGAGTTGTAATAGGAGATATCCGGTTTTAAATTTAACGCTACATTTCCAACTCAAATTTTAATGTAATTCTGCCGTTTTTAAAACAGAGTAATAAAAGGACATGATAGAGGATCGATTATTGACATGCCAAACTCATTTTTAAAAAAAAATGGAGATTGCCGCCTTTGTTTTTACAACCCTCAATTGTCCATACACTTGCACTATTGTGAAAATTAAGATAAATTACGAAATTTTTGGTTGCGAAAATGTTAATTAGTCGTACTTTATTCATGGCGAATAAAATTATTGCCCAATTAAAAATGTGTGATTCTTTTACCAAAAATAGTACTGAAATTAAAAAGTTGACCATTAAATTGGAAAGTGAAGGTAAAAGTTTATAGGAAATTTCCAAAATAATTAATCGCCCGTGATCTGCGATTCATTATAACATCCAGAACTCCCAAAAAATCAAATCGCTAGAGATTTTTGTTGGGCGTGATCGCAACCGAAAGCTAAACAGACGTCAAATACATCTAATAGAGAAGGAAATAAAATAGAATCGAAGGCATAGTGCTCCAATAATCGCTGCTAAAGTTTTTTTTTTTTTTGGTTTTAATCTATGCAATCTGTTTTGGGGCTCAATGCACTCCCAACTCTTTCGCAGTTTACTTTTACCGTCCTACTTTATGCATTAGTAGCCAAATCGAGAAAGTACAGCTATAGACCCCCCTTTGTATAAACCATCTGCACATTGCATTACTTCATACCAACCTGTAGTGCTGACATGAAAGGTGGGTCGGCCCATGGATTCTGCACTCTCAACAGGGGGTCATAGATGTTTTCATCTTTATCACCGATCGTAATCAGATGATGAAAAATCCCCTTTGCATCCCGCCCCTATCGCGATTCGAACCCGGTACCTCCCGATCCAACCGCCGCAGCTTTAACTACTGCGCCGTTTGGTCGGTAATGTTTATCAAAGCAAAAAAGGAGCGATAAAACCTCAGAAAATACGCAATATTTTTCACGGAATGAAATGTATTTGCCGATAAATAAAATATTAAAACCACATGGAATATGCATTGGGATATGTGAGTGAGCCCGAAGTGTTCTAGGAAAATGTTATTCCCTCGGACGAAAGTAAATTTAACGTTTTAGGTTCAGATGGGCTAGTTATGTTGTCGCGGAAACCCAACACTGAACTTTAGTAAAACATGGTGGCGGAAGTATATTGGTTTGGGGAGCTTTTAGCTGAAAGGGTTTGGAACATTTGATCTTCATTTAAACCATAATGAATCGGTTTAAATATTTGGATATTTTGAAGGATAATTTGTTAATAAGTGCTGAGAAAATGGGACACGGGATACATTTTCGTTCCTTATATTACAATGCCTCGAAGCATTCGTCAAAACTGATCAAGGTATGGCTATTGTACAATGTAAAGTCAATACTTCCTCATTCTCTCCAGCCACCAGATCTCAACATGATTGATAATTTATGCCACTATTTGGAGCAAAAGATCCGTGAACAGCAAATTAATGGTAAGGAACAATTAAAAGGGTCGTTGTGAATGAATGGGCCAAAAATTCCACCGAAATAACCCGGAAGTTGGCTTTCTCAATGAAAAGAAAGTTGCAAAGTGTCATTGCATGAATAGGTTACAACACCAGACCTAACTTTTTTACAAAATTCCCTCAACTTCGTTGTGTGCATGGACAATTATTTGACATCGTTTTAGGTGGTTTAAATAGTAAATCATATCAAACGTGAAAGTAAATTAATTTATATCATGATTAATAATCATGATATAAATTAATTTACAAGAAAACTAAATTATTTGTGCATTCTATTAGTAACAAATACGACAACCCCCCTACTTGGTATTAAAACCGGAAATCTCCATTTTTTATCCTTCTTTAAAAAAATTAAAACTGAATTTTTTGTTTGATTTGTAATTGTTTTTTTTATCAATGTTTTCTTAAGCGAGTGCTGTACGGACAATATTTTGATACAGTGTATGTTAATGCAACCAGAAGCCGTCCCTCTAGATTGACCGTAAATTTAAAGGTCTATTATTACTCTAAAACCAAAAGTAAGAAAGTTACTCGTCGACATCCCTTTGTAGAATTTCTCTACAAATTTTAATTTTGAGAGCCAATCTCATCATCAATTAAGCATAAATTCATAAAAATCGAAATAAAAATTATAAAACAGAAATATTAATTTTTTCAAGGTCACATATACGTCTAGATGTATGCACGTATAAGCAATGCTAATTGCATTTAAATTTTCTAAATATATATGTACACATCAACAAAAAGAAAAGGTAGATTCCAAAATAAAATACGTTGACTTCAAAATATTTAAGCGAAATGATTTTTGTTACATCATATGAAAACAGTTACATAACAAATCATAATGAATGAAAAATCCCTACTGCAAAAATGTATGTACACAAAAATGTATAATGTATATCTGGTACAAGCCTTGCGGTTCTCATTCAAGCCAGATATCATAAAACAAATGTACATTGACTTGCGTCAGTGTGTAAGTCAGTTTTATATAATAAATATTTTAACAGAAAATTTGAATATTTATTTCATATCGTGTTTGTATCGGCGACATAACACTAATACTAATATAATATAACTCAACAAAAATGGATTCTCAAACTACAATTACTAGACTACACCATTTGTTTTGGTTTTTGATATACCTAAAAATAAAGCGAGCAAATCCATATGAAAACTAAATAATCCATTAAAATTGTAAGGAAGCATACACATACAATGTCCTTAAATGGAATATGGAAATCATAAAAAACAAAGATCGAGAAGAAAGTTGGTACATTTCTTCACATAAATTAATGCTTTGATTTATTTGTACGTATGAATAAATTAGTTTATTATCAATGTATTACAAATAATGAATTTACCATTTGTTCGGATAATTATTATTTTTTAAATAAACTTGTGGAAATGATTTTGTGATAGTCTAAATTAAATTAATGTCGTATTAAATACCTCGAAATTTATGGAAACGTTAAATGTACCAACAATTAACAAATATAAAATTGTTCTTGTATTTTGAAAACAAATTTTTGAAATGGTTACATACATGAAAACATTAGATAAAGTAGAACAAATATATTTCATTTATGTATGTACATATGTATATATAAAAAAAACTATCTTGCTAACCCAAACACGATTGCATTTTAACTGTGCGAAACTGGAAAGAGAAAACATTATAAAGTAAACGATACAAACCTCTCGTTCTCGGGTGTTACTTCTGACAACTGTTCGAAAATTGTAAGTAATATCATTCATATACATTTGAGTAGTATGAACTTTCCACATCTATTTATCTTTTTCTGGGGTTGTAACATGAACACCCCTATTCCCTTAGTCGTGTCACTTGTCACTTGTACCGACAATCAAATTTTGATATTATCTTAGTCGATCGATGCGACAATTGTCGTTTGAAGTGACAGATATAGTTTTACGTCGCATTCTCTTATATTATCACTTCGATCGACTAAGAGAATACCAATTTAAAGTTGAAGTGACACGACAATTGTCACGTCGAATGAAGTGACACGACCAAGGGAATAGGGGTAGAAGCCAAAAACAAAAAGAGGGGAAATAACAAAATAGAATAAAAACAACAGATTCTTATATACTAAACCACCAACACACATTAAAAGCAAATATTTCTCCAACCTTCCATGTGCGTAGCAAAAGACTTATACCCCTATTCCCTTGGTCGTGTCACTTCATTCGACGTGATAATTGTCGCGTCACTTCAACTTTAAATTGGTATTCTGTTAGTCGATCGAAGTGATAATATAAGAGAATGCGACGTAAAGTAATGTTCGTCACTTCAAACGACGATTGTCGCATCGATCGACTAAGAGAATACCAAAATTTGATTGTCGGTACAAGTGACAAGTGACACGACTAAGGGAATAGGGGTGTTATCATGTTTTCATTATTTTATATACAGCCAATACCATTACAGAGCACATACAAAACAATCCTGATCTATATAGCAAGATATAACAACCATACCAACACCCACAAAAAAGTCTCTCTTTTTGTTGTTGTTGCTTAGCTAATACATAGCAAAAACCAATAATGAATAGTACATTTCCCTAATAGGATTCCTGTAAAGAGCGAACGAGGCGGCCCGTACAAACATTTCGTTGGCTTTGTCATGTATCAATTTTCAAGAATGTATTTCTGTCTATTATACTTTGTACATAACATAAAAACCAAAAACCAAATCCATACCGAAACCCACAAAAATGTTTATACGTATGTATGTATAAACACCTTTGTTTGGCTTGCAAGAACGCATTCAATTATGCGTAAATATAAAATCGAATATGAAATTAACTACGACGTATGTTAATTTACGTTAAAAACTATTTTGATACGATCCAATTATTAGGTTTTAGTAATAAAATCATGTACAATCCAATCACACACAAACGTTAAAAACTCGCACCCAATAGAAATCAATAATTTTCATTTCTTCATCTATAAATATAAAACATTGCCTGATAAATGCATCCCGGTGGATTGCATTTTCCAAAATTACACTTTAAATTATTTCACTTCCACTTTAATTATTATTCCACCAAAAACTGAATTAAATAGAATTAAAATTATAATTATAATTAAACTTTAAATACTACATTAACTACATAAATAAAACAAAATAAAAATTAAATTAAATTAAATTTTTGAAGAGGATAGAAAAAACACGTCTATCCTCTTTGACGAACATTCGCTCACCCCATAAATTCTTAAATAAATGAATTATAAATAAAATAAAAAACCATAATTAAATCTTAAAAATTATTTAAAATGGTTTTAACTGAAAAAACCAAGCCTAAAATCGTTCGGCACACAATAAATTCTATACATTTTTTAAATCCCACAAATTTTAAAATTTCTATAATTTTTTTAAATGCTATAAATTTTAGAATTATAGAAATTCTATGAGTTCTATAAGTTGTTTTGACTGACAGAGTTCTATAAGTCCTACAAACTAAAATTCTTTTCAATTCTTTTTTTTTTTCTTAAAATTTCGCAATTTCGCTTTTCCAAATTTTATAAATTCGATATTCTTATAAATTTTAATAATTCTACAAATTCTCTTAACTAAATTCGGTAATTTCTAGAATTTTTTTAATTTGTCTCTGTCAGAAAAAGAAACGATTTCGATCCTGAAACAAGTTTACTTTCACTTTCAATGTTTATATTGCATTATAAGGACAAAAAATGTGTGGAATTCATCTTGAATTAACTATGTTTGGTATAAATCAAAAACTGTAGACAATATACAAATATATACTTATTTGTATATATTTTATAAGTAATGGAGGCCATTGGTATGAAATGATCAAGATAATTTTTAAAATTTTAAAACAGTATCGTGACCCTGGACTTCAACCATAGTGTTCTGCTGTAGCCTTATTCTAAAAAAATAAGATAATGTTTACACGTATAAACAGCGAACGAAAAGAGAATCGAAAAACAGTTTAATGTAACTTTAGTAAAAAATCACAAAGTTTACCCGTTTTCACGTATACACATTATCTTATTTTTTGCAGACTAAGGGTGCTGAAAGAATACATTAACATGATAGAAATTACAGTCATGATGCACCAAACAAAAAACGTTCTTTATAAAATCAACAATTTGATGAGGATTTTCAACTGTATTCACTACAATAGAGTCGGTCCAAGCACCAACGAAGGATTAAAGCTTCGCCAAAAAATTTAATTTGAGTTTTATGTTGACGTTTTACAAATTACGTATTACATAATATATTACATAATAAAATAAAAACATATAATTATTTTTAAACGAATTGAGCTACTCCTTACAGAGAAAACAAATTTTTATACAACAAACTCCAAAATGTAGTGAGCAATGTAAAAATCTATTTAAATACTTTTAAGAATGGCGAGTGATTTACTTCGAACTGCGCAAAAAATAATTTAAATCATTTTATATTTATTTGATAATCGGTTAGTAAAAAAAATCAATTAATTGATAACTCGAACAGTAATGGACCGCAGGAAGAGACAGCATATAAAATTAAGAAAATACCAATTAAATAAATTTAGCAAACAGGTACACTGGATTTATCTATTAAAAAGCATTTCAAAACCATAGATTTGGATCTCAATACACTTAAGTCAATTCGAATTCACCAATTTATAATATTAAGATATACCCTTAAAAGCAAATTTTAAACTACCTATAAAAACAAATTCTAATTCATTTGGACTCATAAAAGCATCTCATGTCTACACTCTCTCTAATGTTCAACACTTTTCCGCCTCACAACAATTTCATTTTCTCACATTTCCTTACACTCAACATATTGTATTATAGTACCGAGTTTATTACATACATAAACAGAATGATACACCCACACACACGTAAAGGAGCTACAAAACAAAAAAAAAACATCCATTCGATTTATTTACATGGAATTTAAATGAAAATTTTCACACGAGAATAAATTTAGAAGGAAAAAATTTCCAATAAATACTTACCCTTCGCGTGCTTTTGCAATTTATTTAACAAAAAATGCTTACATAAAGTAAAATATTTTCTTTGTAATAATTTAATTTTTTTTATTCGTCTTTAAGATTTATTTTTTTAATAAAATCCGTTTGTGTATTATATTTCGTGTCTTTCTACATATAGGTATAAATTTTCCATATTAAACAAATCGCAAAGAAAATGGATTTTCTTGAGTTTTTTTTTTTTTTTGCTTTCATATATTTTCATATAATTTTCTTTGTACTCAACGTTTTGTACCTGTTTTAAAACAATTTATCGAACGACACAAACAGTTTGTACGTACAACGGATTAGAATGTGTGCATATCACACAATTTGAGCTTTCATTTCTTTGCTTCCTTCGATTTCCTCTATATAATATAACAAGTACGAGTAAATGGAATTTTAAATTGCAGATTCCAGTGAAAATAGAGAAAAATGGTTAAATCTGGTAATAGATTACCATTGCGACGGTTTGATATAATAGCTAAAGTATCAACTGTATGTATACACTAGATAACTAACTGTCTTATAATACATTTTCGTATTCGCGTATAAAGTCGCTTTTCGTTGTGTGTTCTATGTGTGAATGTTTATGGCGTATACGGTGAATGAAAATTGTATGCCAAATAAAAATAGAATTTTCGTCTTTTATTTGGGAAAAAAAAATCGAATTGAATAAACTCTTAGAATGATAAGCGAAAATGAAACGAGAAGAAAAAAAAGCTGTAAGCTCTGTAAATATAATATTTTTATAACTGAAATGAAATTATAGAGTAGAAAATGAACGAAGCAAAAAGAGGAAACCCAAAAAAAAATTACAAACGGTAAATTATTTATTTGTTTCCAAATGAAAATATGTTCTTGGAAAATATTTTGAAATGTAGACACAAAAGTATATAAATTTAGATTTGAATTTTATTTTTTTTTTCTGGAGCTATGTACATTTCATGTGTATGTGTAAGTTTGTATATGAAAAGTGTTTTATTCGTTTTTTTTTTTTTTTTTTGGAAATGAGAAAAACTCTTTAATTGATGAATGGTAGAATGGAAATATAAATTTTCTCTACAGCGATTTTTTATTATAGCCGCAGGAGATCTTTAAAAGCAGTATATCATGATAACAACGAGTGCACAATAAATATAATGAAAAAGCTCTTCCCTTAACAAGATGTCTAAGAGTAAATAGCATGTTGTGATTTATAGGAAAACCACAGGTTTCTAACCAAAACAAAACTCTAAGATTTTGTAGTTATTTGAAACTCAGTTTTAATCGTTAAAATGTATGAAAATATAATATTGAAAATTTTGTTCAAATTTCATCCCTGATTTAATTTTTTCCAAAAAAAATTAAATGTAGTTCGGATTACAGTTGCGGCATAATTTACAAATTACGGCATAAAAATAATTTTTACATTGTTTCGGGGAAAAAGTTCGCCAATATTGATTTAATGCAATATATAGAAGATCATAGCCTTAAAATATAAAATGATTGTTTCCAAACCTCGTGTGGCCACGTGTGCTCTAATTTCATTTTGTGTAGTACCCACCTACAAAAATAAGAAAAAAATGAATGTACTTACTCGTACTTTAAATTTCCATGTTCAAACACCTTCTTGAACTAATTACTTACCGGGAATACTTTTAACATAAAATCTAAATTTTCGTTGTAATTATTTTAATCATTTTTATATCTTCATTTACATGGGCGTGGATTATCTTTTCAAATTTTTTGATTTCCGTGCAAAACCCATTATTTTGGATTTCACACCATTCCATTTTTCAAAATACAACGCTAAATTTAATTCCATCAAAACAAGAAAGTGACTCTTCAAAAAATCATCTTTCAGCAAATGGGGCCACATTTCTTTTACTTCTGTTATCCGTGGATTTATAGCCAGAAATTTTCTTTGTGCCGAAAATGAGTTTGCGAAAGACTGTTTTTATTTCAGCTTTAGCAGGACTATTTTGTTGTGCATATCGAAGTTGCTGTTTAAGCCACAATCTTTTTTCTGCAGACTCTTCCTCTGAAAATTGGTCATTCTTTTCGCTTTCGTAAAAATTTCGAATTCCTTGCGATACAGACAGTCTTCTTGTGGCTTTTTGATAATTGAAATACACTCGCTTTCTACCACATCCACACTTTCGGGAAATGCACCTAACGGCTGCGGTATATAGTTTGAACGGCAGCGCATATTACTAACTATGCAGTGAACAAACTGGGATAAGAACCTGCCCAGTGGTTTCTTGCTATTTAAAATATCAGCAGATTTTCAGGCATTTTATTTATAGGTATGATGTAATCAGCAAATAATTTTTCTGCTTGTTTAAGTCCTATAAAGTCTGAATTATCAGAGCATATGGAAGAAAACATAACATGTGTTTAATATGGTACCCAATGAATCAATCCAGCTGATAATTTGACTGTTATTTGTAACTAGCTCAGTAGGAGATGTATTTTGAAGTGAGCCTTCTGGTATAATGGTAGCAGATATGCTGGGTGCTGGTATCCAAAATTGATTCTCTGGCAGCAGGAGGAATGTAATGTTATTTTCACCGTAATGTTCTAGAACATCTGTGTCGTCAATTTCTGTACCATCTGATTCCAATATTAATTTTGATCCGCTAATACCGGCTGCATTTGCTGTAATTAAATATATTTTATATTTTAATTGAAATCATATGAAACATACTAATTTGATATTTTTATGTTATTTGAAACTGTCAAAGATTGCCCAGTAATATATTTTGTGTTCTTGTACGTTACAGTTTTAACATGAAATTTATAAGTGTCGGGAATACTAATTGAAAAATTATGGAACTGCATGGTTGCTAACCTATGTTTTGTTTCTATTTCGTTAAAAATCGTTTTCCAAAAACCATCGATTATAAGCTTTGATGTCTTACGGTTAAAGTTTTTGTTAAGTTAATAAAATTTCTAGCTCTTTTTGGACGTTAAGTCTCAAAGCGCATAGTTGAAAAACTAAAGGCCCAAATAATGTCATCAGTTGTGGATAGTGTTGAAAATAATGATGCTTTGGTCTCAAGAGATGGATTGGTCTGAGATCGAGATATCTATCTATCAATCCAATTATGCAATAAATTTGATAATTGGTAACTGCATGTGACGATACAATTTTTGTAATCTCTAAAAGTAATAAAACCATTTCAAATACGTTGTCTTATTATTGGAAAGCTAACATTATATTTGAGTAACTTCTGTTCTCTCGCAAGTGTTAAATTTAAATATTCATACGTAAATTAATTGTTACGAACAAAATAATGTAGAGCTAAACATATAGCATAAGAAATACATAATTCCTTCATATAAATCATGCGCAATACATGGGGGCAGACCGGGATTATTTACGTGAAAATATTTTAATGCGTTGAAACATGAATTGCTCTTAATTCCTCTACTAGACCCATTAAAGTTTATATTTGGAGTTATATGATTCCTTAGATCTTGTTTCTGTTCTAGTTCTGTAATTTTCTTGACAAAAATATTGATTTGTACTGAAATTTTTTACCTATTTGATGTCACGCTAAATTATTCCCGCAAATTGCTATAATGGATCGTCTGTAACAACCGCATGTTTCTGCAAGCTGAACACCAGTTGTTTTCAATACTTTTAAATCAGAAACTGATGAATACCGTTGTTTTTGTAATAGAACACGAAATTCAGTTTCTCAGCAGTATTCAAAATTTAGTTTCTCCATTAGTGGAAACGTCAGTTTTTTAACAGAAGGCGAAAGTTTTTTGTATGTTAACTAAAGTCAGTTTCTCGCCAGTTAGCAGTAAATTTTTCGTTAGATCTTAGTTCTCCTAAAACTTTTTCGTTGATTGACGAAAGGTGATTTATCGTTTGTTTCTCTTCAGTTGCTGGAACTCAGTTTTTCGTCAGTAGATGCAAATGAATTTTTCGTCAGTACGCGCTTTAACGTTTTTCGGAAGTTTTTTCAACTGTTACCAACATGTTTTCATTGAAGAAATTCAGTTTTTCGTTAGTTAATGAAAGAAACTTTTTATAAGTTAATGAAAACAAGCAGCTAAAGTCAGTTTTTCGTATGTTGACAAAAGGCTCTGTTTGTTCAGTTGACGAAAGTAAGTTTTTTGTCTATTGACAAAAATGGGTTTTACGTAAGTTGAAAAGCCATTTTTTGGTCAGTTACTCCAAGTACGGTTTTCGGCAGTTCTTCGTTAGTTTTTTTTTCAAATAGCTTTAATTATTTTTTATCATTTGATGAATTTCATTTTAAAGTTAGTTTTTCGTTGAAGGAAAACAGTTTTTCGTCAGTCAATTAGAAAGATAACTTTTTCTCAATTGACAAAATTCAGCTTTTCGTAAGCTTTTTTTTTTTTTTGAGTGCTACAAACCACTTTCCGTTAGTTGACGAAAGTTGGTTTTGCATAAGTTTTTTGTTAGTTTTTCGTTAGTTAACAAAAGCCACTTTTTAGTTTATTAACGAAAGTAACTTTTTCATAAGTTAACGAAAGTATTTTTTTCATTGCTTTTCGTCAGTTGAAGAAAATCAGTCATCAGATGACGAAGATAAGTTTTTATCAGTTTGCGAAAGTCACATTAATTGGCATCATTAGACAGTTTTGGGCAGTTTCCGTTTGTTTTTCGTCCGTTTTTCGTTAGTTGGCAAAAGTCAAAATTTTATTCATCGACGAAAGTCAATTTTTCATCAACTAGCTAAAATTAGTTTTTCATACTCGTAAGCTATCCATTAGTTGACGAGAGTTAGCGTTTAGTTAGTTTTTCGTTAGTAGATTCTCATTAATTTTTCGTGAGCTGAAGACAGTCAGTTTTTTGCCAGTCGACGAAAATTAGGTTTCCATCAGTTTACGAAATTCAGTTTTGCATAGTTTTTTCGTCGGATTTTCATTATTTTTTTTGTCTCTTGGCAAGTCAATCGACGAATGCCAGCAGCTTTCAACAGTATCCGCTTGTATTTTGTAGTTGGCGAAAATCAGCGTATCGTCAATTTATAGTCCTTTGAAAATGGTAGGTTTTTCGTAAGTTTCTGAAAGTTAGTTTATCTTAGAGTGAGGAAAGCCAGCTTTTCGTCAGTTTGACAAAATAAGTATTTCATCAGTTGACGAGATTCAATACAACATTTCTTTAGTTCTCCGTTAAAGAAATTTAGCTGTTCTCCAGCAAACGAAAAGTAGCTTTTTGCCAGTTGACGGAATCCAATAGATGAAAATTAGTTTTCGCCAGTTAACGGAATTCCGTTTTCATCAGTTGTCGATAGTAACTTTTAGTCAGTTGACGAATGTAATATTACGAGAAGTTTTCGTCAGATTTTCTTTAGTTCAAAATTTCATTAGCATATACATGCCTGTGTATTAGTAAAACATGGTTGGATCGCGCCACCTATGGTTTATATAGGATTATTTTATACGGCTATTTGGTAACACAATTACATATGAAATGTATTAGTCAATGATTTTCAGTAACAAGGTGTTTTTTTTTTGTCACTGAAATTATAAAGCAACCATTTTTCTTACTGAGCTCACCTATACATATAGCTTCCATTTCAATTTTACATATATCAATTATCCTTAATATATATATCAGCTCTGCTACTACTCCATTCTGGACCAAAATGTTGCTCAGAATTAAGTTCATTATAATTATACAAGCAGTGTGGTCCTTATTGGAAAAAAATTAAATTTTTGCAATTTTAGTTTTCACTCCATAGAAAGAACAGGTTAGATCTAAAAAAATTACAGATTCATTCATATAAAATGAAGAAAATGATGGATACTATGATGGACTCCTCTCCTTTTAAGTTTCTCATTCCAGTTACTCCTTAAGCAATTTCAATCTTAAGCAATATCAGTTTATTTCAACTTAACAATTTTAAAGGAATTTTCTCATGTCGTGATGACAGAATATTAAGAGGTTTGATCGGTTTTGTAGACAATTATAGTTCTACTAAGCTATGGGCCGTTTATAGACCACCTAGTTGTGATATTGAACAATTTTTAAGCTTCTATTACATTTGCGAATAGGTCAATCAGTGGCAATATTCTTGATCATGTTGCACGTATTTTCACAAACATTAGAACTGTTCATAGTTCCACCATTTTTTTAGATATTAGTTATCATAATTTTATTTTTTCATCCATTTTATTCAAAGCTAAGTTTTTCCGACAAAAATTAAACATAATATTATTGACTTTGATAATGTTGATTTATATTTTGACGATTTTCTCACTAAAACGTATTTTGATACTGCTCCCAGAAGTTAATTTTTTAGAAATAAAATCTTTTAATCGAAAAATTAATAGTAGTTAAAAGTGTTGTTGCAAAAGTGAAGAATGATTCTTGTGCCTGGAGGTCAAATAACTTATGGAAGCTCATTGGGAAACAAAACCGAATTTAGAGAGAAATACAAATTAGACACTAATATAGAAACCAGAAATCATGTTCAATGAGAAAATTTCAACTGAGAAGTATTTTGCGAAGCACCGATATTATGAAACTATGTTTTGCAATGTGAGTTAGAAACACTTATGGAAGAATATGCAAATCAGTTTTAGAAAAGAAATAACTTTTATGTTTAACTAATATATGAAATTCACTTGGAAATTGGAGTGATAGAAGCATTCATAAATTAAAAACATTGCGTTCGAACCCTGATTAAATGTTTTAATCTTCATTTATTCCCTTGGAAGTATACAACCATTTAATTACTAGTAAGGGTAGTGGGCCAGACAATAGTCGTTATTTGATTTTGAAACGTAACACTTCCATTTTCTCTGAAATTCTGGTTACATTTATTAATCAAATTTTTGAAACTGCGAATTGCCAAATCATTTAAAAATTGCTTATGTTGTGTTAGTTTTTAGAAGTGGCGATTAAACCCATATTTCTAATTATTATTGACCCATGGATAAAATAATTAAAAAAATTATAAACATGAGTTTTATTAAATTCTTCAATAAATCTGATTTTTTCCATGCTTATCAGTATGAATTTAGGGAACGTGCAAATATTGGAGGAATTTGACACCATTGAGCACTGATATTGCAACAGATTTCGAGAAATATCTTACGAATTATTCAGTAGTTTTTTTTAAATAATCGAAAACAATACCTAATGATTGAATGGTTCAGGAGTAATGTTCTCAATGTTAATTGTGGGGTTCCTCAGGGTCATTATTGTTCCTTACATTTATTAATGACATTTTGTTTTTGCTATTGATTGTACAAATATATGTTTCATACAACACTATGCAGTCAGCTAGACAGTCGTTCCAACCGTGAACATTTTACTTGAATATTTCAAGTCTAATATGATTTCATTGAATTTAGCAAGAACCAAATTTATGATTTTTCACTCAGCACATAAAACTGCATTTAATGAAACATATTTTATAATGAATGATATCGTAGTGTATCAAGTTGAATCTTCCAAAAACTTAAGAGTACGTTTGATTATCGTATGGCTTGTTGAAACAATTTTTAATAATTTGGCTTCTTTGGTTGGACTTGTAAGAAGACTTTCATATTATGCGTCTAAATATATATTGAGACTAATATATTTTGCATTTGAAAGTGTGAAAGCTATTTCGAACCCATCTTCACGATTTCCAATGCTTAGTTTTTTTGAAACCGAATCTAATGGTAATTTTATTATTGGTGCATTACATGTTTACGAAATATCAATATAAAAATTTATTATGTCAGAAATTAGAAGAGAAACATTGATAGTGTGAATGAGTGATTCATTTGGTTGGTGCAGAGACAAATAGTTTAAGATGTATCGTTTCTTCGATGAACCATCTGGCGCAGTGATGCGGGACAATGGACTAAATTGTTAAATTCCAATATACGTCTAGTACAAGAGAATTAATTTCACCAACAACTTCTTGAAAAAGCTAAATTAATTCTAAATTAGCTGTATGTTTTAGTAATTCATCTTCAATTGTTTAAAAGTATTATTTGTGTTTACTTGTTGTGTTCATAAAATTTAAACATTATACAATAACAAAAATGTTATAAAATGATAATTTTAGAGATCTTTATTCAATTCAACGTAAAGCAGTTTCTCTAGTAAATTTTGAAGTAATTTCGAACAATTTCAATAACAATAAAAAATCTAACCAAGCCCCGAAAAATTAAATAACATCTTTAAAAGTTTTAAATTAACTGCAACGTCAATGACTAGGTTATCTCGAAAATGTGAAAAATTTCGCATTACATTTAAAGTTCAGATTATCAATGGAACTCGGATAATCCAAAATATTCTCGTAAAATGTCATATGTAACTTATCCTTCCAACTTAACTTTAAATAACTCACGTACTTTTATAAAATTATACCTAACTAAGTTATTAATTCAACTCCAAACAGAACTTTTGAAAAATGTACAGCACGAATATATTATAATATGTTGCTAAGTTCGTGGCACATTTGTTCAAGAAAATTTTGGTTTTATGAACCCATGTATGTACCTTTTGTGCCAATCAAATCTCGAATAAGCTTAAAAACCTCAAAAAATCACTGAAACTGTCACATCATATACATAACTGTAACGCCTTAGAAATTTTTTAGTATAGAGAAACTTGATAAGATTCGAATATTCTGGTAAAGCATGATAATTTTGATATTGTCAATGTCAATGTGGCCCTTTTAAAGGTGCACAGCGTAATTCATATTAATTTATTAAGACAACAACATCAATTTTAATTCCACAATATAGATTTGACATGTTCATTGTCCGTCATTTTGAACCAACAGGAAAGATTAATTGTCCGCGAAGACAGCTACAAATAATTTAATCATTGCTCCATTTGAAATAGACATACGGGTCGGCCATTGATCATGCGTCAACTCGAACACTTTTAGTGTTTAAGTCCGTAAATTGCTTTATATAATTTACGAATATTAGAAGTATGATCATGATATTGCTGATATTTTCTTCCACGTTCACTATAAGAAAAGCGCCCAAGATCCCTTTAAAAGAACAGTGTCCATATGCTTGATATGTAATCGTGCTTTACCGTCATTGTCAAAAAATTACGAATAGAGTTATATTTAAATATAGTTGCACACGTTTTCTGATAATCAACGCCATAGCGTTGAAGCACAACTATCATTTAGGTGATATTTTGTTTTAAACATCAACTTTGACTGAATTGGTTTTGATTTTAATTTAGCTCTATTATATCCCCAGGTATCATTTTCTTTGATTGAATTCATCTCTTCATCCATTATTGCCTTGTTCCAAAAACTCGACAAATACATAAAATCATCTATTTCAGAAGACAAATATTCCTGCAGTTCAATCAATTCTCCAACACCATTGAGATTAGCATCAACATTGTTGTTCGTTAACTGATCGAGAAATCCAGTGCATCCCTGATTTTTGTATCATAAACTTCATCGATATCATTTGTTTGTTGGTTCATTTGTTTGTTTGTTTATATTTCTGCAATCTTTTTTGGGGCTCAGGGCACTCCCAACTCTTTCACAGTTCGCTTTTTACGTCCTACCTTATGCAGTAGCCTAATCGAGGACGTACGGCTATATAGACCCGTCTTCGTTTAAACCACCTGAATATTGCATTGCTTCATGCCAACCTATTGTGCTGACATGAAAGGTAAGTCGGCCCAAGAGTATCATAGATGTGTTCATCTTCGTCATCGATCGTAATCAGATGATGAAAAATCACTTTTGCATCCCGCCCCTATAGGGATTCGAACCCGCTACCTCCCGATCCAACCGCCGCAGCTTTAACCACTGTGCTGTTTGATCGGTGACATTATTTACCATTGGCATAAATACGCTGTTGTTTCATTGCTTATTGAATAACGAAGAATTCATCATTCGAAGTGACTCATGGAACACTGTGCCTCTAGTGACACTTATGTACTTTACCTGGGTAACTATTATAAACTCGATAACACTTTTGGGTGTCACTATATGCGACCATTGTTATTTTCTCAGCCACTTGATCAAATTTGTTCCTTTTATGCTTTTGCATGTGAACCGTAGTCTTCGAACCAAATACTTTGAGTAAATTCACATGTTTCCCAGTCTATTATTGCTCTGGTATTCCACAAGTCAATGATGACTTTGTCCTTCGATTTATTAGCAGTATTTGTCGCTTTAGTACAACTATCACTTTTCTAAGATTGTTACGTTCCATTCGTTATACTAATTCATTTGTTTATACTTAACACCGGTTATATGTGCAATGGAACTTTCCGTAGCCATAATCATCGGCTTAAATCTTACAAGGATATGCCGGTCCATACCGCTGAAATTTCAAATTTAAAGTCACTCAATCAACTTTGTTATGATTAATTTTCTCATTAATGTTATCTGTCGAGATAATCCATCATTCCAAAAAACTGATTTAAGTTTATCTTAGTAAAGATAGAACCTAGCTTAATGATTAATTTCGCCTTTGCTTTGATATCCGCTTCAACGTTATTTCCATTACAGCCGAAAATAAAAAAAAATTAGTGGTTAAGAGCCGAAAGTTAATCAGCCTCTAAAATGAAAATCTGAAGATAATTAGTTTTTATGTGATTTGGAAAAAATATCAGTCCAAGCTTCCCGTGGGAAATTTGGTGACATTCGATTTTCCAAAAATCATTAGAAACTTTGTATAAAACCAGCCCTAGAGTGTTATCGCGGGAGATGGATTGAATTGATGTGATTTGCCAATCGCTATTGTATGAACAAAATTTAGTTCAAGTTGTCTGCTAATTTCACAAATTAAATTCGATTTTCCAAAAATCATTAGAAAATTTGTATAAAATCAGCCTCTAGAGTTTTATGTCTGGAGATGAATTGCATTGATGTGACTTGTCAATAGCTATCTCAGGAAAAAAAAATTTCAGAGGCTGATTTTATACAAATTTTTCAATGATTTTTAGAAAATCAAATTTTCCGAGATTCCCCACGAGAAACTTAAACTGAATTTTTTTCTTGCGATAGCTATTGACAAGTCACATCAATGCAATCTATCTCCAGACATAACACTCTAGAGGCTGATTGATTTTATTCATCCATTTCTTACTTTCGGCTGGAAACTTTTTGAATTTTCCGAGATTTCCCACAGGAAACTTGAACTGATTTTTTTTTCCAGCGATAGCTATTCACAAATCACATAAATGCAATCCATCTCCAGACATAACACTCTAGAGGCTGATTTTATACGAATTTTCAAATGATTTTTGAAAAATCGAATTTTCCGAAATTTCCCACGGGAAACTTTAACTGAATTTTTATCTGCGATTGCTATTGGCAAATCACATAAAATCAATTCAACTTCATATATACACTCTGGAGGCTGATTTAACTCCCATTTTGTGGATTCTTCTGAGTTTCCGATATTTTCCACGACTAAGTTAAACAAAGTTTACCACGTAACACTATTAACAAAAGTTTTTATTCCAATCCATGTATCATATTTACTTTTGGCTGTCAACCACCAAATTGTTTAATTTCGGCTGGAATGTTAATAACATAATCTACATTATCGACTTTTCACTTTCAGCTGGATACTTTCGGCTAACTTTAACAGGGTACCCTAGAGGCTTATTTTATATTAATTTTAAATTTTTTTTTGGGTTTCGCGAATTTTCTACAGTTTTTCACGAGAAACCGGGGGCAAGTTGTGCCACTTAAAAATATTGACAAAGTCTACAATGCTATCCATGCTTCCATAGTAATTTTTAGCTAAGCACTATCGACTGATTACTACTTAATATTTTATTTCCGTCTGGAACAACACAATCTGCATTACCAATTTGTTTACATTCGGTAGACATTAACATGGTTTTACATTATCAACTTTTTTATTTGCGGCTTGTAATTTCAACTAAGTTTAAAGGTATCCGCTTCAATACGTTTTTATTTTACCAACTACATTGAAGTTATAATGGGTTAGGATTGTAATCGCGAAAAAATATTTGTTCCAGATTTTCACATTTCTCAAATAACTAGGTAACCAGGACACCAAAACATCGATTAAAGAAATATCGTGTGCATCTTTTTAACCTTGTTAAAGTTAGCCGAAAGTTTTCAGCCGAAAGATATAAAATGTCGGTAATACAGATAGTGTCTTGGCTATATCAGCCGAAAGTTACTAGCCGACATATTTCAGCCGAAACATATTTTAAATAAAATGAAAAAATAACAAAACAACCTAGAAACTGGTATTTTCATAAAGTGAATTTACGGTTGAAAAAAGGCTCATTTTGGTTTGTCACTGTTTACCATAGGAATTATACTTAAAATTTCATCAGAAAAGCTAAATATAAAATTAAAAAATTTGTATAAATTCAACCTTTAAAGTGTCATGTCTGGAAAGTATTTCAATTAGTGTGCCTTACCAACAATTATCTCTTGTAAAATTATCAGGGCAAGTTTCATGTGGGGAGTTAGGGAAAATTCGTTTGAATGAAAAGCCCATATAAAATAAATTATTTACTTTTTGCTTGAGGGCTGTAATTAATTACTTCTACTAAAGCGTAATTTGTCTCGGCGGTGTATATTCCTTCAGGAATGATTAATTTTTCATTTATTAAAACGGGTTTGAGATATATTTCTCCATTTGAGATAGTTACAGGGATTCGTGCAATTAATTTGCTGCGTGGATTGATTGTGTAAACTTTTGACATAAAGTATAATTTGAATTTTAAGGGAATTGTGACGGTAGGTGTCTTTAGAATTGATTGACCTAAGTCGAAGGTTATGCTTAGGGATTGCATTACTTCTAAGCCTATTAGACCATGAAAGTAACTATGAAATTTGAATAGAAGAAATTCTATATCTTGTTGAGTTTTTAATTCTTTTAAACCTTTCATTTTCATAGCTTTGTCAATGGTGTGTTTATTGAATAGGGTGGTGACAATAGTGGGTTGAATTTTATAACTTTGAGATTCATCTATTATCTCGGGTTCTATGAATAATTTTGTAGATCCTGTGTCTATCAAAAATTTGTATGGTTTACCGTGTAGGTTTATTTCAATATAGGGTAATTGATAACCTAAGTTTGTTGCTCCAAGGTCTATTGTTGTTGTTCAAAGGATTCAAAATTATCTTCAAAATATTTTGCTTTATGTGGATATTCCACTTGATAGTTTTCATGATAATTTTTATCATCGTCGCGTTCATACTGTGGTTCTAGTTCAGTATTGAATAGTTCTTTTACTTGAACTCTTGGTGGTCCATTATTATTTAAATGGTGTTTGGGAGTTTGAATTTCAGAATGTTGATGCCATTAACGAGTAGGTTGACTGAATTGTCGAGAGATATTTGTTGTATCCATTGGTTCTGGCTTTATTTGACGGTTTGGTGGTAAAAGTCTTTATTTACCGTATTGACTTATTTGATTTTGATTTTGTTGTGTGAAGGGTCGGTGATTATAATATGCAGGTTTTGGGGAGAATGTTGAAAATTGGTTTCTTTATAGAACTGAATTATATGAATTTTTCATTGGAATTGGGGGTCGGTATAGATTGTAATTATATGGTTGAACTGGTAACCTTTGTGGGATAGGGGGTCTCGGATATTGTTGTTTGAATATTGGTTCATGCTTATTCTTCACATATAGAATATTTTGTTCTTTTATACAATATGTTCTTACAGTAGCGAGATCTGTAGGTCTCATTGCTCTGATCATTGACCCAAGGAGTTCTTTGAGTCTGGTTAAGAATAACGAAAGTGCCATAGTTTGACACCAAGAGCGTTTAGCTGTCTTTACAACTTCGGGTGTATCATTTGGAATATTGATTGACATCCAAATATTTAGGTTATTCATTATTTCTGATATTTTAGAAAAATAAATATCAATATTATCGTTTTGTTGACTTATAGAGTGTAAATCCTTAGTTAGACTGGTTTCGTCTCTTTTGTCTGTATAATGTGATAATAGACATGTTTTCATTATTGTCCATGAATCTATTGCATTATACATTTCAAGTATTGAGCTTGCTGCACCTGTTATTTTACTACGTATGACTTTAAGGATTAAGTTTTGTTGGTTAGGGCCTACAATTTATAGGTATACATATTCTAACTACCTCATCTACATGTTGGATGAATGGTTTTAATTTTGACTGAGTACCATTAAATGATGGAATGTCTCTGACTGCGTCAGGGGTTTTAAGTGTTGCTAAAGCTTCAGCCATGATTCCTTTGTATGTTAAGTTTTGTAATTTGATTTTACGTCCTAATCTAATATCTCTACTTTTTCTTATTGCTTCCTCAATTTTTATTTTATTTATTATTGTGCCAGTTAAATCTGAGCTAATTACTTTTTTTATTTTATTTTTATTTTATTTTAATAAAAGATTGTTTTTATAACTTTCAAAATCAAAGTAAATGAATTTTTGGATAACGTACAGGGAGATAATATCAATATACACTTACCACGAAATAGTTATCAATACTAGGATATGATATGCCCTCATTTCTTTTGTATCTATGTCTTGTAAATTATCGGTTTCTTCCGTATCTTTGTTTGATTTATATAATTTTAACACTGTTCTGGTATATACGCCAGGCCGTAATTTTATTATTTTGATTTATTTATTTTAATTTGTATTATTTCTCTATTCTATTTACCACTGGTGGGGATAGAATAGTTTTTTCTAGGAAAACAAATATTTTTATGTTTTTCTATTATTTCTTAGATTATGCTGATATTCATTCAGCGTTCACTTAACTAGGTTGATATTCAATCAACATTCGAGAGTTCGAATCGAGAATAATGCAGTATTTGTAAGTTCGATTATTAGCACTATTTGTTTTATATTGCCTCAAACTTATTACACAACGATAGTATAATTTCACTAAAAACACTTTTACACAAAACTTTATTATTCACTATGCAGTATAGTTATACGTAGTACAGATGTTAGAAAATATCCGCCACCAACTGCGCCAGTTAAATACTTGGTTGTATTAATACAAAATATTTATTAACTCTGGAAATTATTCCAGAGAAATATCTTTATTTAATTAATATTTTTTAATACACAATTTTAACAATATTTTATTTGGAATAATTAATAACGTGTTGTTACGTTGAAATATGTAATATTAATCTCTCCGATTCAATGTGAGTGGGAATATATATAATGTGTTGTGGCTTTTTATGCTGACATTACAAACATTATAATATTACATTTTGTCACGTACACATTTAATGTATGATTCTGCGAATTGATGAATTGTTGTTGAGATGAATGTACTTTGCGAATGATATCGCAAGAGTTGAGATATCATTTGTATTTGGAGCTGATTTAAGATAATAGTTTGTTAATTGTTATGTCTTGCAGCGTGATACGTGACTCGCGTGTTGTTGTTTGCGGTGGTTATGACTGGTTTTGCTTGGTTAGCACTTCTTGTAGGTTTTGCGCTGGTTGCGTTGTAGGTGGTGTTATATGACTTAATTTCCTCAGTAGTCTGGGCCCATGTAGAGTTACTGCTTGAATAGAAACAAAATTGTTTGAATAAAATATTATTTTATTATGCGTCGTACCAAACTAATATAATGTGTTTGTATTTTCTTCTATATACTAAACAAACAGAAAGAGATAACAATATTCAATACAAATAGTGTTTACATAACGTTACACGTTACAAATTCGAATTTAATAATTAATATATTATTTATACCATTCAACATTCAAGTCATTTTTCATATTGTCATTTGTCATACAGCTGGAAATCGGGTTCAGTTTGTAATTGAAAATTTAAATAACCCGGAAACCATAACCTACAAATAATTTAATTCTACGATTCGATAATTTTTACAATAATCATCCGAGACCGGTGTATCACGTCCAAAATATAAGCCTCAAATAAACAAATTATTCACCGTAATTGCCTGTACCTACATATGTCAACATACTTCCATATAAACCTTAAAATTTTAAGTAGCATAAACCTATTTCGGATAAACTCGTATCTTTCACAAAAAAAAAAATTCTCAATTTCACATTAAATATTATTGTTAAAAATAAAAGTTCGTAGAACAAAAAAAAAAAAATGTGTTTACGTTAAAATGTCCTCAAGCTACACAAATTTTATAATTTTTTAAGTAAATAATACAACAGGCAGAGTATAGAAAATAAGAAACGAAAAAAGGATAAAATTAGAATGATAACAAGGCCTAGAGGTATCAAATCATCTACACCACTGTGTGTGTGTGTGTGTATTTGTGCACACAAATTTCTCTACACAATATAATATGTGTAGTACATAAATATGTATAGAGGCGTGTTATTTACATATATAAACATAAATAAAAAAACGGAAAATGTAAATAATTTTTTTTTATTATTATGGAAATTATTCGATTCATGTACTAATTAAACGTTGTTGAACAATTTATTTTTTAAATATTTTTTCAAGCTGTAAATAAATAATTTTTATTTTATTTTGTTATTTAAAATTAAATTTTCTTATCACGGAAAATTTTTATGGTGATATTAAGTTTTATTTAATTTAATTTTTTTATTTATTTACTTTGTGTATACTCGTGTGTATACATTTTTACATATTACATAAATACAGTAGGGCATGAAGAGGCTTGTAGATAGGTAATTTGGTTGCTTGCGGGGTATATCCAAAGTTTATAATGTTTTAAAATACCAAATTATAAATCTAATTACTTTGTATATATATGGATGTATATAAAAAAAAATTATATTTAATAACATTTTCATTTAATTTATTTATTTTATTTTAAGTGGTAGACATAAATAAATATCGCATGAAAAATTGAAGAAGATTAGACATAATACAAGGAAGATGCAGAATATATACTGGGATTTTTTTGTTTTTGTTTTTGTTAGTTCAATCGTAGGCTTATTATAACAAATCGTGCCTTTTTTTTCGTTTTAATTAAACGGGATTTGTGGTAATTACTGACATCATAAAATTTCAATTCTACGAAATTATTACCTTTTTTAAAAAGCCTAAGGGAGAAAAAAGCACAATGAAAATATAAATTTTCAAAAATATGTTTTTGTAAAATTTAATTGGGTTCTCAATTATAATTTTGATTTTAAATGAGCAATTAAATTATTTGAAGGATTTTCGAAGCTATTTATGTATGTCGTGAAGTTGAAACCATGACAAAAAACTTGATGCTGCCCAACAATAGGTTTAGTAAGATAGAGAAATTTTTTTTTGTTAAATTGTATAAAACATTTTGAGCTGAATACATAGCAACATTTAAGATTTATTTTATCAGTTTTTGCTTTTGGTATTTGTTATTGTTTGATTTGGCGTCTAATCTATATATGAATAACAGAAATTTTGTTGTAATTGTCTATGTAATTTATTCATTCTTGGAAAATGATATATTTTTGTCATCAAAAACAGTTTCCCCCTAAAAGTGACATTTTTATTTTTTTTTTCCTGTTGTGGACCTTTTTTTTTAATGAGTGGAGATTGTGCCATGTGTGGCAAAAACTTACTAAAGGTCGTTTTCCTGGGTGTCAAATGGGCCAAGTGTGTAAAGATTTACCATATTTACCATAATAGGTGGGCTAAAAATTGGATATGTCACTTGGGTATGTCCTGATTGTTGTACCACTGCCAATATTTTGAATTATTTGAAAAAAAAATTTGATATTAATAATTGTGATATTAAACATAATTATTAATTAATAACACGGATGAATCTGTTTAGAAACTATTTTTTTTTTTTTTATTGGTGTAAATTAAAAATTATCAATTTGATCAATTTTTTTTTTGTGCAAACAGTTAGTGTTACAGTTATTGTTAAATGTTTTGTGCTTATTGACTCTATCTTAAATACTAAATAAATAAATAAGATACTATAATATTAATAGTTACTCAATATAAGTTTCTTCATAAACTCTGTTTATCTATTACAGTTTTTTGAACAATTGATCACAGTGTGGGTATAAACTCCTTTATTTTGATTTATATTACTATTGAAGTGCAACATTTTAAGAAGCCGGTAATAACCAATATATAAAATAAATAACATACTTTGTGAATATCGTTAATTCCGTATTACATCAACCTTCATAATGAACAATAAGTGCTATAAATGTGACGTTGATGTTACAGAAAATAATAAATTGTAGTAAAATGCTTTGGTAGTTGTGGGAAAAAATTTCATTCTGGTTGTTCATCTTTATCAACTGCGAATGCTAAATTATGCCTTATTAATTCAAACATTAACTTTGTCTGTGGCAACCACTGATGTCTCAATTGAGTGAGGTTAACAAACTGCTGACTAATATGTATAATAATTTTCAAACGGTGACAAACAACCTTGCCTCCCAAGATTAAATGGGCGCAATGATTATTAACAACAATACCATGTATGGGCAATCAATCAACAACAACGCCGACAATGCCAACGCAGCGTTTTGCACGTCTTAAATTTTAAACCAACCACAAATAGTGAGGATAAAAAAATTATCTTAGTCATAAGCTGAATATTTCAGTAGTTGAAATTGAATGTCACGAACTTGTTCCAAAAAAGGTTGAAAAAAGTTTGCTTAACTTTAGTTTGTTTAAAGTTGGGTTGGAGTTTACAATATACAACAAGGCTTATTATGGCTGTTTTTGTCCACTGCAGTGTGCTATTAAACCGTTTATTAATGTAAGACGTCAAAAGAAATATCCTGCCACAGCATCATTGGAGTAATGAACTATTGCGTACCCAAATAAACGTTATACACAATTTAGTTTGATTAAATTTAATTTATTTATTTAGTTAAATGTATTTTTATTATTGCATTATTTTTATTTTTAATTTTATTTTATTAGATATATTTGTTTAATTTAATTGCTACAAAATTGTTTTATTATTAATTTATTTATTTACCACCATTTTGGTAATACAAAAATGGGTGGCGGCAAACACCACGAGCGATGTGTTGCCACGTTGATATCCGAGACGAGACTGAATTTTTATTTTATTTTGTCTTGTCCGTCGTTTTGTCTGGAAGAGACAGTAGTTCAGTTGTCCGTTTTTGTATTGGTGTTTCCGTTTGCGTTTCTGTCTGTTCGTGTTTTTGTTCTGAGCGTGTGGCGGCGAACGCATGTGTGAATGCGTGAACCGCCACAGGACTCCCCAACGAGGGAATTTCCCCCTCTGTACTTGTCATGTGTGCGTATGTGATGTTTTCGTGTGTGTATGTGATGCTTGCGTGTGTGTGCAAGTGTGTGTGTGATGCTTGCGTGCGTGTGCGAGTGTGTGTGATGCTCGTGCGTATGCGAGTGTGTGTGTGATGATTGCGTGCGTGTGGGCAGCAGTGTAGGACAGTGACGAGGGACACACCAGGTAGTTGGAAGCAGGGGCTTCGACCATAGACCCGATGTGGACCTCAACACTGTCCCCACTGAGTGCTGCCTGTGTTTGAGTGCGTCAGTGTGTGGTGCTAAAACCCGGACTTGCCAGTGTTTGCCTGGCGTTTACTTGTCCAAGTTTTTCGCCTGGCCTCAAAACACGCGCCAGACCAGAAGGATGTTCTGTAATCTGACGTCGTGTCTTGAGGCCAGTTTCGGTCCTCTGTCGTGTCTGTTTTTGTGAGTCTGGGGAGTGTGGTCGGGAATGGCTGTGTGTCGTTTGTGTGAGTCGATTTAATAAAACAAAAGAACGCGAATAGAGAAGAAAAACAATGGTGGTGAAAAAATATACAAACAATTTTTTTTTACGTAAATGATGTGTTGCTGCTATTGTTGTTGATGCTGCTCGTTAATGGTGACCATGATGATGATGACGGCAAAAATACGGGTTGCGCTCTTGTGCACCGTTGAATGATGATGGCGGTGACTTTGAAATCGTTTAGTGATGACGGTGGTGATGTCGCTGTCGGTGATGGGATGGTGTCCCTTTTTGTATGTGTTGGCTACCGATGGTGGTCGTGGTGAATCACGACGCTGCTGATGTCACCGGTGGTCGTAAAGATGACTGCGATGACGAAGGCGAAGGTATGTACGCCGTGGTAAAATAACGGCGGTAATGTTGATCCCGTTGCTGTTGTTGTCGTGGATGGCGATGCTGATGGCGGCGATGACGACGACGATGGCGAATGTCGGCTGGTGTGGTGATGGCGGTGATGGTGCTGATCGTGATAGTGGGGTTGGTGGTGATGGTGTTGATATGACTCCACTTAAATATGTGCGCACGTGTCTAAATGTTTGTGATGTGACTCCATATTTGTTGTATTTGTATTGGTGTTGTGTATCTGTGTGGTACCGTACGTGCAGGATCGTACCAGGTATCCACATTTTAAAATGTTGGTCGATGCGTGTTCCAAAAAAAAAAATGTACACCAAAATAACTTTTAAAATGGTTGCGCCTTTGCAAAGTAATTAAGCGTGGCGTGTTCGTAAAAATGCCGTAAACACGGCCGTCGGTGTTACCACTTATTGCGTACACAATTAAACGTTATACACAATTTAGTTTGATTAAATTTAATTTATTTATTTAGTTAAATGTATTTTTATTATTGCATTATTTTTATTTTTAATTTTATTTTATTAAATATATTTGTTTAATTTAATTGTTACAAAATTGTTTTATTATTAATTTATTTATTTACCACCATTTTGGTAATACAAAAATGGGTGGCGGCCAACACCACGAGCGATGTGTTGCCACGTTGATATTCGAGACGAGACTGAATTTTTATTTTATTTTGTCTTGTCCGTCGTTTTGTCTGGAAGAGACAGTAGTTCAGTTGTCGGTTTTTGTATTGGTGTTTCCGTTTGCGTTTCTGTCTGTTCGTGTTTTTGTTCTGAGCGTGTGGCGGCGAACGCATGTGTGAATGCGTGAACCGCCACAGAACTGATTAATAGAAATTATTATTCGTTGGTTATTCATCAAGGTCATCGTAATTGTGAAAGTTATGAACTTTATTCTAGTTTTTATGATTTTTAAATTGATTTTGAATATTTTTTTTTGTGTTTTCGGTTTTCAAACTTCAATCTCTATTGGCATATACACAATACCTCTGATGAAAACTTGAAAGACGGTTATAGTTGATGTGTAAAAATTGGATTTATTAATGCTTGCAGTCTATTTTGCTATATAGATCAAATTCGAATTTTTATTAATTTTAATAACATTGATCATTTTTGCGTGGCGAAATCCTGGCTTACATGTAAGATCAATGATCAATCTGTTGCCATAAATGGCTATAATATTCTACGGTATAATAGAATACACAAAAATACTGGTAGGGGTCTATATATACTACATAAAATATTACAAATTCAAGAGAATTCATTGAGGTACATATGGTAAAACATAAGTTATAATGGGCCACGAAAATTCTAATAGTAGTTTGTTACAATCCCCCACCTACTATAAAAACTGACCTGGATGATTTTCAGAAAATACTATCTTCTTTTGCATTACGATATAGTCATTTCGTAATAAGTGGTGACTTCAATTTTAATATCCTTGATAGGTCGCATATATTCCATGATCTTTTAAAATACAATAACCTTTTCTCAGTTCCTTTTTCCTTAACTCGAGGCCAGGCCAGAATATTGGGGTTCAATTAATACACTATGACTTTTGACTGACATTCGATTTAGAGATGGTTCGATAAGGAATGGAAACGGTTCTTTAGAATAAACTCAATTTACACGTTAACTTATTTATTTAATGTTTATTTCTTTATTCACTATTTATTGTTAGTTTTTAATTAATAATAATAGTACAATTATTTTTATTTATTAATCAGATATATGTACATATTATATTTATAGTGTAACACATAAGTTACAAGATTTTTATGTTATTTATTTATTTAATTTTTATTTTCACAATAATTTACAATTTTAGACCTTGTACTTTTGGATTCTTGACTGACCTTTTTGATAATAACAATTGGGTTTATATAGGCTAATTTTATGGTTTTTGTTGTTCAAATTCGGTATTGAAAGATAAAAATTCTTTAAACTAATACATATATTGCTACACCACACCTTCATCCCAAAGAAAAAGAAAATGAAATTTTCTTTTAATGATTAAGTTTAAATAGTTACAATATTAAATTAATTTATTTTTTTAAATATTATGAAATAAATTTTAAAATCTTAAATAAAATTGAATATTCATTTGATATTAATCCTAATGCTTTATAAATAGTTTTGTATTTATGAATTTAGTTACATTTGTAGTAATTAATTTTATTTCAGCATTTATTAAATTTTAATCCTTACCCGCTAGTTTAACATTCCATTTAATATTTTTAATTCATAGAACAATTGAAATTGAATTTATGTAGAATCTTAAAATAATAGGAAATAATAATGTAATAGTAATAATAATAAAGAATTAATTTAAAATGAAATGATACTAAGCTAATAATTAACGAGGAAAGGAAATTGGAATTTAATTTCCATTTTTTTTTTTTAAATATTATGCAAATTTATCAGAGTTTTTGTCGGAATTGTAATGTTTTAGTCTATTATTATAAACAACTTTTAAGCATTTATTAAGTTCGATTTCGGAGTTTTCCTTTGAAATTATTCTGGTAATCTTATATGGTCCCAGCCAGAGAGGTTTGGTTTTAGAATTGCCAGTTTAATCCCGTAGTAATATTTCATCACCAACATTGAAACTTGTAAAGTTAATATTTTTATCGTAAAATACTTTGGATTTAGTCTTCGTGTCAATAAATTGGTTTCTGGCTACTTCCCATGAATTTTGTAATCTGTATTTTAACTCACTTATGTAATCATTATAATTGTAAAGAATTTCAGTTTTTTTTCTAATAGAATCTGGAATATTTGGTATTTTGCCATAGAGCAACTCGAATGGCATCAAACCTGTGGATGTATGTGGAGTACTATTGTATGCGAACATTGCATATACTAACCAATTATCCCAGTTTAATTTATCATTTATTGTAAATGTCCTAAGATATTCTCCTAATGTGCGATGTGATCGTTCAAGAGATCCATTGGATTGTGGATGATAGGCAGAACAGTTTATATGTTTTACCTTAAATAAATTAGTCATTCTTTTAAAAATTTTGCACATAAAATTAGACCCTTGGTCGGTAACTATAATATCGGATAAACCATATTGACCAACAAAATGTTCTGAGAAAACCTTTGCTACTGTAGAAGCTTCTTGATCTTGGATTGGAATGGCTTGTGAGAACTTCGTTAAGTCATCTTGAATTGTCAGAATATACCGATTTTTTGAATATGTGGGCGGATTTATTGGACCAACTATATCCATAAAAATCCTTTCGAATGGTGATTTTGCTGTGTCCGTAATTTTCATCGGAATTTTTGTTGTACGTCCATATTTATTTTTTTGACAAAAATCGCAACTTTTTATGAAATTTTTGAGTTTTGTTATCATATTGGGAAAATCATAATAATATTTTATACGTTTTAATGTTCGACAAATGCCTTGGTGAGCTCCAACTGGTGTAATATGGAAATCTTTAATTATTTTGTCAATATCCTCCAAATTTAAAAGTTTAGTTATTTGTGGTTTATTGGATTGGAAATTAAGTACGTTGGTTTGAATAGGAGTGTCTAAAGTTGATTGATTTGATACTGATTGAGTTGGAGTTGATGGAGTAATTTGATTTTTAGATTTTCATCGAGTGACTACGTTAATTAAATAATTTTCGTCATTTTCATTTGGAGAAATTTCAATTCGCAATAAAGTGTCAGCTCCATGATTAGTTTTTCCAGGTTTGTATTTAATAATGAAATTATAATCCTCCAGTTCCAATCGCCATCTTAATAATATTGACGAAGGATTAGAAACAGAATATAAATAAGTTAGTGGTTTGTGATCAGTTTGTATTATAAATTCTTGCCCGTATAAGTATGGTCGAAAGCGACGTACTGCCCAAATAATAGCAAGTAACTCTTTTTTTATTGTAGGGTAATTTTTTCCTACTACGTTCAAGACTCTACTAGCATAAGCTATTGGCAGATCTTTGGAATCGTGCATTTGAGATAAAATAACACCTACTGCTTTATCACTGGCATCGGTAGTTAATATAAATGTTTGATCGAAATTTGGGTATTGCAAAATTGGTTGTTTACAAAGACATGCCTTTAATTTATTGAAAGCTTCATCGGTAAATGCATTCCATTCAAATTTGGCATTTTTTCGTTTTAAAGCACTAAGTGGTTCTGCAATCTTTGCATAATTAGGAATAAACTGTCTGTAATAACCGGAAAGTCCAAGAAATGATGATGTTTGTTTAATATTGGAAGGAACAGGGAATTTAAAAATTGTATCGACTAGTGATGGATCGGGTTTAGTACCGTGACGTGTGATTATATGTCCTAAATATTTAACTTCAGTTCCAAGAAAGTTACATTTGCGCGGTTGAAGTTTCATATTAAATTTTCTAAAACAAGATAAACTTTAGTAAGCCTTTTGTTATGATCGTCTAGATTCACACCATAAACGACAACATCAGCAAGATACACGAAACATTTTACTCCATCTAATCCGCTTAATACATGGTTCATTAATCTTTGGAACGTATTAGGTGCTCCTTTTAGTCCAAATGGCATTCTTAGGAACTGGTAATGCCCATATATTGCAGAAAATGCCGTTTTTTCTTTATCCTTGGGGTTCATTAAAATTTGATGATATCCATCAGCTAAATCCAAAGTGGAGAAATAGTTTGCTTGCCCTAATTGGTCTAGGATTTCAAACTCATTTGGTAATGGAAATACTGTATTTACGGTGATGTTGTTAAGTTGTCGAAAATCAACTACTAGTCTCCATTTTTTCTCTCCGTCGGATGACTTTTTTGGTACAATTAATAATGGGGAATTGCATGGCGAAATGCTTGGTTCAATAATAGAATCCTGAAGCATTTCTTTAACTTGAGAATTAATTTCTTGTTTTGTCACTTCCGGCAACCTGTAAGGTTTTTTATTGATAGGTTGACTATTAGGTAAGGTTTCGATATCATGATAAATTTCATTGGTTGCATTTAAAGTATCTCCTGGTAAAAAAAATACGTCCTTGAACTCTCGACAAATTTTCAAAATCGAAGGTTTTTCTTCATCGTTTAGATGTGATATGTTTATTTCAAATTCCAGAAGTTCTAATCGGTTGGAGATATTAGTGGATCATGATTTAAAATGAAATAGATTGAATTGATTAAGTTGTTGAAAATTTAAATTAATTTCTTTTAATATAATTGGATATTCGTTATTGTTTAATACACTAAACGTTGCAAAACCATTTTGTGGTTTAAATATACAATTAGCTAGGAAAACTTTTGAAACTAATTCTTGAGAACGACAGTAGTAACTTACATTGTCTTTCATACCAGAAGTTATTAATTTAACAAAAGTTTCTGCTCTAGAAGGAACTTCTACTTCCTTTAGAACTGTTTGATCAACTTCTGAAATTAATGGTAAGTTATGAATAGAATTTTGAAATTGAATTGATAAAGCTTTCTGTTCATAATTGATAATACATTTGAAAGTTTCAAAAAAATCTTTGCCTAAGATTCCACAGCAATCTATTGGAAAATCATCCTGAACTATATGAAAGTTTTGGGGAATTTTAATGTTATTGTCTAGTATAATATTTGTTTTAACTAAAGCTAAAGTACTTATGTTCCCATTTATTATACCTTGAATTTGAATTTTTAAGTTGGGAAAGACTTCACTGTTATATTTTATTACGTTTCTCTTAATTAGGCTGATGTCTGCGCCTGTGTCAACTAAAAAATAATGAGGTTTTTCGGTTGGTAAAACATCAATATTTAATTGAACCAGTTTAAAGAGATTTAAACATTTCAATTCAGAAAAATTAAATAAATTGTTGGAATTAGTATGATGAATAATTATATCTGAGGTTGCTGAACACTTGTTTCGAGGTCTTGAATCCGGGCAAATGTGTTCGGTTCTTGCTCGGATTTCACTAAGTTTCCCGAATTGTGAACACCATTTGTATACACTTGCGATTCAACTCAAGAATTATTATTTTGTTGACGCTTCTAACAATTTTCAATTAAATGACCATTTTTTTGCAATATCTGCAAAATAGTTGATTGTGATTTTCATTTCCTCGTTTAAAATCACGACCTGACTGTTGATAAGAATCAGATCTATAATTATTGTTTGTGTTTGGATTAAATTTGTTCAAATTTGAGCTTAGTTTGGTAGAATTTGAATTTAACTCTGGAGTATGATTTTTTGAATTAAACTTATGTTTAAAACATTCATAATACGAATGATTTGGTTTATTGCAGTTGGAACAAAACGTTTTTGGTTGAAAAGTAGCTGAAGGCTTATGTTATGGCTTATGTATTATGACAATTCCTCTTCAATAGCTTGTGCTATTGCATATGTCAATGATTCAAAATGATGAGCATTAATTATGGTTCTTGGCGGTTCTTTTAGCCCATTTTGGAATGAATTTAGGGCCATTTCATTGTTTAGAGACTGAATAATAGTAACAGATTCTACCCCTTGTTTGGTAATGCAAATTTCATTAAGTTCAAACATTAAATTTTCTATTTTATTTGCGAATGATTGTGCACTTTCGAAACTACCTTGACTAATACAAACTAATTCATTTGAAACTGTTCCGGCAGATCTTTTTTTGCAAAATAGTGTTTCTAAAGCTAATTTTAACTGCTCGAAATCGTCAAAATTTTTATATCGAACTATTGCAAAAGCTTGTCCATTCAATTTAAGCTTAATCAGTTGCATAAATTTAAGTTTTTCTTCTCTACCTGTGTGAGCTTTCCACACTAAATTACGGGCTAAACTAAATTTTTGATAATCAAGCATTTTACCATTAAAAGTTGGAATTATTTTACACATTTTTTCTATGGATTGTGGCATTATAACCTTTTTCTTTTTAGGTTTTGGTTTATTTTCTGTATTATTAGAATTTGAATCGTTTCCAGAATTTTCAACTGTAATTTTTATAGTGTAACACATAAGTTACAAGATTTTTATATTATTTATTTATTTAATTTTTATTTTCACAATAATTTACAATTTTAGACCTTAACGTTTCGGTTCCTTCCTAACGTTTCTTTCCTTATCAGTTTCGATTTTGGATTCTTGACTGACCTTTTTGATAATAACAACTGGGTTTATATAGGCTAATTTTGTTTTTGTTGTTCAAATTCGATATTGAAACATAAAAATTCTTAAAACTAGTATATTGCTACACAACAGCAGCATTTTCTTCTTGCCTTTTGGCCACTGATTGGGGTCGGATGTATTTGACCGATATCATTAATTCAATATTTCATTTATTTTATGAGTGCTTATACTCTATTCATGACTACTGTGTCCCGGTAAAACGAGTACCGGATGGCCAATCTGCAGCTCCTTGGTTTAATTTTCTAAATTGCTCATAGAATGTCAATTCGGGATCAGGCCTTTGCCAAATTTCTGGAAACTTCCGATATGAAGTACCCAAAATATATCAGAACGAACGAAATTGTGTTACTGATTTGATTAGAGTCGCTAAACAATATTATTACTTTCGTAACCATAAGCTAACTATGGCAAGAATTTGGGGAAATATTGAACAAACCAAAATAATGACTCGCTAGATAATCTTAAACCTATCAGTATGGTATCGGTATTATCTAAAGTTTTCGAGATAATAATTCATGATAAAATTAACGACCATATAAAAAAATATAAATATTTAACACAGTTTCAATCAGGCTTCCTTAACAATCATAGTACAAACACCGTTCTTCTTCAAGTTATTGATGATTTTGCATATCATCTTGATCGAAGCAACTCTTTTGTTGTATTAGTATTGCTCGAATTTTCCAAAGCTTTTGACTGTTTAAATCTTAAGTTACTGTTGCAAAAGCTGATGATGCTTTATTTTAACTTCGATAAAACTGCGTGTATAGATTGTAATTCCACTTTTATTAGAACAGAAACACAACTTTGTTTTAATTTAATATTATAATTTATTAATTATCTCCACAATGATTTTTAATTGAATTGATTATTCAGTTTGTTGTTTGGAAAACAAAATGAGAGCACAATTTCTTATTACTTGAATAATAGATGTTTGCAACTCTATAGTTGGAAAAAAAGTGAGACTAGAAAAATTCGCTTCTTTTTTTGTCATAAAACTAAAGGTAGCAAATACGACAAAACCGCGGCAATATTAAATAATTAAAAGAGCTGAATAAACAATTGTTTAGCTATTCAAAAATAGATGACAGTAAGATCAGCTGTTATACAAATTACAAATTATTACATTATCGATAAAGTAGATCGCTTCATTAATCAATCGGTAATGTCAAATCTACCAAAACAATAATCGATTGTCAACTTAGGTATTTGGTTAGATTTTTTGATTGACGATTTAGATGAGGTAAGTTGGTCAGGTTTCTTTATAATAATCGCAAATTATTATAATTCCAGACATGCCGCCGCCGTTGACGAATTAGATGAGTCAATTATTGGAAGCAGACAAATTTTTGTGATTGGCCGTTTGAATTGTCCTCTTGATGTTTTGATTGTGACCACACGAACGATTTCATCTCGGCCAGGATGTATGTCAGTAATGCGACCCAGTGCCCATTGCCCTGGTGGAATATTGTCGTCCTTTAAAACAACTAAGTCGCCAACTTTAATATTGTTGTGTTTCAATCGCCACTTTGACAACCGATTTAAGGAAGTGAGATATTCCGCCTGCCACCTTCTAGCGAAATGCTGGAACATATGCTGTGTCATCTGCCAACGGGACAAGCGGTTGATTTTTAAGTGTGTGATATCTGGCTCTGGTACTGTTGTAATGGGTTGTCCGATAATAAAATGCGCTGGTGTTAGGGTTTCAATGTGTTCTTCTAGTGACTCGCATAGAGGTCGAGAATTAAGCAGAGCTTCAATTTGGGTCAAAAGTGTATTTAACTCCTCATATCTCGGCGTAGCTTGGCCGAGCACACGTCGCAAGTGGAATTTGACAGACTTTACTGCTGCCTCACACAGGCCATTGAAGTGCGGCGATGCCGGAGGTACGAAATGCCATTTTGTGTTATTTGTTGTCACCCAGTTGGTAATTTGCTCTTTTTCCCGTGCTAAAAGTTGTTGAAAGTTTCTTAATTCATTTGCAGCACCTACAAAATTGGTTCCGTTGTCGCTATATACATCCGTACAAATTCCTTGGCGGTTCTGGAACCGTTTAAATGCTGCAAGAAACGTATCTGTGGTCATGTCGGTAGCCAATTCGAGATGTATAGCCTTGGTTGCCATACATGTGAATATTACGAGGTAACCTTTATAGGTAGAGAACTTCCGTGCCTTGTTGGTTTTGATTGTGTATGGGCCAGCATAATCTACGCTTGTTTGCAAAAATGCCCTGATTAGATTGACTCGTGGTGGTGGTAATTGTCCCATTAGTTGCTCTTGTGTAACTTTCTTCTGCCGGAAGCATTTTATGCAGTCGTGTATCACTCGTCGGACTAAATTTTTGCATCGGATTAAGGTGTACTGTTGCCTGATAATTGACGTTAATAAGGTTGGTCCTGCATGTAAATGCTTGTAGTGTGCTTCTTGGACTAGTTTATATGCTATACGGTGACTGCCAGACAAGATTATCGGATGTTTTAGATCGTATTGTTCCTTTGCATATTCTAGGCGTCCACCCACTCGTAAAATTCCAGCGTTGTCTAGGAATGGGGATAGTGATGAAATAGTACTCGCTTTGTTCAAAGGTAGGTTATTGCGCAGGTTGCTAATTTCGGCAGGGAAGCTTAAAAATTGTGAGTCTTTCACCATCATTTTGTATGACTCGTACAAATCTGCGACTGTTAAAGGACCGACATCTCGAGCTTTGAAATTGCGAAAATTGTGATTGGCCCGGTTTAACCAGGCAAAAATCCGAATTGACTTGTTGACACTTGAAACTTTTCAATAAGTTCCGAGATTACGGAGTTTTCTATAGTTTTGAAGTCTACCGGTTCCACCTTGGTAAAATTAGTTGTTGCTTCACCCTCGCCTTCTTCTGTTTTTTTCGAAGCTTTGGAGGTTGAATTGGTTCGTGTCGCAGCCAGTCTGGTCCCTGCCACCACCTCAAATCTTGAAGAAGTTCATCAGGAAGCACTCCACGGGAGGCGCAGTCCGCCGGGTTTTCTCTGGATGGAACATAAGACCATTGCTGAACATTTGTAGAATCTAATATCTCGGTAACTCGGTTAAGCACAAATATATTTCCTTTACTAGGTGGTTTTGCTAGCCAAGCAAGGACGGTGGTGGAATCAGGTCATAGGGATACCTTTGGAGGCGGTGCGAGCTCCAGCGATTTGATGACCAGTGTTAGCATTCTGGTGAGTAGAAGAGCCGCACATAACTCTAGCCTCGCAGTTGTAATGTACTTTATTGGTGCGACCTTGGTTTTCGCGGAAACGATGTTCATTAGTACTTTTCCTTCAGAGTTTATAGTGCGGGCGTATAGGACAGCGGCATACGCTGCATTTGATGCATCAGCAAATCCACACAGCTGCAATGTTGTAGCTGAGTTTAACCACCTTGGTATGGTCAACTCTTCCAGCATATTCAATTTACTACGGATGCTTGCCCAATGGGTTTTGACATCAGCAGGAAGTTGGTCGTCCCAGTCGAGCTTCAGCAACCACAGACTCTGGAATAAAATCTTTATTCTGAATGTTACGGGCGACAACCATCCCATTGGATCGAATATCCGTGAAGCCTCGGACGGCGAATTTCTTTTCGTAAAATTGGCTGTGGATGGCAGGCAAACCTTGAAAGAAAAACTATCGGCTCGTGGATCAAATTTAATTCCCAGAACTGATATTAATTTGGTTTCTTCGTTTATTTCTCGTATTGAAATTTCGCGATCGTCTTCTGGTATACTTTCAAGGAGTTTTGCATCATTAGTCGCCCATTTGCGAAGATGATATCCACTGAGTCTTAAAAGGGAGTTCAATTCAATCTGTATTGACTTTGCTTCCTCGAGTGTCTCTGCCCCAGACATGAGATCGTCCATGTAAAAATCTCTTAGTAACACTATCGATGCATTCGGATGGCTTTTGAGATGTAGTTGTGCCAATTTCCTGAGAGCTTGAGTAGCTAGAAACGAGGCTGATGCCGTGCCGTAGGTGTTGGTGAGAAGGCGGTATTGGTTGATGGAAGTTTCCGGTGAGCCACGCCAAATAATACGCTGGTAGTCCGTGTCTGATCTTTCGATCCACAGCTGACGGAACATTTTTTCAATGTCTGCTGTAAAAATGTACCGATGCTTCCGGAATCTAATTAAAATCTCTAGCAGTGTTTGTTGTACAGTCGGTCCGACCATCAATGAATCGTTGAACGATACCCCTGAAGTTGATTTCGCTGACGCGTCAAAAACTACGCGCAGCTTGGTAGTCGTGCTATTTTCTTTTATTACTGGATGATGCGGTAAGTAATACCTTTTATGGTTTGGTAGGTCGATTTGATTTATTGGTATCGGCTCCATATGACCGAGCGATTCATATTCGGTCATGAATTTGTAATAGTTGTTATGGAGTTCAGGGCTTTTCAACAGTTTTTGCTCCAGCGAGTAGAACCGCCTGAGTGCTTGGGCGAATGAATCTCCTAACAATGGTTTGTTAGGCTTGAAAGGTAATGAGACTGTGAATTTTCCCAAACTTTCAATTTTTAAGTGTTTGTCGAAATGTTCAACACATAATTTCTCTTCATCGGTGTATTGCTCGACGGCTGGTAATTCTTCCGTCTCCCAAAACTTCTTCAATGTTCGGTCGATATTAATTTCATCTTGGGCAGTCAAACAGGTTATGTTTTTGTGTGACGTACCGCCTCCCTCGTAAATACCTCCTACAATCCATCCTAACTTTGTGTTTTGGGCAATAGGCTGATCTGCTCGAGTTGTTATCTGACCATTAGATAAGAGAACTAGAAATCTGTCGCACCCAATTAAAAGGTCAACTGTGCCAGGCATATGGAAATTAGGATCGGCTAGTTGCAGTTGATTTAAGAACGTCAATTGGTCGCGGTTGATGGGCTTAGAGGGCAGGTTTGACGTTATCTTTGAAATTACATAAGTAGTAAGATCGATGGTGAATTGTGTATTTGTTCTGGATCTCATCAAGAGTGAGGATACTCCTCTTGAACAGCCAGCCTTTCCGCCATTTAACGTGTTGATGTTGAATCTAGCGTTGGATCGTGAAACGTTCAAACGGGTTGCACAGTTTTCAGTGATGTATGACCTCGTTGATGCGAAATCCAGCAGAGCGCGGCAGGGTAGCCATTTGTCGAATCCAGCGCGAATTTCAACCATTGCGGTCGGTAGCAATGCATCTTCACTTTTACCATGATGTGATAAATGCAAACTCTTGACTATATTTGCATCGACTGGTTTAGTATTATCAAAGGTTGATAACAGTGTTGTAATGTTAGTGCTGCTTGATGGTTCTGGTTTCGACGAAACTGTTGGAATGATTGGTTCAGAATGAACTAGTGAATGGTGCCTCTTTTGACATTGATGACATCTTCCTTTAGATCTGCACTTGAAGACACCATGCCCTTCCGCTAGACAATTGAAACATCTGGAACTCTTATTTATGTATTGCCTGCGTTGTTCTAAGTTCATTTGGATAAACTTAGGGCAATCGCATAAACGGTGCTGTTGATTGCTGCATAGTGTACAATTCGGTAGCGGTTGGTATCGGTGAGAAATGTTTTCGCAGGCGAACAATGCATAGTTTGGGCCGGTTTGGGTTGAACTTTGAAACCTTCTAGTGAATTCATGCGCTTGTTCAAGAAATTAAGAAAGATTTCGATCGTTGGGAAATCTTGCTCTGACGATTCCTGTCGCCATAACTGCAATGAAACGTCATCCAATTTTTTTTCAGCCAGGTAAACTAACCAGCAATCTCTCGACTCTGCACTGGGTCCAAGGGTTTTTAGGCCACGAATTACTTAGTCACAAGTGTCGTAAATTTGGCCTACCGTTTCAACCGAAGGTTTGGTAATTGGTGCTTGCTTGATGTAGGTCTCTATGAATTCATTTACTATGCATCGCTTTCTGTCATAGCGTTTGACGAGTTTTTGAAACGCTTCAATATAACTAGCGTCGTCTACACGAAAGTGGCGGATTAGTATTTCAGCTGGACCCCGCAATTGGCCTATCAGATATTGAAACTTTTGCGCAGGCGACAATCTTGTGTTTTCGTGTACGGCGCTTTTGAACAAGTCGTAAAATGACTGCTATTTACGAGCCTTGCCGCTGAAGGTTGGTAATGTTAAACGCGGAAGCTTAAAATCTGCTGCAGCACTTGAAGAGCTTGAATTGAGGACACTCTCATTCAAACCGCCAGCTGGACCTTGAATATTCGATCTCATTAGTCGTTGCCATGTGGCTACGCAAAAATAATAGTTTTCATGGACGCCATCAATATCCGATTGTACTGCAGCATCGAGAGAAAAAATCTCGTCCTCGATGCTCACAAAACTTTTATAGTGCTCTTTAAGTTTTTCCAACCTGGTTTGCATCTCATCGAATGGGGTTGTATCCGTACAGGCTTTTGCGTAGGTGGTCAGCTTGGTTATCTGACCTTTAATAACTGATCTTCTTTTCACAAGAGCTTCGATGTTACCTTTCATCAATTATTTGTTGTATGTAGTTGTGTGCTGCTCAGTGGCTGGTTCTATGGTTTTAGGATTCAGCGAACTTCTCCAAAAAGGTTATCAGCGAGGCAATGATGTACAGCAATCTCCCACGCGGTTTAGTTTCGGCAATAAATTCACTAGATCCGGCTCGAAGGACCAAATAAAATGTATAGATTGTAATTCCACTTTTATTAGAACAGAAACACAACTTTGTTTTATAACGTTGGTTTGTATGTAAAAGTTGATTAATTTAATAAATAAAAACTAAACTTTTTGTTAATTATTTTATTTTATAAATTTTCTTCAACAACGTTAATTTTGATTGTTATATTGTGTTGGTTGTTGCTCTGCTGCTGCTGCTGCGAAATCCCAAAATTGAATAGAATGAATATTGGGTTTGTTCTCTTCCTCGTGTGCTTTTTGATAAACGCCGAACCTAAATTCGGTAACCAGTTTTTCTTTGTTCGGGCCATCGTGCTATTGATGATGTTAAAGTTATGACGCAGGCTGTTGACAAAAAACATTATACCTATTGTCTTCGTATGATTTTATCAATTTTGTTTTGTTAAAATCGATGCGATTTTAATGCAATTCCAAATGAGGTGATTTGGAGGTCATGCTAACAAACTGATTGTGTATCACAAAAATATAATTTTTCAATTATATTTTGCATAAGAAATTTTGTATATACAAGTTATGTTGTATGTTTGTGTATGCAATGTACTTTGTATAGTTTGTATACCAAAGTAGAATCGTTATGTAATGAGGAAAAGAATGAATTCACAATTAAATGTGAATTGTTCGTTACAAATTTTGGAACGTATTTTGTAAAATTCTTTATCTGGAGAATTGTCCGTTGATAAAAATTAGAGCTCGGAGGGATGTTGACTTTATTGTGCGGTGTTTCTTGTAATGGAAGAAACTACCCGCTACAGTTTTAATTTATTATTATAATTTATTAATTATCTCCACAATGATTTTTAATTGAATTGATTATTCAGTTTGTTGTTTGGAAAACAAAATGAGAGCACAATTTCTTATTACTTGAATAATAGATGTTTGCAACTCTATAGTTGGAAAAAAAGTGAGACGAGAAAAATTCGCTTCTTTTTTTGTCATAAAACTAAAGGTAGCAAATACGAAAAAACCGCGGCAATATTAAATAATTAAAAGAGCTGAATAAACAATTGTTTAACTATTCAATCATAGATGACAGTAAGATCAGCTGTTATACAAATTACAAATTATTACATTATCGATAAAGTAGATCGCTTCATTAATCAATCGGTAATGTCAAATCTACCAAAACAATAATCGACTGTCAACTTAGGTATTTGGTTAGATTTTTTGATTGACGATTTAGATGAGGTAAGTTGGTCAGGTTTCTTTATAATAATCACAAATTATTATAATTCCAGACACTGCGCTTAAGCTTATGTATAGTTATTTATCGGAATAAAGGATCAGTTGTCTGATTCGCAGCGTATTCCTTCTGGTGTCTTTCAGGGAACTATCCTTAGGCCGTTATTATTCTCCCTATTTATTAATGATCTAACGCAGGTTTTGAAACATTCGAAATATCATTTATATGCAGATGATTGTCAAATTTACCTCGGGGGCGTTATGGATAATATATCTGAAACCTTCAATAAAACTAATAATGATTTATCCAGCATATTAGATTGGTCTATATCTAATGGAGTCTCATTGAATATTTCAAGGACGCAGGCAATCTTCATTTCTAAGCGTGATTTTTTAGTCATCCCAGATATATATGTACATTGATAATAAAATATTCCCATTTCAAAATCGTGTTAATAATTTAAGCACTTGTATTAACAATAGATTCACATGATAAACACAGATTATCAAGGTTTGTAGTAAAATTAACTCGACATTAATCTCGAACATTTGACCTAAAACCGTTAGGATTTTGCTTCTAAAACGTTGGTAATCCCCCATATGTTGTATTTTGAATTTCTTTACATTAGCTCCGATTGTAACTCTAGGGAAATTTTACAGGTAACTTTGAACAACCTAGCCAGATACGTAAAAGGATTGAGAAAATCTGATCATATCTCTGCCAAGTTTAGAGAATTGTTTGGTTGCACAATAACTTAATTTCCTCACTCCTCTATAAAATTATCAGTAATCAAGTTCCTGTTTATTTATATAATAAAATAAAAATTGGTTCAGCTCGAAATAGCAATATAATACTGCCAGTTAACCGTTCTAATGTTTACAACAACTCACCACTATTTACTATGTTTACAAGTTGAAATCAGGTTCCGGTGGAGATTAGAAGTGTTAAAACTTTCGCTAGATTTAAAGTTTTATTATTTGAATTTGTTAAGAATAAATTGTATTTTTTATTATTTTTGTTTGTATTCATTATGTAAGTGTGTCGGGTAGAAAAGCAACACTTTATCCAGGATTGATTGAAAAATAAATAAATAAATATTGCAATATTGGATGAAGATGGCGTTAATGTTGTTAATATACTACCAAATGTGAATACACCGACCATGAATAATGTTGTTAGTTTACTTAAAAATATGCAGAAGCAGTTAAACCCTTCAAGAGTTCTGTAATTGTTATGCAAAACATTGGATGACTTGAAGAAAATTATTACCTGTCACTCCAACGGAACATCATTCTAGTTGATCTATCCTCAAACTGCCGAGAAGTTAATGGCACTTTAAACAAAATTATTAAGCAGATGGGTGTGCTAATATCCACCGACGACAAAATTCCTGTTCAGCAAATATCACCCAATAATAAAACGGAAACGGTCCAGTATAAGGTTGAGGAGCCTTTTGCGGTTCACAAAACTAATTTTTTTTGTACCCCCTCACTAAATTGCAATCCAAATTGTATAATGAAGGTAGTAGTTTTAATTTCTGTGATGCAAAGATAATAAAATTTACTTACGGAAATCTACGGAATCAAATGTTTATCCCATCTAATCATTTAACGGCATCATTCGGATCAAAAAAGTTTGGTTTTTGCTGCTACTCCAAATAACATTAAAATATTATCATAACTCAGATCATGGACAGTACTGATCTTAATTGTACTCTATTCCAAAATCAAAACAATCTTCAGGCGGGCCTGTCCAAAAAGAGTAAGGAAAAATAAGCAATCGGGCATAATTAAAATATTTGATTTTAATATTATCTTACCAAAGTTCTTGATTTTAACTTACCTAACTATATTCACAAATTCTATTTTTAATTTTCAATTTATTCTTATTTTTATTGTTTTTGTTTATCTATTTGACATTAACTGTCAAATTTGAATATTGTTTTCGTTTTTGTTTGGATTCATCCAGTTCTCAATTGGATATTTACTAGTTGTTTTAATTTTTTTTTGGTATTTGGCAGAAGTGGTATACTAAAACGTGGTTACAATATATTCAATTACACAAAAATTATTACGGCATATAAGGGTAGTATTACACTATCGGATTTTACAGATATAATATTGGAATTTATTTAGTTTCTTTTGCCTATCTATTTTTTCACTCAACCGTTACTTGCTGCATTCCATTTAATGTGGCAAAGTACACACATGTACTTCTGACTGCATGCAGCTACTCTTGCTAAATTTTATGAATAGTTTGCTTTTTGAATTTATGGCGACTTCGTTACAAGAAAAGGCTAATCAGTTTTCAACTTAATAATTAATTTTCCAACTTTCCATGTTGTACGTAAATTTTTTTAAATTAATTTTAGTTTTCGAAATTAATTTTCTGCGTTCCATTTACCATCTACTCCTAAGTACTTATTTGTACTTTGCCACTTCAAATGGAACGCAGCAAATGTTAACAACTTCATTTTGTTTATTGAGTGAACATTCATAATCATTTGATATTTTATTAGGTCACGTAATGGTTAATTTACACTATCGGTATTTTCGTATCCAATGATTGGTTACAATGCCCTCTTTTATCACAGATAAGAATATCAGATGTTTCAAGTCGAACAAATTTTTTGCAGTTCATTCTGGAACCGGAAACCTAAAACTCTAACAAATTTAAATTAACAAGTGGTCCATCTAGCGTTTGCAATTTCAACTACCGGTTATTTCGAGTGTGGCAACACTAACCTTCGTCATTCGTGTTATGACAGAAAATTCGTTTAATGCTTGACATTTACGAAATGGGTCGCTTTATGCTTTAACAAAATTGGGAAATATTAATAAGTTATTTTCAAAGTGGTGAGTCTTCCACCCAAACTGTAAGAAACTTATTTCAAAAATTCAGTAGAAATGAAATCACGGTTTTACAGAATGGGGTACTGTAAAGCCTAAAGCTTTTAAAAATAAAACAAACCTCTTTGAAAAATATTCATTCGCCTTTGAGTTTAGAGCCAAATTAAATTACAAACGTTATAAGGATCGCCCTTTATTTTTACTGAGGTTCCATCTAACATTTAATAAAAGAAAGGCAGTTAGTAGAGACAAATTTTCTTAACTTAATTATTTTTAACTTTAAAATATAATATAAAAACTTGTTCAAAATATTTTTATTTATTTACGATAGGTGGTGTTACTTGATTCATTTTTGTATTATTTTGAGTCCAATATAAAATATTACAGACACATTTAATTCAAGGGTTCAAGTTCAAAAACCCGCAAAATCACTCGGCCTTGGTTCATCTGATATGCTTTGGTTCTTCTAGAGACCAGATTTGTGTCTATGCCGGGTCATAGTGGACCGCTAATTTAACCTTTTATTATTATTATTTAAGGGCAATGTGGACGATAAGCCACCTCGTAGTGAGACCTAAAAGATCTATTGTGCTGGACCCTGCTTAATTATCCGTCCAGTCAATATTCAAGCTCTTAATGAACCCGAAAATACTGCCAGGCGGTATATGATACATTCTATCTGGGCTTATTGCTCTCCCTTCTAGATGTTTACTACAGCATGTAGTTCCGCTAGAAAGACGTTAGCATTGGAACCCAAGGACTTCGAGAGGGCTGCTTCACCCCCGTATATTCCTACTCCTGCCCCGTCTTTCGTATGATTTTACTCTTACGAGTTGCTAGGATTTACAAATCGCCTGTAGGTCACCCAGCTTTACTACAGGAAGGCTAAATAAAACTGGAGGGTGCCTGGTATCCAGAGTCCGCATATTTTGGACTGATTAATTAGATTAGGGTTTTTTGTCAATGTTTTCTCCTTTAGCGTCGTACTTTAGCCTGTGCCAAATGGGCCAAAATGTTCCAAATGGCCTTAGTTACAAATGGTTGCCACGAAGAGGCAGCACGTGCACTTGCGAATTGTGAACAAGTTACACAATTGTACCCATCACGCAGCTGCTTAATACATGACCAGAACAGCTCACGTGATGCGCATTCTACTGGAAGGTTACGGAGCTGGTAGATTAATCTACTCAGCTTTGGTCCCCCCTCCAATAGACGCCAAACCACCAATTTACCCTAACCTAACCTTGTATGCTTAGGGGAGTTTTTGTTATGATATTTGTAGATTATTACCAGATGTGTATATGTGAAACAGGCTTTTTTTAGTAAAAAGTGCACGTTCATCGTATGATAATGATTAAAAGTATTTTATTCAAAATATTGCCCATTATTAGTTAAACATTTCAAAACTCCAAAAAAATTATTTTTCTTTTGAGGCAAACCAGTTATCGATCCATTTTCATACATTTTCGTAGGAAGCGAAGTGCTCCTCAGTAAGCCGGTACCCCATCGATGCAAATAGGTGATAATCGGGCGGAGCAAAGTCTGGTGAGTAAGCCGCATTTGAAAGTATTTCCCAATTAAATGCTTCCAACTTTTCCTTTACCGGTTTTGCTTTGTGTGCAAAATCACTTTGTTTTGCCTTTTATCATATTCTGGTCGTTTTTCACTCAGAGTTTGATTCAGGTTAAAGAATCAATTTACCATTTACTTCTCTTCCCGTGCACTAGTTATAGATTGTTTGTGGACCTCATGTCCATTTTTGTGTTGCTCAGACATTCTTTTGATATTTGCGTCAAGTTCAGTACATTTATCACAGATATTGTTTGTGCAAAGGGTGTATTGCAAACCCCAAACCTATGATTTTAACGGATTTGTTTAAAAAAATAATATGTTGTCGTTCACTTAATTATATAAACTGTTTTGCAAAAAAAGTCTGTACAGACTTGATATGTTGTGAAATTTTTTTGTAAATAATACTCAAATGTATCAATTCACCGATGTTCTCCGTGAAACGATTTTTACTGTACGTTTTCTTGATATTGGTTCTTGCTTTACAAACTTGGCATTCAACGTCTTTTGATCACACTCCGAGAAAATGGTAGAGCAATTACATTTACAGTCGCATTTTCCTATCACAAATTTCGCTGGATGCCACTTCCTATTTGAATCTTTATTTTCTTTTCGCTGCTCTTTGAGTTTTTTTCTTACCGTCGATTGCCACATTTTTCGATTGACTAATGTTTTCTGGCAACGGCTTTCCGTACCTTATCTGAACTTAATACCGGAGCTGCCGAAGATTTATCGCTTGTTGAAACGCCATTGTTCAATTGTACTAGATTGCTATCTAAATTTGAACCAATTCGTCGCTTGACTGCTCGAGGAATTTCACAAATTCTATTTGTGTTAATTTCGTTTTCTCTGTAATGAAACAAAACACAAATCGTTCAGTTTCCGTCTAAATATTACATATATGGAAAAGCCATCTATTGATTTGCTTTTTTTGCGTCGAGGAGTCTCGTCATTGGTAGAAGTGTCAGAACCTTCAAAATCGGAATCCTTATTTGAATCATCAAACACACTGTTTATAAAATAATTGTATGCTGGCGATTAAATCGTATCACCTGAAATTAGAAATACGACAAAAAATGAAAATTGTTTGAAGTTAAATGGAGTTACAACAAATAAATTCTCTGTAGGTCGGAAACCGATTAAAGTTATGGAAAGAGCAAAAACAAATTAGAATACTGTTAAGGACTCACCATCATATTTCAATGAGAAAAACACTACATTTATTTTGTATGCACTTTATTTTTATAAGAAAAAGAAATAATATTAGACAATTATTTATTATACATTTTGTAATAATACTTAGCTTTAAGAATACGTTCTCCCTGGATGAGTTTGCTGGCAACTATAAACTTCAAAACTAATTCACTATAATGATCACTATATATATTGACTTGCACTAAATAAATGAATATACCAACGTTTAACTCTCATATAAACTGACAGTAGTTGTCAAACTCGTGCACGGAAAGCAAACTAAACATTTATAATATTCTAATTCGAATACCTCCATATGAGATAAAATTAGTTTACTAATACCAAATAATGCCAACATAATTATGTAAACGTCACGTCATCACAAAAAAAAAATAAATTATAATTTCTCGATCTCTGTGAAATTGTCGGTTGCGTTTTGGGTTTTTGTTGGTTTTTGATTCTCGATGGTGGCGGACGTATTTCAAGTCAACATACAAGTTAATTATAACTCACAATAAAACATTTACAAAATAGAAACTCAAATTCAAAGACCCGCTACCAGATAACTTAAAAACCGAGTGGTTGCAATTACGGGAAGATTTATTGCTGGCACATAGCATGTCAATTCCTCGATATTTAACTACGTTAATACTTCGTTAATAGAATTACATGGATTCTGTGATGCAAGCAAGCTCGCTTACGCAGCTGCTGTGTATTCTCAGATATCTACTGCCGGTGAAACTACGGTGCGGTTGATCACAGCGAAGACCGGGTTGGCTCCTACCATGCTACATATCGCGGTTTGTCAGTAATGCAAGGCGGCCAAGGAACGAGAGTATTTTCACATTGATTCCTGAACCAGAAGAAACATTGCGTGTGTTAAATATGATATGTCACTATGAACAACGGAGAGGATTTAGTGAAGGAATTGATGCTCTGCGCAACGGTACAGGCATACCTAGGAACAGCATCTTGATATCCTTAAACCCGTTCCTAGATGAAAATCAAGTTTTACGTGTGGGAGGCAGACTCGAGAATAGTTAATGCAGATATGATAAGAAACATCCAATAATCATTCATTCCACTTCCACGACTGTCAAACCGATTTTATTTGACATTCATCTGCGATACAAACATGCTAGTCCATCATTACTCGTAAGTATACTGAGACAAACATTTTGGATACCATCAATTAAAATCAAGGCAAAAGGGCTTGTTCGTAACTGTGTAATCTGTCAACGAAACAAGGCATCTCTACATAGCCATATAATGGCAAACTTACCTAGTGCACGAATTATTGCAGCTAGCCATTTGTAAACTGTGGCGTGGACTATGCTGGTCCACTAAATTTTCAGCTCATAAAGAGACCAGGACATCGAACGTACCACGGCTATAAGCGTATATTCGTTTGCTTAACAGCAAAGGTGGTGCATATCGAGTTTGCTACTGACCTAACCAGCGAGTGTTTTGTCGCGACTCTTGAACGCTTTGTACCACGTCACGGTGTGCCACAGAATATGTTCAGCGATAACGGTCGAAACTTTATTGTAGCTGAAGCAAAGCTGAAACAACATTTTTATAAACTAGCTGCTAATTCGGAAGATGTCTCCAGGTTTTCAATTACGGCCTTTAATAAATGGCACTTCAACCCACCCCAAGCTACGCACTTTGGTGGAATATGGGAGTCCGCGGTAAAAGCAACGAAATTTCACCTAAAGAGGGTAATTGGAAACACCATCCTCACAATGGAGGAAATGATAACATTGCTGACTGAAGTGGAGGGAATATTGAATAGTAGACCACAGTGTACTACAACTGATCCAGATATAGAAATGCTCACACCATCGCACTTCCTGATTGATCATAGAGGGGTAAAGATACCCGAAAAGGATTTATCCGAACCCAAATTATCTCATTTAATTCGATGGCAAATGATTCAAAAAATGACTCAACCTTTTTGGAACTGGTGGCACCTAGAGTATTTAAGCACTCTTCAAACAATAAACAAATGGCGCAATGTTAAAGAACCAGTTCGAGTCAACGACATTGTCATAATTCACGAGAAACACGTTCCATCCTGTAGGTGGCCATTGAGGAGAGTAATGGAAGTGCATTCTGGACCAGATGGGTATATTCGGGTTCTGACACTCAAAACAGCTGGTGGCATGCTTTAACGTCCAATTCACAAGATATGTGTTTTATCTGATTCCAGAAAAATTCGACATCAATAGTGAGCGATTTACCAAAGGAAAATCACATCACAATTAACTAAGTCAAACAGAAAAAAAATTATATTGAACCAGGAGTTTCAAGGTGGGGGGAATATTTTAAGGACTCACCATCATATTTCAATGAGAAAAACACTACATGCGTTGTTGGTGGACTTAAGTCTTCAGCAATGTTTGGTGACTTAACCGAAGCCTTTGATAGAGCTGATCATACAATTCTACGATTAAAACTTTATGGTTGGGGTTTTCGTAGAACGATACTCAAGTGGCTTTGTGATTATGAAAGTGATCGAACTCTAGTAGCCCGCGTCAATAATCTACTGAGAAGGGAGCTGTATATTAGGATTGGAGTTCTTTAAGGTTCGGTGTTGGAGCAGCTTCAACCAGTATTGAGGGTACCCTCACTGTATTTACGGATGATCTTTCATTTGTAGCGACTCATTCATATTTATACTGATAAATATTAACATTCGTTTCCGCTACAATATATCAATCACATATATTGGCGCGCACAAACATACCAACTACTTACACTCGTTTTATCACTGCGATATACTAAAATACATATATCAGCACTCTCGTGTACATGACACTCACTCAACCGACCAGCAAGCACCATCAAACATAATTCATCTCCGCTATTTCGGTGAAATGCGAAACAAGAGAACACAAACGAACAAATTCATTATTCGCTTCATAATTTCTTTTTTGATTTTGTTTTGTTTTGACAGTCTATTATACTTTACACTAGAACAACCTTCATAATTTTCGTGCGACAATTGAAAAATTAATACTAACGTAAACCCAAATTGTGTGATTAAAATTAATAATAATTTTAATAATCAAATTATAATTCAACGTAGTAAAATAAAATTATAATTGTAAGTAAAAGAAAAAGGTTTTGTGTGTTTCATTATTTCGCGTAGCGTCATTGACGCATGGAAACAACGGAGAACACACATAGCAACCTTATGCCTTATACATTTGTTTACGCTGGTACCAACAATAATGCGAACCTAACTGATATTGGCCATGACTTAGTTGTGCTAGAGATTTGGTTGGAAGCCCATAATTTGATTTTGAGCAAACATACTAAAGTTATGCATTTCAGGGATAGCCAGAAAGCCCAAATACCGATAAGTGTCCAATTTGTACCTCTATTGGTTGCTTCACCATGAGTTTGGTTAGATATTTAAGAGCTATAATCGATAATAATTTTAACTGGAAGGCGCACATTGAATGTTTTAATTGAAGAATTTCATTGGTTTCCAGGAAAATGTACGTTTTACGATTACATAATCCATTATATCTTCTGAAATTGATTTACTTTGCCCTAGTTGATTCTATTCTCCTATGGTTTGACAAGTTGGGCGGTCTATGTAAGACTCTCTTACGTCCTCTTTACTTTAAAACGTTGAAAAGACCATCATGTTTTATATTTCAGGAGCTGGATGTATTGCCTTTACAATACATGTAAGTTTTCAAGGTCTTAAGCTTTTTTATATCATCAACAGGAACAACTTTGTCAATTATTCTGTTTATAATCTACGTTTAAATTTAAAATCTATAAAGTATGTCCCCAATGTTAATTTAGCTTTGACATTACCTATTATTTTTAACAACTTACCGTTTGAAATTCGAGTGTGTAGTATCTTCTCTGCTTTCTTCTTATAGTTCTCAAAATATGGTTGAAACTAAACAAAGCAATTGAGCATCTATTTCTTGTACTATAGTTTTGTCTTTTATTTTATTTTATTACTCTCACTTTTAGATCCTACATAAAAGATAGTAATTAAATTGGCCAACTTTTCACTAAACCGTAATATCCAATTCCAACTCTAACTCAACCCGCAAATTTATTCCTGACTTAACCTTTAACTAAGCGCTACACTCAACACCCAACTCGATCTTCAAACTACCAAATATAAAAAAATTGGTAAATATTTTTATAAACGTTTGGCTTTTTGATGTACAGGGTCAAACGTTTTTCGATTTTCCGCCTTGCCCATAGAAACCGATTGGCCAAAAAATTCAAATGAGATAAGCCGTTCTCGATATTCCATGGGTACAGACAGGATCCAGACATATAGACATCTAGGCTTCCAGGTATCCATACAGAAATACGGAAATTTTATTTTGTCATTTGAGGTATTTTGCTAACAAACAAAATGTTAGTTGGAGTCCACGAGAATTTCCTAACATTTTACAAAAATATACCTAATCATCACGAAATGTAAGGCCTATAAAACAATTTTATTTAAAAGTTTAATTTTTGTCCGACTAAATACGAACTAAACTAATTTCTTGTTGCTTAGTTAATTAGTGTTGGTAGTTAATCGACGAAAGTGAATTATTTTCTAAAACATTCCTAAATTTTAGAAATATTTTTATGCATTAGTAAACCAACCGATTTAATCAATATTTGTTAATTGAAACACCCAAATGGAAAATTGAATATAAGTCAGAAGTAGCTCATAGAAATAGACCGTAGTTCATTCTTGACTCATACAAATATAGAGAGGGTTAGTACGACGAAAATCACCCCAAGTTAAAATTGAGCAACTAACCTTCAATAATTGAATTTACTAAACCATCTTCGGTACCTTGTCATTCTCAGAGGAAATCACCGCAAGTTCAAACTGAACGGCCAGCCTTGAATATTTTAATTTATTTTCGGTACCATAGGAAAGGATTCCTGGAAATACCAGGAAATAAAACTATGAACAAAATGTGGGTGAAGGTCTAATCTTCACGTATGCAAATATTGGCGGTGCCAAGTACTTGGTGACAAATGAGTTGATCTTGGCAAGGTGACAAGTCAGACCGACCGTCTACAACATTGTTGTTCCACTATGGTTATTATGAAATTAAACTTAGCTTAATGCTGGATGATTCGGTCACGAAGAACGATTACAAAAACTTTAGATAGAATTGAAACCAAACTATTATCCATCGAATCAATGCCTTTCTTTTCTATAATCGGGATCACTATATTCTTTTTCCAAATATCTGAAAATTCGGAACGCATGATACAGTTGTTAATCAGATAGGTCAAAGGTGATATAACATAGGGTAAAATATTCTTACGAAATTTTAAGTTGATTTTATCATGACCTGATGAATTCGATTATATAAGATAAACGGCTTTGGAAATATCAAATTCACTTCAACAACATACAAAATGGATACGTTGCAAAAATAAGATTTGATGATTCGTATCATGGTTAATTTCTGTTACCCTATTATCCTATATTGTCCTCCTATATTTAATATAAGCATGATCCCTCGCTGGCAGACTTTTAGCAATTCTACTGTTAACCATGGAGCAAGAGATTGGCTATTAAGCATTTTTTTCGTTAGTATGCAATTATCATGAAAATTATATAGGTAATCAAAAAAATCCTGGAAGGTGAAATTGACATTATTGGATGAGTGCATAAAACTCCGGTTAACTTTCGAAAAAAAATTCATTATAATTTCAGCATCCAACTGACTATAGTCGTAGAGAAGCCTGTAGTCCATTTTAATGCGCTTTGATTTAGCTTTATAAGAGATCGCCAGTAAATCATTGTCGGAAATATCAGACAACGTATATTGACTAGACAAAATATTCTAAAGTTATCTGATTCAGAGACAATAACCAAGTACGATCATGGCTAGGTGAAAATGGAACGATATTAAATTGTTCGCTTTTTAAAGATTATAGAGGTTATTGGGTTCATCAATCATGTTACAATTTATATCGATTTTAGTTTAAAATTCCTGAACATCGTTTAAATCGGATTGCATTGGAGTTGACGTATATAATTCAGTTATAGAACGTAAATAATCATTTCAGTAAACCTAAAATAACCTAAAAACCTAAAATAAAGAAAACATTTGGAAGTACCTTTCTTGGCATGTTGAAACGATAAAAGTTGGATTAAACTTGACCGTCAATCCCCACTCGTGATAGGACAACTCCACTACCGTTTTTAGACTTCCACTTTTACGTACAAAACGTCGAATTAAAACCACCTTTGGCCGAAAAATAGGTGATATTACTTCGGTTGAGAATCTTCTATCCAAAGTAAGTTTTAATGAGAAGAACGTGAGCTTAGTTCTATCTCGCCCCTTAGGGAGCAGTAAATGACAATCAACCCCGCCTAGATTATTTAGTTGGGCTTCAAATAATCAACTAACGCAGCTTTTTTCGTGTGTGAATCTACGATTTTTGATTTGGTTTATTTTTCTATCTTTAGCTTTCCCGGAAAATGTTAAAGTTAAAGCTTAACGCTATCCAATGTAGCATAATTGGCCGATGCCAATAAGAGCCTTTTGTTCATAAAGCGCATCTCATTAGGAAAAAATATCGAACTTTTCGTCTTTCAAAGATACTAACGTGTGGCAGGGACCAAATATCCCGGCTTACCGGTAACAATCAACAATTTTTCATCTAGTTCTTTGGTAGAAATATTGTTTTGTTCCATTTCGCCTAATTACATTATCTTTATTAACTTATTGGACATTACTGGCTCATTTAGGCGCGGGAGCTTATTGTAAAATTTCTTAGTCGAGTTTAATTATTTTGCTTATATCGTGTACGTCACACTAGAAATCCCATTTTAGAAAACCCAAGATTTCTATAGATTATTTGGACCATTGGGATTGTGCAATTTTGTGCCTGTAATTAGAAAATTTGTCTATAGCGTGCTTTAGGAAATAGAATGGGATTTCTCACGTGATTATCACACTAGAAATCCCATATATTACGTTTATCTAATGAAAGATATTTTTCGGTGTATGATAATTGTGCAAAATTGTGCGTTACTAAACTGACCTTGAAAGTGGTTTATATTGGCCATAATCGGCCATAGAACATCCACAATTGATCAAAATCGTGGTTTTTCGAATAGGTTATGTGGGCGATTTCCAGAAATCCCACTTTTTATTAACACTCGCATTAAAACAAATTGTAGTTAATATTCTGGCAAAGATTCACATTTGCGCATATCACACTTTAGCCAGAATCGGCCATAGAACATCCACAATTGATCAAAATCGTGGTTTTTCGAATAGGTTATGTGGGCGATTTCCAGAAATCCCACTTTTTATTAACACTCGCATTAAAACAAAGTGTAGTTAATATTCTGGATAAGATAACATTGGTGCAAGTCACACTTTAGCCAGAATCGGCCATAGAACATCCACAATTGATGAAAATCGTGGTTTTTCGAATTAGTTATGTAGGCGATTTTCAGAAATCCCACCTTTTATTAACATTTGAATTGGGATTTCTGAAAACCACGATTTTGATGAATTGTGGATATTCTATGGTTGATTCTTGCTAAAATATTATCAATAGTATAGGGCGAAATACTCATTTGTATCTCATTTTCTAAAACCCTTCACCATTTCAAGGCTTAAGAAATTCCAATCATTAAAACTGAAATTTGTTTTCTGGAAAATCACGATATTTTGGAATGAGAATTTGTAGTATGAGTTTCACTGGAAAACTTGTGTAGCTTGGGATATAAAACTTTAAATGTGGGTCATCCTTGAATAAATATTTTCCGTTCATTGCTTAAAATTGTTTGGGACTAATTCTCATCCAATTCATTTTATATCAGCTTCAAAGACTTAGCACATTATGTACCAATCAGAGATTTACCAAAACCCCTTTTAACCTAATTACGGTTAAAATAAAACAAAACAAAAAAAATTAAAATTCATACCAAGCAAATAAATCAATACCATCTCTCGAAAAATGTTGAAACATAAAATAATACTTAAATGAATTGCAATAATTACTTTTCCATTATTCAATACCGATTTTGTTTTGTTCGCCACTTTCCGAGAATCAAACTCAGATTTCCATTCAATTTTCTTCGTACATGATTAATTAAACAATTTTCCATTTCCCGCATCAAATTTTATTTTTAGTTTTTATTTTTGTGGGGTTTCTTCGCTCGCGTTTTTTTTTTATTTTTGGTAATGAATTTTATTTTTAATTTCTCGCAAAAGATTTTTTTTTTTTTTTGGCTTACCTCCTCGATATTCATACCGCTCACAATTGCTTCGAATTTATGTGTTCGGCACACAAAATTAGTCAGGAAAAAAAGGTTATAAAAATTAATCAAAACGACCAAAAACCAAAAAAAAAATTCGTTTGATATAAAAATAAAAGCAAAAAAAAAAAATTTGTGTTGCTTCTTGTATACGAGAGTGTAAAGCGCATTTTTGTTTTTACTCGATTAAAGCAAAAAAAAAGTTTTAAAAAAAACAAAATCAAAAGAAAAAAACTCGATATCATTAATTTGGTTTTTTTGGTACACAATTTGTGTGGCTTTTTCGCCATTATTATTCCTGCAAAGCGAGCGAGAAGTAAACCAAACCAAAGATTAAATGAGATGAAACAAGAAAGAAAGTAAAAATGTATACAACAATTAATTTTACTTTTTGGAGCTTTTAATTTTTTTGCTTAATTGTTGAAATAGAAAAGTCATTATAAAAGTCAAGTAGAAAGCATAAAATTTTATTTTTGTATTCTTTGAACAATTTTTATGTTTTTAAAAAGTTGCTTTGGAAAAACTTGAGAAAATAAATTTTCCTTCATAAAGTTTTGTGGTAAGGTTACAACACTGCATCAAAAAAGCTAGAGAAACCAAAAGAAATGTGTAAAGCACAAGTAATTTGGTTGTTTTCATTTCAGTTTTTTCTTTTTGGTTGGATAAATCATTGTAGTGGTAGAAGCTTTCAGATTTTTTTGATTTTTTTTGGTTGCTGCGAGTTTTGTTTTTGTAATGTGGAATTAATATTTTCTTGTATTAGAGTTCTTACTGTAAATGTGTTTCTCGAATTAACAACATTTTAAATGAAATTATAATCTATCGGTATTCGAGATAAAGGTTGAATTTAAGATAAAATTGATGATAATGAAAATCTGTTTTCTTTATGATATTTTTTATGTGTTTATTTGCTTGTGTAGAGTTCTCGTTAGATTTTCAATAAATATTTATGCTGGTAAGTGTATAAGCTGTTAAGAGAGAGATAAAATTTTCATGATATTGCAAAATTCGTTTGGGAAATCGTTTTAATCTTCTTGTGAGTATTAAAGCTAATTACAATTATTAAAGGAGAACGTCTTTCGAAATAGAGTTGGAAATAACATGAAGTTTAGCCACGTGTAGCCCCAAAATTTATAGATTCACTATTTTTGGATTCAGAATAATTTGTCCTAACTGGAAAACTCATCCTTCATTTAAAATGGCTTTGAACCTAATGATGCATAAAACTGTTTTTGGTTGGTAAAAAATAATAATGGTTGATTAAGGGTTGTCTCAGATTGATAGAGAAATAATTTAATGACTTCCCACTGCACGGTTAGGAGTATAGAACAGACGATGTTAACACATTTAGCCCCGTTGTTAAAAAAAATTAAATAACCAGATAAACAGCACTCGAAATTCAAATTTGGAGAAGGACTACGTCTTCAGAATTTAGTGCCTGCCTATAATAATACATATTACGAGGATAATGATTTTTGTTAGATAAGTGGGAGTTGGTTATTATAAGGTGGTAAGAGGTCTCCTTTACACTTAAAAGAGTTGCCACAAATCTTTGGTCACAAAACAAATTATCCTTGCACAAACAAATTGACATTTTTCCGAATTAATTATAAATTATAAGATTTTTGTCGGGAACATGGTCGGGATAAACCAAACAACTGAACCCATTTGGACTATATAAGAAAGTATTTATCAGCCTCTAAAATGTACTCGGCACATTTACGAAGTCCCATATTCATAAGAGTAATTTAGTTATGTTCGGTATTTGTGCCAAATGCAGTTTTTTCACGACCTTTTAGAGCAATAGGGATCTGATGGTACCCATGTGTAATCGGTAAGGTTAATGAAAAATTTGGGTAGAATTTGGGAATACAATGTTCAATGTTTAAATTAGGATTCAAACCAATATCATATTCGTTTGTATTTACTAAACTAACAGAAGTACAACCATTTTCCACTTTTATTACAAAAGCAAATATTTCCTGAATTACTAGGCCATATATAGATTGAATTTGAACATAAAACTCTGTACGAGCTGGAATGGTTATTTTTGAAGTAATAATCGAAATGTTGTAAGTGACCAAGGAATTATGAATACATAACTGTATGATGTTAAATTCATTATCCATTTTGCAACTAATTAAGTTTCCAAAATTTAAAAATTATTTGGAAAAATCTGACATAAAATCAGGAAAATATAAACTGGAATTGAAGGCAACTTGGCAGGTAATTTAGGGAGAGCTACAGTTGAAAACTTACGACCTAATCCTTTCGGTCGCTTTCTAATAAAAAGTTCGTCGCATTTATCCTCTTGAGCGCACCAAAATTAAAACAAGTATTCTCTGTTTGCCTTTTGTTTACGGTAAACTCTACACTTGCAAATTTTCGAATACGTTACCTAATACAGTGTTCCTCCTGTTGGCAACCAGATGAAGCAAGGCACATAAGCCTTAAATCTTTAAGATCAACAATTTTAATGGCTTGCTTGTTAATATTAGAAGATCAGGGAGCTTCTAGTTCGGCACCAATTAATTTTAATCGGGAACCAGCATATCAATTTCATCGTATGCCGGCACCCACAATGCCGCAGCCCTTATGCTGGAAGAAAGAAGATTAATGAAATGGTTCCAGACTTTTAGTGACAAGTTTTAAAACTCTCAAATAACTATTTAAAGAATTGAGTATTATAGCTTTTCAGTTCGTCCTGAAAAAAATATTTATGTCTTGAAAGTGAAAGTCGAATCTTTGTCAGTTCAATGTGGATCCAAATTTCTAAATAATCTCAGATATTACAGAGATCACCATCACCATCACCATCACCATCACCATCACCATCACCATCACCATCACCATCACCATCACCATCACCATCACCATCACCATCACCATCACCATCACCATCACCATCACCATCACCATCACCATCATTATCACCATCACCATCACCATCACCATCACCATCACCATCACCATCACCATCACCATCACCATCACCATCACCATCACCATCACCATCACCATCACCATCACCATCACCATCACCATCACCATCACCATCACCATCACCATCACCATCACCATCACCATCACCATCACCATCACCATCACCATCACCATCACCATCACCATCACCATCACCATCACCATCACCATCACCATCACCATCACCATCACCATCACCATCACCATCACCATCACCATCACCATCACCATCACCATCACCATCACCATCACCATCACCATCACCATCACCATCACCATCACCATCACCATCACCATCACCATCACCATCACCATCACCATCACCATCACCATCACCATCACCATCACCATCACCATCACCATCACCATCACCATCACCATCACCATCACCATCACCATCACCATCACCATCACCATCACCATCACCATCACCATCACCATCACCATCACCATCACCATCACCATCACCATCACCATCACCATCACCATCACCATCACCATCACCATCACCATCACCATCACCATCACCATCACCATCACCATCACCATCACCATCACCATCACCATCACCATCACCATCACCATCACCATCACCATCACCATCACCATCACCATCACCATCACCATCACCATCACCATCACCATCACCATCACCATCACCATCACCATCACCATCACCATCACCATCACCATCACCATCACCATCACCATCACCATCACCATCACCATCACACCATCACACCATCACACCATCACACCATCACACCATCACACCATCACACCATCACACCATCACACCATCACACCATCACACCATCACACCATCACACCATCACACCATCACACCATCACACCATCACACCATCACACCATCACACCATCACACCATCACACCATCACACCATCACACCATCACACCATCACACCATCACACCATCACACCATCACACCATCACACCATCACACCATCACACCATCACACCATCACACCATCACACCATCACACCATCACACCATCACACCATCACACCATCACACCATCACACCATCACACCATCACACCATCACACCATCACACCATCACACCATCACACCATCACACCATCACACCATCACACCATCACACCATCACACCATCACACCATCACACCATCACACCATCACACCATCACACCATCACACCATCACACCATCACACCATCACACCATCACACCATCACACCATCACACCATCACACCATCACACCATCACACCATCACACCATCACACCATCACACCATCACACCATCACACCATCACACCATCACACCATCACACCATCACACCATCACACCATCACACCATCACACCATCACACCATCACACCATCACACCATCACACCATCACACCATCACACCATCACACCATCACACCATCACACCATCACACCATCACACCATCACACCATCACACCATCACACCATCACACCATCACACCATCACACCATCACACCATCACACCATCACACCATCACACCATCACACCATCACACCATCACACCATCACACCATCACACCATCACACCATCACACCATCACACCATCACACCATCACACCATCACACCATCACACCATCACATCATCACATCATCACATCATCACATCATCACATCATCACATCATCACATCATCACATCATCACACCATCACACCATCCAACTCACACCATCACACCATCACACTATCCCATCACACCATCCCATCACAACATCACACCATCACACCATCACCACATCACACCATCACACCATCACACCATCCAACTCACACCATCACACCATCACACCATCACACCATCACACCATCCAACCATTCAACCATCACACCATCACACCATCACACCATCACACCATCACACCATCACACGTTCACACGTTCACACGTTCACACGTTCACACGTTCACACGTTCACACGTTCACACGTTCACACGTTAACACGTTAACACGTTCACATGTTCACACGTTCACATGTTCACACGTTCACATGTTCACACCATCACACCATCACACCATCACACGTTCACACGTTCACACGTTAACACCATCTCACCATCACACCATCACAATATCACAATATCACAATATAACACCATCACACCATCACACCATCACACCATCACACCATCACACCATCACACCATCACACCATCACACCATCACACCATCACACCATCACACCATCACACCATCACACCATCACACCATCACACCATCACACCATCACACCATCACACCATCACACCATCACACCATAACACCATCACACCATCACACCATAACACCATCACACCATCACACCATCACACCATCACACCTTCACACCATCACACCATCATACCATCACACCATTACACCATTACACCATCACACCATCACACCATCACACCTTCACACCTTCACACCATCACACCATCACACCATCACACCATCACACCATCACACCATCACACCATCACACCATCACACCATCACACTGTCACACCATCACACTATGACCATCGTCACTATAGCTATTACCATCACCATCAATACCACCGTCACTATTACCATCACGAATACCATCACCATTTTTGTCACCATCACGTCAACATTACCGTGAAAAGAATTATGTGTTAAACATAAACCCAATTGGTGAAGAAATCCCTCCTGATTATGATTCCTTAAGTAAGAAATAGCTGTTTGAGATATCAACATTTGCTCTGTTAAGTCTTAAACAATATGTATGTAAGGTATGATTCAAGTCGGTCATGGCTAACCCGAACTTAACCCCAACTCAAACCGATAACGGAACCCAACTTAACTCTCAACTCAACGCCAAACTCTGCGCACAAACTCAATCCTCAAACCAGTATACATAAATAATTGATCAACTGCTCACTATATCCTAACTCAACCCCAACTCTACTCCAACTAATCTTCAACAAAACCCATACACTGACTCCTTACTTAACTTTAACTCAACCGCAAACTCAATATTCAAACTAGCATAAATTAAAAATTGATAAACATTTATATAATCAAGTGTTTTGGCTCAATTCTTATGTCAGGTACCCGACCTTCTTGACCAAACAAACGAATTAACAAAAAAGGTCCAAATCGGTCAAGCCGATCCCGAGAAAACATGAGTTCAGACATCCAGACATCCAGATATCTAGACGTCCAGACATCTAGACGCCCAGACAAGCAGACAAACGGACGTATTTTTTTTTATTTGCTTTTTCAGACTCAAGGGCTTTCAAAACGTCGAGAAAAATTGATCTGGAACAACAAAATTTTTGGTCATTTTTGACAAGATTTCAATAATTTGGTCTTTTTAGATCGAAGTAAATAAAAATAAAATAAAAACAGTCATTATTATAAAGTAATCAAACATCTAATTCTTGAGTCCACTCCGTAAATGGTGTAATGAATAACCAATCTGAGATAAGTTCAAAGCGGTACACCAACGGTATACCCCGGCAATGAACACGAGGTATTTGCCTTAAAAATATTTCTATACTAAACTCTGGCGAAATTTTCCACCTCATCAAACTCAAACCTTAATGCTTCTTGTAACTTTTCTAATCTATATCCATTAATTTATTTTATGTTAAAGACATGTTTTTAATTTTAAGCATAAAACATCGTTATATACTTTAAAGTGGCTTAATTGGTTTCGGCTTAATAATTTTTAATTTTTGACTTTATATTCCTAAAAGCTTTATGGCACCAAATTTCATTGTAATATTGGTGGCCTGAAATCAGTTTCTCAGCTTGATAGCTGGCTAAAACAATAAAGAATTGTATTATTGCATCAAAGTAACTAAGTTGAATAATAACGTGATATCTTAATAGGATTTTCATCAAGGCCTAGGATGGCACAACTGATGACGTGTAATGTTTAGTAGAAAATAAATAACACGAATACTTGATGAATAAAACAAAATGATACACATGCTACACTTTTTCACATGGCAGCACATCCATATGTTAAACCATAAATTTACATAACAGTAACCATGTGGTAGCACCAGACGGAAATTGTTTCTCTTAAAAAAATGTTTTTTCTCTTCCCAACACAAAAAATTGAAAGAAAAAACTTTAACATAATCGTCCTAAATTGGTGTGCATCCGATAAGAGCAAAACATAGTTTTCAACTCTTTCACAAACAAATGATGTCTTTTAACGACTTTCTTGGGTATACGCTCCTTTGTACACATACTGAATATAGCTGTGTGTCTTCAAGTCTACGAACAAAATTATTTGTCAAAGTATATGTTATACAATGAACACAGGAAAGAAAACTTTGGGAAAATCAAAACTTTTATAATAAATTATTTAAAGCATTATAGTCAAGAAAATAAACTTTGGGTTTTTTGTGCTTCTTCCTTTTTATTTTATCAAGAAAATTAAAATTAAAATTTCAGATTTTTTTTTTTTTTTTGGATTTTGTTTTGTCGGTTTTGTACTGTCTGGTGATGTAACGTTCTTTGCGTCGTTTTCTTAACTGTCACACAAGGACGGATATATGTATATTGTTTTTTTATTTTTTGGGGATTAATATTTGGTATGTACCTAGCTATATACCATTTTTAGAAACAGCAAGTTTCAAAAGAAAAAAACATTGTCTATCGTATGATGTTAGTGTACTTAAAATAAAAAATGTAAGTAAATAAATAACAAAGCATGATAAATTATGAAAAAGCTTTTCGCACAACGTTCAAGGCCCTCTCATAATATTATATTAAATAATATATTGTCAAGCTTAGTATAATTTCATTAGTTTCAGTTTCACAAGCACAAAAGCTCAAAATAACAAATATACATAAATAAAATGGTGAAGTGAAAATTTATAACTTAAATGTACCGAAGTATAAAATACTAAACATGATACGTCAACCACTTAAGTAATGAAAAATTTGTGAAAATGAATATGATTTTCTTTTCAAATCTCGCATCAACATATTATGTACATAACACAAGTCATGAATTTTGTTTGTTGTTGGTTCATAATTTCCATCACAAACAATATATGGAAATTACATCACCCAGCAATATCGCATCAACGGCAGCACATAATATGAAAAAAAAATAAAAAATTATAAATTATATTCAATTTAACACCAAACGAGAAACGAGCATAAAAGAAAATCCTTTAGTGCAGATGATTAAAAAATAATATGAAAGAATAAAATTAATTCCACCATTTCCACGGCAGAAATGAAAACTAAAAATGAATTATCTATGAAGAAATTGTTTTTGTTCTCTCGAAAAGGTTTAATTTTGCGGTTTTCTGTTTTACATAACCGAGTATATTTTATATATTTGTACATATGCATATGTACTCATACATGTGTACATAAATGAATATGAAAATGGAATAATTTTCCAATGTGATAAAACATATTGTAATTACATTTGTTTTAGAGCTTTTGCTTTTTTTTTTGTTTTTGCTTCCTGTAGATTTTCTTGTGTGTTTACCCTCTCTCGTTTATACTCGTTTTATTTTTTGGGGTTTTATCTACATGAATTGTAAATTAACCCTTTTTCAAGATTTGTTGGGTTGGCATAATAGAATTATTATTATTATTTTCTCATTTTCCTGGATTTTTTTGTTGGTGTTGTTGTTGATGGTGTTGGTTTTTGTGTGGAAAAATAAACTTGGATGGAATATTTAAGCTTGATTTATTTACATACTTTAAGGAAAGAAGTACACATATAAACATTAAAATGAAAACTTGTTGGAAAATTATTAATGAGAGGAAATTGTGTAATACGATTATTTAAGAAGCTCGATTCTTGGGATCCTATAGGTAGGTGCGTGGGTAAAAGTTAGAACTGAATAATTTAATGTAATAAAACACCTTTGGAGTTGTTGATTTTTGAAACAAAAAAACAAAAAGTTTCCCATAATTGTATTTTATTTTATTAAATATATTTTACGGTTTTAAATACAAAACTATGAATAACAATGTAGGATATTGAACTAGAATTATTTATTTTGTGTAAATAATTAAATATACAGAATTTTGTATTAGAACATATAGCTAAAGCGTAACAACCCATTCGTAATGGTAGAACTTTAATGTTTTCGTATAACGGCTATTAACAGTAAATTAAGTCAAACAAATATTTATTGAAGCACTATTTATGGTAGGTGCACGTTTTTTCCTTACTTCTCTAGGGCCTGTTTTAATCGAAATCCAAAAGCTTTTAAACTTCTTATTTCTGTATCTGTAAACCAAAATACAACATGTTTTATGTAGCATTTGGTTATTTCCTTAATTTACCATAGTTTAGATTAGCAAATATTTTTGAAACTTTCAAACTTTTTCAAATACAAGTAACGTAAGAAATCCCCAAAAAATATCCACCGTGCTGACGATTCATTGAAATTTCAACATTCTTAGACATTAGAACATTTTTCAAAAATTTCAGTTTTATGGTAATTGTTTACATACTAAAATAGAGAACTCCCCAAGCCGTTTATTTTATTTTATTTTATTATTATCACTAAAAGCAAAAATCCTTGCTTGTTAACAATGATTTCATTCAAATACATAATTAGTTTTTTTTAAAAGACATTTAGGCAAAAATCGATTACCTTAAAATGTATATTAAATATATAAAGGGCTAAAACCTCATAAGGTCATCAGAACTTTATTCTTAATTAATTCAACTCCTAAATCAATCCCGAAATAAATCTCTAAAGTCAATGCTCAGTTTAACCTTCAACTCAATTCAGAACTCAGCCTCTTTCTCAATTGCAACACAATCCTAATCGCAATCACCAAATAACCTGCCAACCAAACCATCAATTAAGTCACCAAATTAACCCTTAATAAACTTTCAAATCAACCCTTAACCTAACTCCAAATCAACCCTTAAATAGTTCCACAACCGAATAACTAACATCCCGATGCTAGCTACCTAAATCCTAATTCTACGTCAACTCAACTTAGCTCGACCCAAATCTAAACCCTCTGCTCAACTCTACACTTATTTTCCAACCCAATCCCAAAATTAACTCGATTCGAAAGCTACATGCGTCTATGATTTAAACTCAATCTAACCTCCTACTAAACCCTAAATCTACCTCAAATTTAATCCTAACCGAATTTCTCACCTTCCCATCGTACCATCATAACCTTAAACAATCATTCCATCAAAACATTGTTCCATTATAAAACCTTAATACCATCATAACACTTTACGATTAAACTATCAAACAATCGTACCATTATACCATAGTGACATCGAACCATCCCACCACAATAAATATCTAACCATCAATCCACCACACCTTCATACCATCAAACCATTATATCATCATAAAATAGTACCATCGTACCATCATACAATCATACCAGCATACCATCATACCACTACACCATCGTACCATCATACCGTCCCTATAATCAGACCATCGTACCATCGTATAATCATACCATCATACTGTCAGGTCATTATATCATCATACCATCCAACCGTCATACCATTATACTGTCGTACCATCAAACCCTCATACGATCACACTAGGGCTGCTGATTTTAAGTAATTTTGCAAAGTTCGAGCTTCCTATCTTTTTAGAGTACAAGCTTAGCTCGAGCGTTTTTGATTCCAAATTATTAATTTTATAACGTAAATTTTGATAAAATTATATGAGAAAATTGTCTTTATCTCTCTTTATTAAGAAAATTATCTTTATCTCTTGAATGGTAAGAGCTACAAACTTTTAATATTACTTTCTAATAGTACCTTGGGTATAAGGAATCCGAAATTAGAAAAAAATGCTACATTCGGACACACTTTTCGAATTCATAGATGTACTTTTCAAAGTTCGTCGAAAATAAAAAGTTCGAGTATTTCAAGCAAAAATATCGAGTTTCTAATTCTGCAGTTACCCCCAACAGCTCGATCTTTTCGACTCGAGCTAGTGAGAGCAAGCAGCTCTAGATCACACCATCATTCTGGAATAAATACCGTTATACCATCGTACATTGTATCATATATAGACAATCATACTATCGCTCCATCATACAATAATAACAATCCACCATACAACTATATCATCATAACATCACACAACGATACCACAATACCATCGTAGCGTCATACCATCATACCATTACACCATCATACCATTTTACCATCATACCATTCTACCATCATACAGGTTTTACATTTCAAATTAAACCCTTAACAAATTATATAAATGGCCAATTAAGATGGAGTTTGGCTATTCGTTAACCGATTATGATGAAAATTGACACGTGCATTGGAGATTGGATTCCAAAATGATTTTTAAATATAGTACTGTAATATGGTCAATAAGAATAATAGAAGGAAATGTGACCCAACAATTATTTTTAGACGTGGTTATGAGGAATACGCCACTATGGTTTTTATAATATTGTCTATTTAGGTTTCTGTGAATCATGCAGCTGTCATGGTTACTTAAAGACAGCTTAAACATACTATTTCAATTGCTAAACGATCAAGCTCATCTCCGTAACAATATTCAAATTCCATTAGAAAACTTTTCGGCAAATCAAAAAAATGTAGTGTGTGGCGGACACGCACCTTAGTATTGAAACTAATAACGGTAGTGCAAAGTGTCAGAATTAGAAATATTATTTTAAATCTTCATTTCCAATCTCGCATTTCTTTATAATCGGTTAAGGAGTAGCAAAGTTCCGTCCTACTTGGCCATATTCCAGAAGTTTATGTAAAAATCATTTAAAAATCTTACAAGATAAGCTCTATCCTAACTGGCCATATTCCAGAATTTCAGCTAAAACTAATTTTATAATCCCAATACTAGTCTACCTACCAACATCATCATAATCGGTTGAGAAATAGGCAAAAACTATTTTAGAATCCAATTTCCAAGGCACATGTCAAATTTCATCGTAATCGGTTGAGAAATAGGCAAGTTCCCTCATAATTGGCCATATTCCAGAACTTCGTGAAAAATCATTTTAGAATCTCACTTCCAAAACGGATACCAAATTTGACTAAAATTCGTTAAGAAATAGATAAGTTACATCCTAATTGGCCATTTATATAATTTGCTAAAAGTTCAATTTGAGGTTTGAGATATTAACGGCGACCTTTCTTAAGTCTTAAACAGTGTTTGTGTACAGCTTGGTTCAAATCGGCCAAGGCGTGTGGATTTGTTTAAATATCATACACATGCATTCTAAATATATAAAAACGCTCACTTATAGATTACTCAACTATACACCAAAAACTAATTCAACCCCAACTCAACCCCAATTCAACCCGAAAACGGTCCTCAACTCAACCTTTAACTCAACTGCAAACCCTATTTCAATTCAACCCTCAAACCGGCATATATAAAACATTGGCCTAGTGCTCACTATATCTCAATCCTACCCTAACCCAACTCCAACTCAACTCAGTACTATAACATGGGTACAGACATCCAGACATCGAGACATCCACACATCCAGGCGGCCAGACAGATGGACGGACATTTGTTTTTTATTTTTTGTTTGACTTTTTTAGACTTCGGAACTTTCAAAACGTCGAGAACAGTGGTTTTGGACCCACCAAATTTTTGGTCATTTTTGACAGGATTTCAATATGTTGGTCTTTTTAGATCGAAGTAATTGTCGAAAAATAACCGGGATTCAATCGATGATACTATTTAGTACTTTACGTTTTTCCATTAAAGATTCCAAACCAGCATATTTACATCGGTCGCTGTAGCGTGGCAAATTCTTTTTATTCAGCCACATTAGAATATTGGGATCAAAAGGCCAATTCAGTTTGTGAAGATAATAAATAATAAATAGCTTCTATTGGATCTGAAATGATCGACGCATATTCCAAGTTAGACCGGGCAACATAACAGTACAAAGTTTTACAAGCTTTTAACGGAATGAATATTACGAAAAGCGTTAGTGAAACGACTAATAAATTCAAGTAGACCGCTAGCCTAAGCCACTATTAAATTGATATGGTCCTGGAAATTCGATTGATAATCCCAGACAACTCCTAAATCTTTAAATAACATAACACATTCAAGCTCATGATCGCCAATATCGATTAACAATGCATGCTTTTTCCTGAAGTAACTCATTGTCTTACACTTGTTCAAATTAAAGAGTAATTTATATAAACTCAACCAATCAGGATCACTCTGCATTTGCACACACTGTTGCAGAGAATCAACAGATTTTATTATCCTCAAATCGTCCGTGAATAGCTGACTAAAATAGGTAAGAACCCTGAGGCACATCAGAATGACTTTCAATCGTCTTAAATGTTACGATTCGATACAGTTCAAAAATAATGTATTTACTCTAAATCTGTGAAATTTGACAAGGATGAGCTCAAACAGCGGACAGTGAAATGCAAAGTGAAATTAACTTGATTACTGATTGTGTTCAAAATGTAGCATTAAAACGTTAGCACCTGTCAATAATTGTACGTATTTTTACTGTCAATAATACAATAAAGCCGTTAATTTTCAGGAATTTTTCAAATGCCAAACTTGTTTCAAATGTAAATTTTCCAAAAAATCGGCAGCGAAAATGTATAGGATTCCCCGATCAACAATCCAATATCGTTTAGGCTCAAAATTTACAAAAGTCCGTCCAGGGCCGTCGACGATTTTCAATGAATCAGATGAGCTAGCTATCGTAGAGTGGATCAAGGTCTCACAACGAAAGGGATTCCCAAAGCGAAAGGAAGATGTGCCACATGCTGGAAAAGAATTCGTAGAAATCATCCATTTGGTATCGTTTTAAGGCCGGCGCGGTACCGCTCCTTAACTTTTAGAGCATCGGAACACTCTCATCTGCTAGTGCTACTGTATATGATATATGTGATATATTTGGATGGTTCAACTCGATTGTTAATTATTTATTGAGACATGAACAGTCTTCAATTTGGAGTGATCCAAGTAAAGTTTTTAATGGCGACGAAACAAATTTTATGCTGTATTCTAAAACCAAAAACGTTTCAACAGCGAAAGGTTCAAAAAACATTTATGAAGCTGACAGGGGTATAGCTAAATCGGGTGTGACGACTCCACTCATAATACTTCTACAAACGAATTTGAGATGTAATTAGAAGCACGGTTCCACATACCTGGGGGTTTGAAATTAGCGAAAATTGATGGATGACGTCGCCAGCTTTTATGAGAATATTTCTAAAGTGCTTTACACGCAGCATCCATCTTACCTTGCAAATATAATTTCTTTATATCACAACTCAACTAGAATACTACAGCTAGCCGACGTAGCTGCTTTCAAACCTCTTAAAGTTGCTTGGAATAGTGCAGTTCTAGAATGGAACCGTCAGAACCCCTACAAACAACTAACCAAATATCCACCTAAACCGTACAACTTCTTTAAGTTAAATAAATTTCAAAGAAAGATTGAACAAAAGGTAAATATTTAGAATACAATTACATACAATAGAAACTGCTCCAGCAAAACTTGATCTTACAGGTGCTTCCAGTTATACCTCCCAATTAATACAAATGCCAGCTAGTTCATCTCACATGCCAATAAATCGCATTTTTGATTGGCGTTTAAAAAAAACAGGAATCGACGATCACCCCACAGGTACATCAGAAATCGCTCAAGATGCTAAACTTAATATACCTAGTATTACATTTCACCAACCAACTTTAAACCAACCAAATACGCCCGTAGAGGTTATATTGGACTGGTCTGATACACTGCTAAAAAAAAAAAATTAAATAAGAAGAAAAGCCAAAGTAAAAACACAAATATGTAAATTGAGTTGGTCAAAGAAAAGATGAAAGCGCAGCGAATTGAAAAAAATACTCAAGGAAAATGAACAAAAGGAAAAAAAAAATCGCAAAAGGATAAATAAAATAACCAAAGAAATTAAACAGAAATTTCGTAGCCAAACAAAGAGTAGTATCAGCAATACTACACAAGATAACATCTGGTGCTGCACCTTCTCTAGAAAGTTGTCCGTCAAAACTATTAGACGCAAATACTCGAGAATCCTGTTTAGCACACCAAACTTTAACGTTCGGTGCTCTCTGTACAAGCTCACACAGAATCGAGTCTGACTAGTGGTAGTCACGTAAGAAAACTGTTTCCAGTCGAACAATTTTATGAGGAAAATGGAACAAATAGTCTTTGTCTTAGGGGAATGTGAACTTCGAAATCTATGTTATAGATGTAACAATTGTGAATACCATATTAAATGTACAAAACAGTCGTAATGCACTTACTTTCCCACTGTTGCTTGCAAAAAGTACTGGAAAAATTGAGCAAAAATCGCAAGAAATAAATACAGTGCTGATTCTTAAATTGACTAGCTTTGTTTTTATGTTATTAGGAAGCTAATGGTTATAATTTATGAAGTTTTATTATTCCTTTTTATTTATGAGTCAATAATTCCGTCAATGTGGGAATAGTTGTATGATTAAGGTGATAATTATAGTGATAGCGTGCCAATTACTGTTGTTTTAGGAAGCATTTTTTAATAGATTTTACATAATTGTTATACTTACACCACTGTTCCAAGGAAAGCTTAAAATATTCAACTTTATAATTTTTTAAACCTCTAAATCTGAAAGCTGTTTAAAATTATGTTTTCCTTATGGGTGCCAATAACTGTGGTCTTTACGCTAGTCAGACATAATGAGCTCAAATAATTTTGGAATCGAAGACAATATTCATGTGCTACGATAATTTTTAATTTTTTTCAAGATTTAAAAATTGGAATAATAATTGACCTCTTCCATATCAAAGGAAATTGAAAGAAGGAAACAACGCATTATTTTTCCTGTTCCTTGAATTGACAAAATGAAGATTATTCTTACGTTTACAGCTCCTGGGCACATATTTCTCGAAAGCTTCAAACATAACCGAATACAAAGAATCAACGTCATTCCATTTAGACTTAAAAATTCCATCTCAGTCCACATTTCCGAAGAAAGTCAGAAGCTTAATAATATTAGCCTTATTGAAATGGAACTTAACTTCGGTTGTATAGCATTCTTGAATTTACAAAATATATCCTGCCAAACAAAGATGATATCCAATCCACTACGGTGAAGTCTATCAGGAACAAACGGCTCGAATGATTTTGTAACCGATCCACAGTTAGGGTCATTCAGAAAAGCTAGGTCCAGAATTTTGTCATTTAGATTTGCAACCATACAAATTTGATGCAAGTTTAAAGATAACATAGAATTGAATGAAAATTTTTTCTTCAGCACTTATGACATTGGAAGTAAAAACTGAAGAAATAAATAACGTCAAAATCAGTGCACCAGCACATTCCAGATACATTGAAATCTCCCAATATATCGTCACCTCAGTATTGAAGAGTTTCAAACGCATTTTAATCATTTTGGAGTTAGGTCTATCATTTCGTATTGTGACGGTCCTAAGCCTATTTTTTATTAAAATCCATTTATGTCATTTAAAAACTGGGATGAGAACTTGTTATAATAATGATTCTGAAATCTAATTTTGCGAGCCAGTCTATAGTTTTACGTAAAGTCGTACCAAGATTACTAAAATATGTATCACTTAAATGTTGGGATGACGATATATATATATATGACGTGATGAAAATGATAGATATTTTCACAGTGTAAGTTGTAAACCACAGCGGAGCTTTGAGGTGGAACATACTTCGCATATAAATATAACGATTTAATATTTCATGACCATTTCAAAGCACCACACTCAACATTATTGATTGAGTTGAGCACGGCTTTAAGAACTCCATTACCATCAGATTTATCACCTGTTAGGCTGGATCGATCACGTCAGTACTTTACATATTTGTCACCGATAAATTCATAACTTGAAACCCCTGGAAGAAAGCTGGCCTCACAAAAAGATGACAAAAAAAATTGTGAAACATTCGACGATTTAGAACGCGTATACCACCAACATTTTCATAGTAGATATTATCAAAACAATTTAGTCATGTACTTCCAATAACTGATTAGCTTTATTTTCGGGAACACCAATTTTAAATGATATTAAATGAGTGTAGTAGTATCAAAACCGATTCTTTTCCATTTTTTTTTATTTTTGGGAAAACGAAAAAAACGTTTTCCAAAACGATTAATTAATATACTTATTGAATAATTGCTTTTAGATAAAAAAAACGTTGTTTGTAGTTATTTCTTAAACAAAGAAATTAAAAAATTATGATATATTAGGAGAAAACCTATTTTAAATAGTGGATATGTTGCGGTTTGAAACAACTCTTAGGAAATATCTGCTTTTGATGCATCACTACATGGAAGTGGCACATTGTGTTGCAATTCTCAAAATTTCGTAAAAAAATCAAATTTAACAGCTTGTATAATATTTATTTAATTAAAAATATTAAAATAAAATCACATTTCAATTAATTCATAAGAAATAAATAATAAAACATAAAAATTCATATATTGTTAATCTAAAGTGTTAACAAAAAATTCAATTAAATATAACTATCTTAAATTAGTAACACAGTATGTTTCAATTTAAAAGGAAATTTAAACTCTTAAATCAACATCCTCAATGAATGTCTCACACGCATTCTCATCACATAAGTTTAACTCATTTTCCGATGAATCGCCATCTACCAAGTTCTTATAAAATAATAAGGATTCATGAGATTTCCAATTATCTCCAAAATGTTTCATTAACAAATTGTTTATGTCCTTCAACTTGGCCGAATTAATCGCTCTTCCATTACTTAGCTTATCAGGAAGAATTTCTGGAATATTTTTGCCTTTTTTTAGAATTGAGCATGCTCTGCATAAGTCTGAGCGATAAGCGATTTCTCCACGTACGAAAATCCCTCGCTGTAATCTATTTATAATGAAACGCTTCGATTTATTGAATTCAAAGTGCCAGTTTCCCGTTGTTTTGTAGTACAGTGATGAATGTTTTTTCCAGTCGTATATTGGACAATCTTGGCTTCCCAAGGAAATCACCGTGCCATACTCCGAATATATTTCCCGGTAGTCGTTGGGTCTAATATGGTATTTTTTGTTTTAGTGCGTTTTTCAAGCAGTGCAAATACTCGATCCGGCGGAATATAGGAATGCCCTGGCACGGGGAAAATAATTTGGATTTCATTAATATTACTGGGCGCATTATTTTTAAGCCAATAAGAGCACATGGCTATTATCGCACTGTTTTTATTTTGCGCTCCGCACCCATCGCAAATCAGTCTTATTGAATTTAAATGAACCGCAAAAATTGTATTATTGAGCCGATTGAAAACAGCAGAAGATATCTCATTGCACCCTTTTGGCCTTTGCTCTTCAGTCCATAAGTACAGGAATATATTTTCCTTATTTAAAGGTGCTCTTGAAGACCCTTGCACAATAGCAAAATTGTACAAATTAAGTTGGCGACTAAAATACGCTGCTTGGTCAGGAAGTTTTGGCAAAGGCATATTTTTCTGACAATCAAATGAAAATGTTATCATATTATGCGATTGTTCCTTTGCTAAATTATAAAATGCCTTTGCTCTTAAACTATGAACCCTCTTGGCGGTCATTAAGTTCAATTTTTCTTCTGGTTCCTGGCTGAATTTTATTTTTTCGGTATACATTAAGCATTGCGAGCATTGATCGGTCGATGGTGTTTTAAAACTAATATTAAAATTATAACGTACGATGTTTTGGAAAAACCACTTCTTAACCGGAGTGTCCACGTGAATGTCATTATACATTTTCCACATCCGATGGATAGACAAATCCCCTGAGAGGTATTGCCTAGCTGATGTTTTGGATCGGCAATAGTGAACGTCATGTACGTTGAAGCGTTTTATAAATTGCTTTACGGCCTCTTTTTTAGGTGCAAATAACGTATGTTTTCTGCTTCCTCCCCGATTTTCTTTTGGCATTGTGCCCGACTCAAAAAACCGTTTGGTAATTCCATTAATACGTTGTAATCCCACACGTAAAATATTTTTAAAGGCCAGTAAACATACACGAACTAACAACCCTTTCCTGTTCTTCACATAATATTTGGTAACAAATTTTTTTCCAGTTCCACCAGTTCTCCGATCAGTTCTAACCGGTACGCTTGTTTTTGTATGCCCCAAAATAAAAGCATCTTGCGCAGCCTTATTATCACATGAATAAAACTGTTTATGAAAAGCGAAACAATCTTGACCCATTAATTTAACACAATGATACGATTTTCCTTTTTTGTGGTTACATGATGGTACTTTAGGCAAGCCTTTTGCTTTATATCTACAGAACAATCGAATTATTGATAGTAAGTTGTCTATAAGTACGGTGTAATTATCACGGATCTTACCTGGCTAACTTAGCTTTGGTGGATTTCCATTCGCTTATATTTCGTGCCCTTTTTCTCGGATGCTCCAAATTTTCTTTGACTTTGCATTTATCCATCGGATAATGTATAATGTTTACTAAAATGACGGGATTTTCTAATAATTATGGTAAATTCTATTAAAATTAAATAAAACATTAACTACTTACGGTATACACACTATTCACTTTAAAATTATTTTTAGGACTAAATTTCCCTCCAAAAAATGTGTCAAAACTTTAAATTGGAAATGTTTCTTTTTGATGCATCAGCGTTTTTGTATGTGTTTCACTATAGGAAAAGATACAGTTTGTTGTAAAATTGTCTTATTATGAGAAGTGTTCTGTTTTGATACAACGGTTGATTGGAAAAGATTGGATTTTGAAGCAATTGTTGTTTTTTGATTGCAAATTTAGTACGCAAATATTGTGGTTTAATGCATTTTGAACTTGGAGAACTGTAGAGTTTTGGTTGTAGAATAATTCGTCATCATTAGTTGAAAAAAAAAAAAAAAATGGAAAAGAGTCGGTTTTGATACTACTACACTCAAATTACGTTTCATTTGAACCAAAGCAGGTTTATCAGGCTCGAAATTGTTTTTAAGGACCAGTAGCATATCATCATCTTCAGATGATAAAATTCACTGGGACCTCCCGGTTTATGAAAATACCTTAAATATGAAGTTTCAGTTCGATCTGGTAAACCATCTGGGCTGTATAGAGGACACAGACTGACAGACTAACAAACTGACAGTCTGACAGACTAACAGATTGACAGACTGACACTGAAAGACAGACACCTTCTTTTCGATATCAACTTTTTCGGACTTTTTCAAGACTCAAACAAAAGTCGCACTTAGTCGCCGTCGGTGGTACCGTTAGTTTAGATTTGCAATATGAATGTTCTTGGTTCGGTTCCTGGTGGTGGCAAAAAAAAAAATGGTAACGATTAGGTGATGTATGTGTGAACGTAGTGTTACTAGTGTTTCCTTCCAATGGCTTTAAATCCATTGAAGGAGTAACATTACATTTTATAAATAGAATAAAATAAGGAAGTCCATAACAGTGTCCAATTTATAATGAATTCACGTCCTTTTCACCTTAAATAATAATTAGCAATTACTAACATAATTAAAACAAATTTGCCTATCTCCAAATTTCCTATTTTTCTGCAAGGTTTTTATTAAAGTCGTGTACACGTCCAACTATGGCCGTTATTTTTTTTATTTTCTCTTAACAATGACCGACTTTGATCCTACCAAGAATTAAAATCAACTTTAACAGAATTAGATTCTGAGTAAATGACCAATTTATTTATTTATATTAAGGAATAATTCCAAGAATTAAGGATTCTTATTTTTTAATCAAAGTCAAAGGAATATGGTAAATCTCAAATGTAAATATTTAAGTACAATAGTGAAAAATCTAAATATGGTATATCAACAAAAACTTTAAATGCAATCTTAAAACCGTTAATGCTTTAATTACAACTTTAAAGCCGTTAATGTAATATTTGATAAGATCATATTTACTAACTTATTTAGCTGTGAGCAAAGTTTTTGATGTGAAAACAAAACGATGCGATTTTGCTTTGTTCAGCGAGTTGGCCGTGATGATTCATTATCATAGAATATTGAACAAGATTGCCGTGTATGACTAATGGAAACTTTAAGGCGTGCATGGTAAGTTTAGGTGACTAACTTCACAGAACTTTACTTTGATCATACTCAATTAATGTCAGTAAGGTTTGTCGGCCAAATCCAAATATACCTCATCCAAATTGATTCAATAGATATTTATAGATAAATGTTTTCACATAAATCTTTTGAAAATATTTTTTTTTGTTTTAATACCAATTTAAATGAAACCAATTAGCTAACAGTAAATTTAATTTTCCATCAAATAAAAGATTTTATTTTAAAAGGGTTTTCCAAATTAAAATTTTAAATGCAAATTATCTAAACACTATGAGCTTAAATATAAGTTACTTTAATAACAAAAGGAATTTTTCAAAACAATTGAAAAAAGCCGCCGGTGACATATTTAGACCTAAATTACCCATCATAGAAACTAGTAAGTCGCCGGTGATTTGTTTGGTCGTTGGCGTTAGAAGGTACATACAGTAATAAAAAGGGAAACATAATAATTTTGTAATGTTATTTTCCTTTTTCTTCCCGTAGTTTGTACTGAAATACGAACGAAATTCATTTTTGATGGTTGTTAGTCAAAATAGGCAAATATAACTGTTTGGTTGCTTGCAAGCTGCAAGGACTCGGAAATGGCACTGGCATTTTAACCGTCTTGATCGACAGGCGAGATAAATCTTTAATTTTTTCATTAATTCTATAATAATTCATCTCGGTGAGGTAAACAGATATTTTTGCAGTCGAATATATCCTTAATGTCATTCACCACGGTAAGGTGAAAATTAAATTTTTTAGTCGAATGCTAGCATTACTAATAAGTCAAGGACAATTCACGTGACTAAATAGACGTACTAGAAACTTTGATAGATTTAATTGCAGAATTAATGAAAATTGTTTACCGAGCTTAAACGTCAAATTTCTAGGATATCGTGACGTTCCAAAAACTCCCTTAAACCTCTACATATTTAAGTAGATAACGATACAATACTAATAAATCGGCAATCAACTACTTCTAGTATGGTTGTTCCGAAAAAAATACTGAAAGAAAGAATCCTAATAAAAATGCCCCATTAACATTAACGTCAAAAATAGAAATTTTAAAAATACAATACGAAAATATAAAGAGGCTGAAACTTCATAAGTCGATCAGAATTTCGGTCTTAAATAATCTCTCAAATCAATACCGAAATGAGCCTCTTAAGTCAATCGTCAGCTTAACCTCCAACCCTTTCAACCGCAATACAATAATAAGCAATCACCAAATTGGAGGGACAACCTTTGTGAGCCAAAAATTATTTTTAGACAAGGTTGTGATAAATATATCAATATGGCTTATTGTCTATCTAGGTTTCTGTTATTTATGCAGCTGTTTTGGTTTCTTTAAGATAACATAAAAATACTATTTGCATTGCTAATCGATCAAGATTATGTCCGTAATAATATTCAAGTTCCATTAGAAACTTTTCTTTCCAACCCTTCGCTTTAAACTTTGGGTTATGTTTTCTGAGTATTTGCTGTCAGAACGGTAAGTTTGGCCATGATTAGAAAAATATAGTGTAGCGCACACGCGGCGCAGAGTTTCGGTATTAGAAATATTATGTTTAATCCTCATTCCCAATCTAGAATTTCATAATAATCGTTTATGGAATATCCAAGTTCCATCCTGCTTGGCCATATTCCAGAACCTTATCTAAATAGCAATTTAAAATCCATTTTTCATCGCACATGTAAAATTCCATTAAAATTCATTAAAAAAGGACAAGTTATATCCTAATTGTTCATACTCCAGAATTTCACTTAAAATTATTTTAGAATCCCAATACTAGTCTAAAAATCAAATATCATCATAAGCGATTGAGAAATAGGCCAGTTGCCTAATATTTGACCATATTCCAGAACTTCATCCAAAAATCATTTTAGAATCCCATATCCAACGCACTTGACGAATTTTATCGTATTAAGTTGCAAATTAAGGAAGTTCTGTCCTAATTGACCGTATTTCAGAACTTCTCCAAAAAGGCATTTTAGAATCCTATTAAGGATTAATCCTAAGAGATAGCCAAGTTCCATTCTACTTTACCATAGCCTAGAACTTCATCTAAAATTAATTTTTGAATCCCATTTCCATAGCATATATCAAATTTCAGTAAAATTCGTTAAAAAATAGATAAATTTCATCCTAATTGGCCATTCATTTAATTTGCTAACGGTTTAACTTAAAATGTAAAAGGTTCAATTTGAGGTTTGAAATATTAACAATGACCTTTCTTAAGTCTTAAACAATATTTTTGTAAGGTTTGGTTCAAATCGGTCAAGTCGTGTGGATTTGTTTTAATATCATACACATATGATATACATACATACAAACACTCGCATCAATTCAACCCGCAAATGGCCCCAACGCTCAACCCAACCACAAACTATCTTTCAAGTCTATCCTCAAACCAGGATATATTAAAAATTCGTCAACAACTAACTATATCTTAACCCAACCCCAACAACTCAACTCCAACTCTACTTGAACTCAACCCGCAAATTGACCTCTAACTTAACCTTCAATTCTAACTCCAAACTCAATACTTAACTCAATATTCCAACCAGCATAATATGCTAGCATAATATACAAAATATTAAATATAAAAAATTGGTGAATATTTGTATAACCAGGTATTTTGGGTGAATTCGTGTGGCAGATACCAGACTCTCTTGACGCACAGGTTTCAAAAACTTTCCAAATTTCGGCCTTGACCATAGAAACAGGTTGGCAAAAAAAATTCTAAATCGAACAAACCGTTCTTGAGATAACATGGGTATAGACATACAGACATCCAGACATCCAGAACCAAATTTTTGATCATTTTTGATAAGAGTTCAATACTATTATCTTTCTAGACCGAAGTAAAATCTACAAAAAAAAAACTGAAAAATATTGAAATTAAGTGTTAACGGCCACGGCAGAATTTTTATTCAAGATTATTTTAAATAGTTTAGTAATTTAGAAGATGGGGCCACACCAAACCACCTCTTTTTTTTGCACAAAATTATACAAACTTCGGTTTTTTTCGAAATTCAAATTTTTGCAGGAAATTGAGTTTTATGGTTCTTACAACAAAATAGAGAACTCATAAAGCTGCTTAGCATTAGGACCCCAAAAATAACAGGAAAGTATGTAATACTCTTTAATCAGTGTTTTAGTTTGATAAATTCGAGTTTCTTTTCTTTATCAATATTTCGTAAAATTTTGTTTTCTGAATTCTAGATTGAGATTTTTAATATGTTCCCAATTCTAATAAAATCTGATAATAGTTGGTGATTAATAAATATATCGTTGGAAAGGTAGTTTCGTTTTTTTTTATTTAATCCAAAGATTTATTTTTTGTAACTATTCCGGACATTTTGGTCCTATCCGAGCCGGATATAGCTAAAGAAAACAGTTTATTGGTGAAGTAAACAGCAAATATTATTAAAAATTTGCAAATAATAATAAAATGCAGATAAAAACATATGTTTAATTAAAAATAGTGCAAAAAAAAAATATATAAATAAAACAACACCAATCAACAAAGTTCCAGAATCCATTATTAATCGTGTCAACTCTGCCAATATTTAAGTCGCAGATCAACCATCAACAAAACACGAGTCTACCAGTACACCAGTCTACTAAGGTACCAAATTTAACCTCACATAGATTTTTTTTTTTTTATTTTAATTAGAATAATTATTAGTTTTACTTAACTCTAAGTTTATTCATATCTCTTTCTCATTCATTCGATATTCGTTTTTTTGTCTTCGTGGCCACTTTAGTAAATTTCCAAAATGGTTAAAACTAAAGCAAACGCGTTTGACAAATTAAACTGAAAAATTAAAATTTTTAAACTTAGATTAAGTCCGATAACGGAATATTTAAGCGAAATTTCCGATTTAAGTTCAATTAATGCTTCCGAAATAAAATGTAAATTACAGCATCTTGATTCTGTATATGGGCAATTTGAGCAGGCGATATCAGATTTTCAAGAAAAAGATACCGATTTTGAATTTAACGATCTGGAGTGTTTAATGTTAGATTTTGAAAATTTTGCTCAATATATTAAAACCCAATTAATGCCCATAAGAGACAAACAGCCAGGTTTAAGTCCAATTAAAAAAGAAATTTCCGATAGATATCAAAATTCCTGAGATATATATCCCAACTTTCGATGGAAAGCCGATTGAATGGCTTACCTTAAGCAAACATTTGAATCTTTAGTACAAAATAATATCAATATAAATAATAGTATCACTAAATTCAATCTGTTATTAAAATATTTAAAAAGCGATGCTCGTGCTGCTATTGGGCATATTGATCTGACCCATAATGACTACATAAAGGCATGGGAAGATCTCAACAAAAGATTCCATAATCAGTTAAAGGCCATAGTCTAGAATTAAAAGATTTATTGAATAAAGCTATCGCCCCTAGAAGCCTGTGGCCAAAATATAAATATGCGCTAGGTTAATTATTTTTTGTTAATTGCATAGTTCGAAAACTAAATTTTAGTCTTCGAAGAGATTGGGAAACTGGGTGTGTGTGTCAAATGTCTTGCCTACCTGGTTAAAATTGAAAAACTTCCTCATTGAAAAATCTCGAGTAAGTGACATAGTACAACCTAGTTTTACCAAAAGTCAATCTTCAGTGCAACCGACTAAAGTCAATTTTCAAAATTTAATTTTACCGAACATAATGTACCGTATCGTAGTTCTTCAGTCTTCGTGAATTCGAATTCTCAACAACCCGGTTCTAGTTTTATTCGTACAACTAATAATCTCAATAATTGCGTTTTTTGTAATCTACCTTTTCATATGTTTAATGAATGCTCCAAATTTCTAGAAATGTCCACTCACGATCGATATGAAAAAGTTAAGCAGTTAAATCTCTGTCTGAATTGTTTTAGTTCCAAACATTTTACTTCTAAATGTTTAAACAATGGTTGTAAATTATGTCATCAAAAACATAACACTCTACTCCACCATTCCAATTCATCCAGTTTAGTATCTGTTGTAGATAAAAATCCAATACCAAATCCAATTTCGACTCCAAATTCAGATTCAAACACAATAGCTATAGCCAATCAAATCAAATGGATTCATTGAATTTGGTAAAATTACATTCTTATCAACTGCCTTTGTTTTAATTAAAGATAAATTTGGTAAAACACATGAAGCAAGAGCTTTATTAGATAGTGGAAGTCAATCCAATTTCATTTCGACTAAATTTGCAAATAGATTTCATTTTTCAAAATCCCAAATTAATCAATTTTCTGTTTCTGACTTGAATGAAAAGCCGACAACTATCAACGAGCAAATTTATTCCGAAATAAGCTCAAAAACCTCCTCTTACAAAGTGCCATGCAATTTCTTAGTGGTAAGTAATATATCAGATGCATTACCACAAACTTCAATAAACATTTCACGATGGAATATATCAACAAATATTAAACTTGCAGATCCATTTTTAATTTACCAAGACCAGTTGATATTTTGTTGGGAGCCAACATATTCTTTCATGTTGTTAAGAATAAAAAAATCCACTTAAACCCTAATTTACCAATGTTAGTCGATACCTTTTTTGGATTTGTAGTTAGTGACAGCTATGAATCTAATAATCTGCAAAATTTTTGTGCTATAAGCAATCTCTCTAATAAAGATGAAGCGCTCCAAGAAACAATTAAAAAATTATTTGAATTAGAATCAGTGCCAAATCAAACTCTGTTGACTAATGATGAACAAATTTGCGAATCCCATTACTCGCAAACTACTTTTAGAGATGCTGAGAATAGATATGTTGTTTCTTTACCGTTATCATCAAATGTTTCAAATTTAGGTGTTTTGAAAGCCCAAGCATTGAAACGTTTTAATTATTTAGAACAACGTTTAAATCGCAATACCGATATTAAATAGCAATATTTGCAATTTATGAGTGAATATTTAATACAAAACTATATGAAAATTATTGACGAGAATTTAGATGATCCTAATTCAATTTCGTATTATATGCCACATCATGCTATATTAAAACCTAGTAGTTCCACCACCAAATTACGTGTAGTGTTCGGCGCTTTCGCTAAATCCGCAACAAATGTTTCACTGAATGATGTTATGTTAGTTGGTCCTAAGGTACAACAAGATCTATTTAAAATTGTTTTAAGATTTAGGAAGTATAAGTATATATTTACTGCTGATATTTGTAAAATGTACCGACAAATTTCGGTCAATCCATCCAATTCCAAACTTCAACGAATATTATGGAGATTAAATCCTTTCGAACCAATAAAAACGTGTGAACTGACAACAGTTACATATGGAACCGCGTCTGCCCCTTACCTAGCTACACGAACCATTAACCAATTAGCAAACGATGAACGCAACCATTTTCCAATGGCAGCCACAGTCTTGGAAAACGATTTTTACATGGATGGTGTGCTCATCAGAGGAAACAGTTTAAATCAAGTAATTAAATTAAAAAAATTAATTAATGCATTTGTGAAGAGGAGGGAAATTTGATCTTCATAAATGGAGCTCAAATTCCAAAACATTATTAGAAACCATTCCACCCGAATTTCGCGAAACACTTCACAAGGATGAAACCAGTTCACAACAATCAATCAAGGCATTGGGTATCGAATGGAAGCCTAACGAAGATAATTTTATTTTTAAGCCTTATTACAAAACGAACTATTTTATCCGATATTTTAAAAATGTATGATCCAATGGGTCTCATATCTCCTTTTATTGTAACCGCTAAGATTATTATACAATCGCTCTGGAAATTAAATTCTGATTGGGATACACCCGTTCGTAACGAAATGCGATTAATTTGGTTAAATTATAAATTACAATTAGTAAATCTAAATAAATTAAGTATACCTCGATGTATTATAAACTCTCAACCAGTTTCCATAGAATTACACGGCTTTTCTGATGCTTCAGAAAGGGTTTATGGGGCTTGTTTCTACGTAAAATCAATAGATGAATTCCATAATAAACAAGTGTCCTTATTATGCAGTAAATCGAGAGTTGCCCCTCTAAAAACCATAACTATTCCTAGGTTAGAGCTTTGTGCCGCCCACATGTTATCAAAATTATTAAGTCCTGTTTTAGAATATCTGAACATCAAATTTGACAAAATATATTTCTGGTCCGATTCTACGATTGTGTTACACTGGATTAAAATGTCTCCCCACCAACTGAAAATATTTATAGCAAATCGGGTGACTCAAATTCAAGAATCAACCAAAAATTGTTCATGGCGATACGTTAATACTCTGGATAACCTTGCCGATATATTTTCTCGTGCTCTCATGCCTGCTGAAATGAATGAAAATAACGTATGGTTTAACGGTCCTGATTTTTTACGTAATAATATTTTAATCCCAACAAGTCGATTGATCCCAGTGCTCTAGAATTAAAACCAAGCGAAAATTGAAATAATTTTTTCCAAAAGAATTCTGATCCATCTTTTTTATACAGATACAGTTCATACAGTAAATTGTTTCGCATCATAGCATGTTGTAATAGGTTTATCACAAATCCAAAGTTCTCCCGGTTGAAAAGTAGACCAAATTAGTGTAAAGCAATCCGGAGCCCTTACCATAGACGAGTTAGATACATCGTTATTTATCATTATAAAAATCATTCAGACAGAACACTTCAAATCTGAAATTACCAGTATTCCTAAAACAAAGGAAAAGTTTGCAACAATCGCCATCTCCAGTCCCATACACCATTTTTAGATAACAATCAAATTCTTCGCGTTGGTGGTAGAATAAAAAACGCAAATATTGTGTATGACGCAAAACATCAAATTTTACTACCTAAAAATCATTATTTTACAAAACTTGTTTTTAGACATGAACATGAAAAAAATTTACACGTTGGCCCAACACATTTAGTTTCAATAGTACGCCAAAAATTTTGGGCAATTAACGCAGCAAGTTCTTGTGTTACGTGTTTTAAGTTTAAGCTAATTATTTCTCAACAATTAATGGGTAATCTTCCTGTAGATCGTGTTACACCAGCAAAATCATTCAATACAACCGGCATAGACCTGTGTGGACCTTTTAATATTAAAAATAGATCAATTCGCAAGAGTCCACCTCAAAAAATGTTTATTGCTCTTTTATATGTTTCTCTACAAAAGCTATCCATTTAGAAATAGTGCCAGATTCATCAGCTGACTCATTTATTAATTGCCTCAAACGTTTTGTAAACAGAAGAGGTAAATGCAACATTATCTGGACATACAACGCCGGTAATTTCATAGGCTGCATTAACGAACTTAAACGTATGTTCAAATAATTCCAAGATACCACGCCCTATAGTAAAATTATAAAATTTTGTGCCAATGAACAGATTAACTGGAAATTTATTCCCCCTAGATCCCCAAATTTTCGTGGTTTATGGGAAAGTAACATCAAATCCGTCAAGCGTCATATCAAGGAACTTGCATCAAACACATTACTATCATATGAAGACACTGATTATCCAAATAGAAGGAATCATTAATTCCCGACCAATAACTCATATTTCTAATGATCCAAATGAACCTGAACAGCTAACACCAGGCCATTTTTTAACTGGTGGTTCCATAATATCACCACCTCAACCCTCATTACATGAAATACCTCAAAATAGGTTGGCAAATTGGCAACTAGTAACTCAATTAGTTCAACAATTTTGGAAGTGATATTTTGTTGAGTACCTTCATACACTGCAGCAAAAATCAAAATGGAAATTAAACTTGCCAAATATTGAAATAAATAATGTTGGTTTGCTATCTGTACGTAGATTTTGGTCGCAAAACGAGGATTGAGGATTGATAATTTGGTATATATACACGGCGTTAATATACATTTTTCTATTGTGTGCCGTCAAATATTTTAATTGTATTAGTGTGTTTTCTCATGATGGTAAGTATCAAAAATAAACTAAGCGGGTGAAATCGGTTCAACTTTTTGTTGCTTTCGCTCGCCTTGAGTTATTTTTCCCTCTCTTTTAACATGAGGAATTCATGTTTTTCTATCTATTGTTGTTGTAACCGAAACATTCATTTTACTTCGTTAACAAAAATCCAAAACAATCCCAGTTGTACTTTGCGTGAGCAATCGAGAAATTTTGTTTGAGATGGCACGTTAAAACATGAAACAGAAGTATAAAGCAAAAAAAAAAGAAATCTTCGGCTTTCTTTAATTTGTTTTTCATGTAGTAAATTACAATGTTCGCATTTTTTCCGTGCTATTTTTACGAAATATGGTATAAAGTGATGATCACGGTGAGGTATAAGAGAGCATCACCGTGATTGATCATTGATCGCTCTTGGAGCGCTCAGTCGTAAAACAGGGATACGCAATCAAAAAAATTGCTCGTGATCTTCAATATAAAAAACAAAAAGCAGCATAAATAAATGGTTTTTAATCTACACATTCTTCGTCGGCCACATTCATAATATTTTTAACTTTTTTTTTTTTTTTTTTGAGTTATGTGAGAATAAACATTTGAAAAATAAAAAAAACAATTCAGTGTTATCTCATGCGTACGAAAGAAATGTTGTACATATTTTTATTTCCAGTAATTTTCTGTAAAATTTAAAACTAATAAAATGGTAAATTAAATAATGATTTAAAGGTAAACAAAAATTAGCTAAAAATGGAAAATAAGTCAGAAAAATATTTATAAACTATAATTTTATTAATAATTATAAATGATGAAAAGACATACGACGTACATCCTTCCTCTCCCGCGTTTGAATTAACACTAAGTCAAAATAACTAATTTACCTCTTATATTTTCCACATTATATTCTATATCCCCCTTTTTCGTATCATTTTATCTCTCTTATTTGCATCATGTTAAACAAAAAACTAAAAAAAACGTCCATCATTTTTTTTGTTTTTTGTTAACATCGAATAAGAGCGATAATGTGCAAAATATAAGTAAATTAGTGATTTTGGGATGGGCAATAAGGATGTACGTCGTGTGTCTTTTCATCATTTCAAATTATTAATAAAATAATAGTTTATAAATATTTTTCTGACTTATTTTCCGAGTTGTTTATTCAAATGTTTATTCTCTGTTTTCTCTATTCTTTTGACACCAATACAATTTATCAATACTATTGCCTTCCGGTAATTCTCAACTCAATCCTCAAATTGCGACCAAAATCGCTACCCTGATACTAATTTACCTTCTACCAAATGGTTAATGGGAAATGTTGTTAAAGTGTACCCAGGCCAAGATAATAAAGTACGAGTTGTTGATGTTATGACAAAATCCGGTATATTCAAACGAGCCATAACAAAACTGTCAAAATTACCAATATCGAATGAATCAATGAATGAAGTCAATAATAAGTAACATGTATTAGCAAAATTAGAATTAAGGAATTTTAACATAATATAACAATTAAGAATTTGGTTTATATACAGTCCACAAATATTGAAAATTTATAGTCTTATTTAAAATATTTAAACATTTCATATTATTTATACATTTTAATTATTTAATGAATTAAGAATATTTTAAAATTAATTTATGAATGTAATCATTATTATTATTTGTTGTTGAAAGTTAAACCTTTCAAGAGGGCCGCTATGGTGATTAATAAATATGGTATATCGTTGGAAAGGTAGTTTCGTTTTTTTTTATTTAATCCAAAGATTTATTTTTTGTGACTATTCCGGACAATAGTGACCTACTATATTATATTAGGAGTCATGGAGTCATCTTGACGAATTTCTAAGAATCTCAAAAATCCCTGACATTCTTCAATAATGTAGAATAAATTCGAAAAATCATGTAAATCTGGAAAAATTACGATCAGAACAGTCGACCTGTACGTTTAAACGCTAAGCGTTTCGTCAACCAATAAAAATTTAGAAAATTCCTATATTCTTACGTCTATAACTGAAAACTGTAAATAACGTCAGGCAAATAGAAAAAAATTCAGAAATCTCAAAAACCGAATAATCGTGAAATTATCGAGTAATTAATCTGAAACAATCTGGAAAACCATGAAAATTAAGCTTTACGCATTAGTCAAAGCCAAATTCATAGAAAATTTTCAAAATTCTCGAATAATTTCAATGTTAAAATTCTCGAAAAATAAAGAAACTAATGGGGTTGCATTAGGATATAAACTCGAAACGTGGAATTTTTAAATCTTTTTGCCAAAAATCTGAATTATTAGTTCCCTCCTCAATAACTGTAAGAAAACCATTAACACCTGTATTCTGCTAATCTGTAGCCGGTAGAGTAATCCTACATGGGGTGCATGAAGTTGCTCATAATGTTTAATGCTTACAATATTTTTTGGCTCCAAGTTTTAAATTCTAGATCTATATAGGTTGATTATTCATAAATTTTAGTGTGAAACTCTTCCAATGTACCAGAGTAGCCAGTGAGTATATCCAGTGTATAGTGAGAGTCAAAATCATATTTCACATCAATTTTGATGCAACCTTTTACATTTCTTTTGTAAGAGTTTTGTGTGATCGATTTTATTGGTAATAATAAATGAATTTTTGATCAAGGAGAGATGAGAAGTTGATTTTCTAGAGCAACTGCCAAAGAATTTTATTTTGCTAATCTTCTCAAATGGCATCTCACCATTAACATATTCTGTTGGACCTAAGTATATAGATTGGTTACGATATATTGGTTTAGTCGAATAAGTTTGAAAATAGTGAAAAATAATTAAAAATCAATATTCTAGCCAGGGAATTACGAGTTTTCTATCGTGTAGTAAAATATTTTGAAATCTAAATTCGAAAAATTTTGTTTGGTTACAGCTATAACTGATTAACATATATTTAAGAGGTCTCAATCTGAACTTTATCCCAGAGAAAAGATTAGTGAATATTGATTTCAGGATATTTTACACAACAAAAAACCTATTTTGGTACACTATACAAAATTCATGTCTAGCAAGGTTAAATTACTGCTTAAGTTTTCATGCCGAGATATATTTTGATATTCAGGAGGTATACATCTAAATTGTTAGATATAAAATATCTTTGAAAATTTTGATTTTTAGATATTTGGTACACAATCGGAAATTCATATTATCCTATACCCTGCAAAATGTAGTCTTGCGGAGTTTTATTTTCCCTGAAAAATATTTTGATGTTCACTTCAAAAGCTATCAGAAAATGACATATTTCACATCTGGTGAAAAACAAATTTTTTTGCACTACTGCCGTAATACCATTTTGTTGTATTTTTTCTTTAAAATCCGGGCGTTAGAGAGAGCAATATGTAATTTTCCGTCCAATGCCTAACGCCAGTTTAATAATTGTGGATGTACAGGTACATCCCACAACAATTCTTAGGTTTCCTATTGTACAATCCTCATATATTACTAAGCTTAAAAATGGATTAAAATGCAGCCTTCTTTGACTTTAATTTATGAACTGCATTACCTGAAGGCTTTTGCTCCTTCTATAAATTCAGAGTCATAATTGCTTGTAATACTGAATAATTCAATTTTTTCTAATTTGAAATTTCGATTAAAAGTTGGGCGCCAAAGTTGTTATCATTCTTTTTCTAAAGGAAATTCAATCAAAATCGTGTGAGCCAAACATTTCGACATTGCGATATGTACATACATAAATACTATGCACCTACATACGTATGGGAAATTCATTTTTCAAATTTTTGCCTCGGCACTGTTCATGTCAATATGGTACCAGTCTTATGTCTTGTTCTCCTCAAAATTAGCCTATATGTAACTACAACCTTTTTATTATAGGTGACATGTCCACCCAAAAATTATTAAAAAATGTTCTGGTGGACTTAAAATATACGGATTCCGCAAAAACGGAACATCGAACGGTTGTCTGTTATGAGTTTTTTTTTTTTTTTTTTTAATTAGTTTACTTACCATAGACAATTTTTATCATACGAGTTTACTTTTCTAATGTAACCGACTATATTCGGTCATCATTTTTTGTTTTAATTCAGTAATTTACCGTTTGAAAACAAAAAAAAAATCCTGATTCTCAACCAAAAACCAGTTTTTAATTTTTTTTGTGGTTCGGCTTTGGTGAATCATAAATTGTAAATGAAATATTAAATCGAAAATCAGAACGAAAAAAATAGTTTTAACCTAAAGCTTCTCAAGTTTTGTATTTATACAGAGCTTAAATAATTTTGTATGTTTGTGAGTTTAAAATCGTGATTTTTATATTGTTAGTGTAATAATATTACAATTAAGTGATTTTCTATTTTGTGTTTGTGAAAAACTAATTATAGTGACCATATTTATCCAAATTGTTTGATATTGAATAGTGAAAATGAAAGGTAATGCATTTTTTAGTTGATAACTACTGAAGAGCTTAAAAGCTTATGTAAAAAATATTTCTAGTATTTTGACGAACACATCGTTATTGTGGTAATTTGCTTTTTATATTTCTTTATGCAAATTTTGTCGTAGAACTTTTTAGTTGTATATCAATATATATTTGTCTGTACGATAAGTAATGGATCAAGGTTAGAAAGTGGCCTAAAAGTAAATAAATTCTGACAATTTTATCGTTAGGTTATTTACTAGGTACGTCGCCAAAATCAGTTAATATGTATGGTTTTGAAGACTTTTGAATGTAAGATTTTGTAACTATAGTTTTTAGGAAGTACTAATGTTTTCACCCTCGAAAATGTGTTGTTTTTATTAATTTTTGATATTAGGATTGTATATCTATTAAATTTTAGGGGGTGCAAGCCAAATTTCTTTTGAAAATTATTACCGTTTTCGGTAAAATTTTCACTTTTCGATATTCTAATTTATTTAATTTAATTAATAATAATTGCTTCGTCAACCTTGCAGATATAGATGAAAGAGTTTGTATCGCTCCTATCGCATGTTAATTTTAATTTGTTGTAATAATTTTAAATTGAGAAAAAAAAAATTGCAAAACTTTGCCGGAAAAATTGCTTATACGGGCGAAAATCTCAAAAAAATTACACGCTTTGACGTATTTTTAATAATATTATAATAAATTTTTTTTATAAAGCTTGAAAATTTTCCAGAAAAATGCCGTATTTTTCTTGAAAAATATGACTTACACCTCCTAAAAGCTTTTCAAGAAATATACTTCTAACTTGATTTTCTCGACGTACCCAGTAAGTACCTAGTTTTTCACATTAATCCGTTAATAAACTAGGAAATAAACATCAAAATTACAGCATCGCCAGCATTTAGTAAGCATCAACAATTAAAGCCATCAAAGTACGTGAAAAATGTTTTTCACAACATAAAATGTCACAACATAAATGTCATGCTCCCAATAAGGTCACATGAGCGGGTTTAGCAATGAAAAAACTTTGGAAATCGCTTAAAGAAATTTTTATTGGTGGTAAATAGAATAATGCGCAAATTGGAACCTTTTCGGCAGATCATATTAATTTTCATTTCTCTTTACTACCCAAAATAAGTGTAGGTTTTCTAATACTGGATGTAGCCTCCAAAAAACATAAAATGTGTCTTGCATTTTTGTTCTGCCATTAGCACGTCATTAAATTATTGTTTTACTAAATCGGTTTTTCGTTGTGCATGGAAAAGTGCACGCGTAATACAAAAATGTGAATTTTGTTAGTAATTTAAGGGCAATATTTATTAGACATGCGTTGTCAAGAATTTTTGAAATTATTTCGAAGAACCAAATACAGATAGTTCTTAACCAAATAACTTTACAAATGTACATCAGGCAGGTTTCCGCGAAATTCGTCATAGTATTGCAACTGCATTAGTTAACGTGGTATAGCTAAGTGTTTGGATAAACTAAACAGGTTTGAAGTTTTTATTATGGTATCGTTCTTCGCCTACTGTTTTAAACACAATTTATTCAGTTCCGTGTCCAATTTCAGGAATGAATGTTCGGTAGTGATTCAAGGCTGTATTTTAGGATCTATTTTGTACAGTTTATATGTGAGTGACTTGGCGTGACAAATTTGAGTGTAACGCTTTGATTTTATCGAAACATCCCATATTAAATCCGCATTGTGTTAACATTAACGATAACCGAATACTTTGGTCATGTAGTATCAACAATTTAGGATTAACGACCAATGGAAGTTTGTCTGGGGATAAACATGTGGGATTAAGCCTTCTTTGTAGTATCTATAAAGTAATATAGATAGTAGTAAGTGTAAGTAAAACTTAATCTATATATGTACTAAAAATCTTATTCTTAGCAAGTGTAAAGCACAAATTTTGTGTCAAAATTGGTTACAGGGAAATGCTGTTGAAATGAAAACATCAATTCTTTACTTATGACTAATTTCGAAATAAAAGTATCGGTATCCTTAACCGTTTTGTTTACAAACGCATACCCGGGTATGTTTTTGAATTTTAATGACCAAAATTTTATTGATTTAGGTATCTTATCGATATGAATCCTTCAGCAGCTTAACAATTATATGTTCTGAATGGAATTTCAAAAACTGTTTTTCCAAAACTCGATTATAATTTGTTTTTATTATGGGTATATAGCTAAATCTTAACACTAAATGAAAATTAAAAATTTGAAAGTTTCATATTATTTAGTTCATTATTTATTTATAAAACTTAGCACATAATAAAAAATTACATAAAAATTAATTCCCGGTGTTTGTGGTACAGTCAATCTATGTTGCGCACAGACTGGTTTTTTCGCAATTCGCACAATTTTTCCGGGTCAATCTTCTCTTAGAACAGAGGTGGCAGTTTCCTTATTCCTTGCGTATAATTCTACCGCTTGAGTCACGTTTTTTTGAGATAGATGTGCTTTGTACATCTCTTACTTCAATTTCCACAGTAAGGCCCAAAATACTTTCGATACCGTGTTTGGTAGGAAAATGTCGCGTTATTTGCGAGTTCTTGGAACGCTTACTAACTTCAGACAAAACCAACTGCTCGCATAATTGTTGCAAAAATTTTCGCTGGTAACTGGAGTTTTTTTCTTTCAAAAACGGATTATTTTTTATATATGGTATATGTGCGCTAAAGCCGCCACATCCTAAATGTTATAAAGATTTACCAGTGGCCAGAAATTCGTTCTCCTTTTGCATGAACATTGCACGCTGCCCTCAGTTCAGTTATAATCTAGGATCATTGTTGGTTTGTTGGTTTATTGGTCGATCCTTGTTTCTCCTTATCGTAATGCATAGTAGATAAAACCACCAAAGCTTTGTTTTTTTTTTTTTTTTGAATATTGAACACATTGTGATGTTGTTAGAAAATCCGAAAATAGACGATTCGACAGGTCGAGGTTTGCCTTTTACAACTAAAAATTCTTATTTACTGTCGCTATAATTGATAAATTGTTGCCACGCATCAAGTAGATTTGTTCTTTCAATGGATACGAGGTAGTGGAGTAACACCCTCACCATACTTTAATTCCATATCTGGACGGTTTTGAAGGAATGTACTGTGTGAAACGTTATCAATCGTAACGTTTGCTACAGCTATACAAGACAGCAAGTATCCGTTCCGCACGGATATTCTTATTATCAAATCTGATATGTCGGCTTATAGTATGAAAGCGCTGAACACCCATCGTAGCGCGAGAAAGGGTATGAGAACTAGATCTCCATAAATCTAGTATACTCATTCTTGGATCGGCTGACACCGGAAAATTTATAATGCCGAGATATCCATCTAATTTAGAGACACTTATTGGGTTCCATACCCGAATATTATTTGGATTTTTGTGGTTTCATGTTTGGTTATTTTGAGATCCTCTACAATTGGTTTCGCGAATGATGATGTCACAAATGTCTTCACGTATAAATAGTTTAAATGTTTGGATGATGCTTAAATTGTTTGTTTTATTTGTTGGGCCTGCAGTGGCCGATTTAAAAATGTTATGCGACAGATTTCTGCGATGTGTTGGTGAAATTTCACTCCAAACTGTTCCATCTCTTGCCTTATAATCTATAAAGGGTTCGATTGCTCTACGGGTTCTTTTGCCAACTCTTCCGCCACAAGATCAGTATCTATTTCACTCATATTTTTAATTTTCCCGGTATATTTGTTGATAAGTGTCGTGCCGAAATATTCAGTTATCATAAATAAAACAGGGTTGTACAAAACCAGGAAATACAATAGCATGTTGTATATTAATAAATAAAATTGAAATGATGAAAATTTATTTATACTAACGTAAAATTCAATTTTAAAACAAAATTTCACGCAAAATGAATAGAAATGAATGAATAGAAACTGTAAATTCCATTATATGTATCCCTGTCGTTTTCTATCGGAAAAAAGGAAGCACCTCGAATTCTCTACGTTTCTATGCTATATAAAATGAAACGTAAGCAATAGTACAAATATCAATATTGTAATTATCAACTAACACGTTTTCCTGACATCCTTGCGTAAATGTACATAGGCTAAGCGGCTTTCCTGAATTTTCTATTTTAGTTAGGGATTACTTATTAAAAAATACAAACTTTTGAAAAACGATCTGATTTCAAAGTGGGTGTTTGGCGGTGTCAGCCTCCAACCTCAAAGGTATTTGTTGTAGACACAACCGATTTATTCATAAGATGATACCTAAAAGAAAATAAATCAAATTAACGTGTGAAAACAATTCAAAGCAATTTTCATACTAACCTGTGACTTGTTGATAATCTCCAGTATGCAGTAACCTAACCTAACAAAATAAAAAATTAAATTAAATTAGTTCATGTATTAAAATTATATATATTATGTAATGTTATATCTCAAAAATACCTATCTTTAATCACAAAAGTGAATATAGTTCACATTACCATATTTAAAATTTATTATAATAAGGCAAACAAAAATAACTTATTTTTGTTTACCTTAAAACTTATTGAACAACCACATAAACATTGTAAATTTCATTCTCTATTGTAACCACATAGACATTTAGCGTCAAATTTATGTATAAATCTATTTGATTCAATATTCTTGTCTGAGATAGCCATCTATCGAAAATATGTAAAATATGTAAATTAATTTATACCCTTTGATAGCCATCTATCGAAAATATGCAAAATATGCAAACTAATTTATACCTTTTGTAAATGACATTTTCATAAGTGGTAAAAATAGAAAATAAAATTCTTCTTAATTCAACCACCATACACCGTGAAGTCAAAAAATAAAATTAATAAAAATTAAATCAAACCGAAGCCGAGGAATTTTTATTAAGTGAATTTTGGCATACCTATAGCCATCAATCAATCTACTATCTTCAATTTCGTACCAAGTCTATTTTGATCGTGATACCAGAGTTTGGTACGAAACATATGGTCCTTCGAGCCGGATAGCAAACATAACCTACATTTTGGAAAACACACCTACAAAAAACCGCAAGTATCGCATTTCATTATCTAAAAACTAAATAAACTTGATAAAACTTTGTGTTTCAATCCATAAATCTATTATTCATCAAATATCCACTGTGTTATTTCACGTATTGTTTCGAACACGTTACCAACCATTTAATATTATCGGGAAACGAAAGTGTAATAATTAAAGTACATAATTTGTGAAGTGAAATTAATAGTGCGTAAACAAAAAAAAAATAAAGTGGCTGAACTCAATACCTTGAAGAAAAGGCGTGCGTACATAAAGGGTAACATGACCAAATTAATAAACTTCATTAACGCCATAACCGATACCACAAGTATAGAAGATATAAGGGCGAGATTAGCTAACGTTGAAAGATACCGATCGGAATTTAACGAAACGGAAGACAAAATAGTTAGGTACCTTAAAAAACGACGAAGAATTGGATCCAGAGTTTTAAGACAATTACTACAAAGTAGTAGCCGGGTTAAATTTAGCACTCAGAAGAAAAGCTGAACCAACTACATCTCTCAACGACACCCTACTTGACACGTCAGCAGGAGTAATGCATATGGATGTGAAACTCCCTAAATTGTCTATCCCGATATTCACAGGCGACTACACCGATTGGCAGTCGTTTCATGATTTATTTTGTGCAACCATTCACGACAACCCAAGAATTACTCCAACACAAAAACTGCAGTATCTCAAGGGATCATTAAGGGGAGAAGCTGCAAGCCTACTAAAACATTTTAGTACCACTGATGCAAATTATATCGAGGCATTACAAAAACTATGATAGGAAGAAACATACCATTTACTCATTCATCAAAAATTTTATGTTTCAACCATCCGTACGACTGCAAATAGTACGAATGTGAGGCAACTCTTGGACACATCTGATGAAATTCTACGCGGACTAAAAGCTTTAGGTCAAGAAGCCGAAATCAGAGACCACAGTAAACTAGACAGCGAAACCACGAGTCAATGGGCTCAAATCTCGGCCACATACAACATGCCTACTGTGAAACAATTTTTTGATTTCCTTGCACCAAGAATAGATGCGCTTGATTCCATAAAATGTGCAGGCAAGCGTATTCATCCACAATATAATCAGCAAAAATCAAGTGTTAGAAGCCACGTCGTCTCTTCTAAACAGCTAACATCTAACTATCCAGAAATACCAGCATGCTCTTTATGTCCCAAAGAGTGGCATAGGTTGTTTGAATGCAACAAATTTAAAGACATGCTAATCGATGAAAGAAGAAATCTCCTGAAAACACAAAACCGATGTTTTAACTGCCTGAATGACAATCACCATGTGTCGATTTGTAAATCTAAATTTCGATGCAGACAGTGTAACCGAAGACACCAAACCCTAGTGCATGAAGATATACTAGAACAGAATACATCAACCAACTGCGCTGTGTCTAGTATTTCAACGAAGGAAGACAACCCATCCAGTGCTGACAGCCAAACTTACACCACAACAACTAATCAAATCGCAAGTGCATTACTACCCACAGCACTAGTTAAGGTGACAGATAAAAACAACCAGTTCCAATTATGTCGAGTACTCTTGGACTCAGGATCACAGGGCTCGTTTATTACCGAGAGATGTGCACAAAAATTACAACTAAAGAGAAGCAACGTTAACCTGGCCATATCAGGCATATGCGGAACTACGAACGGATACACGAGGGGCGCAGTATCGTTGATAATCACACCGTGGAACAAAACTAAACCAGAGTTCCAGTTAGAAGCACTAGTTTTGCATAAACTAACCGCCAAACCACCATCACTGGAAGAGTATATCAATAAGGAAGATTACAAGCAGTACGAACTGGCTGATCCATTCTTTTATAAAGGATACGAAATCGATATCATAATGGGAGCAGACAACTTCTTTGAAATATTGTCTGATGGAAAGATCATCACCGAAAACCAACTAATTTTACAAAACACCAAGCTCGGATGGATAATCGCTGGCAAAGCAACTGAAATGTTACTCAAACAATCCTTTACTATTTCCGTTAATAAGAACGAAGATAATCTGGATAGTCTATTGCGTCGATTTTGGGAAATTGAAAATATAACAATGACCCAACCACAATTATCTGATGAGGAAAAGTTATGTGAAAAACATTTTGCAGAAACCAAAACAATCGATAAATATGGCCGAATCAAAGTAGGATTACCATTTAAAATATCACCGTCGGTACTAGGCGATTCGTACCCAAAGGCTGTGCAGAGAATGCATTCCATTGAACGAAGATTTCTAAAAAATCGTGAATTCGCAAAAATGTACAAGAACTTCATGCGAGAATACCTGACACTGGGTCACATGAAGGAAATTGACAATGATCGAGAAAGAAATGATGAACACCAATATTATCTACCACATCATGGTGTCATCAAAAACTCAAGCAGCACAACCAAATTGAGAGTTGTCTTTGATGGCTCTTCAAAGACAACTAAAGGAAAATCACTGAATGATTGTTTAGCCGTCGGACCAATCGTCCAATCAAGTCTATATGACATTCTTTCTCGTTTCAGAAAATTCAAAGTAGCAGTCACAGCTGACATCGAGAAAATGTATCGCCAGGTGCTCATAGCAGATGATGACACCAAATTTCAAAAAATAATATGGCGAGAAGATCCAAGCAAATCATTTACCACATACGCACTGCAAACTGTTACCTACGGCACAGCTAGTGCAAGCTACCTAGCTACCCGAGCGATCAATGAAGCGGCAGACAAATTTACCCAAACATTTCTTAAAGCAGTCAATAGTATCAAAACAAATATGTACGTAGACAACCTGATCGCAAATGTATCCAGTTATAATTCCATATTACGAATCCTTGCCTATGTATAGTTACATAGGGTACATTAATTTAAAAGTCAAACGAATTTCAAAGAGCTCTATACCATCGTATCTGGAAGTGAACGAAATACTAAAATCTCAACAAATCATTTTCCGTCATATTCAAGACAAGTATTTCGCAGTAGAGATACAGCTGATCAAATCTCAGAAGGAAGTGCCCATATTAAGCAGAATCAGATACCTAATGCCATTTATCGATGAATTCGGATTACTGCGCATCGGCGGAAGAATCACAAATGCAGACATCCCATATAACACAAAACATCCAATACTTCTCACAGCACAAGACAAGTTAGCAGAAACGATCGTAAGAGAACACCACATAACGCATCTACATGCTGGACCAACTCTAATGATGGCTACACTACGAAGCAAATATTGGATAATAGGAGGCAGAAACCTGATTCGAAAGGTGGTATATAACTGCGTCAAATGCGTCAAATATCGCGGAAAGACTCTCGAACAAGTCATCGGTCAGTTACCAAATCCAAGGGTCGAGTTAGTAAGGCCTTTCCACAAATTCGGTGTCGATTACGCGGGACCATTCCAAACATACATTACCAGAGGTAGAGGCCAAAAACCCCGCAAAAGTTATATTTGTATATTCGTCTGCCTCGCTACAAAGGCTGTTCATATCGAGCTTGTATCCGATCTAACATCAGACGCGTATCTAGCGGCACTCAAAAGGTTCATTTCTCGAAGAGGGATTTGTAAGGAGATACAGAGCGATAACGGGACCAATATCATTGGGACACGCAATCATCTATCCCAATTATTCACACTATTAAAACAAAATATTAATCCAATTTCAAAATTTTTATTGGCAGATCAAATTACATTTATGATGATCCCACCTAGCGCACCCCATTTCGGCGGGCTTTGGGAAGCCGCATTAAAAAGCATTAAACACCACCTACAGCGAGTCACAAATGGACATATCCTCACCATAGAGGAAATGACAACATTGAGCGTTCAAATCGAGGCAATGCTTAATTCGCGACCACTTTGCATTCTCTCGGATGATGATATCGACTACCTAGCACTCTCACATTTTTTAATTGGTCGATCATCAACTCAAGTTCCCGATCATGATGTAACGGACGTCAAACTATCCAGATTATCCAGATGGAAATTAGTAGACCAAATGAATCAGCATATATGGCGCAGATGGTACCTCGAATATTTAACCAGCCTACAAAAATCAAACAAATGGCACAAAAATCAGCAAAACATTAGCATCGGTAACATAGTACTCGTGAAAGATGACAACTTACCTCCTTACAAATGGTTATTGGGAAAAATATCGTGTCTATATCCCGGTACAGATGGCAACATCAGAGTCGTTTCCGTACAAACAAAAAATGGAACAATTAAGCGACCTATCCACAAGCTGTGTCTACTTCCAATAAATTGAATCAGCCGATTCAAGGCGACCGGTATGTTGTAGACACAACCGATTTATTCATAAGATGATACCTAAAAGAAAATAAATCAAATTAACGTGTGAAAACAATTCAAAGCAATTTTCATACTAACCTGTGACTTGTTGATAATCTCCAGTATGCAGTAACCTAACCTAACAAAATAAAAAATTAAATTAAATTAGTTCATGTATTAAAATTATATATATTATGTAATGTTATATCTCAAAAATACCTATCTTTAACCACAAAAGTGACTATAGTTCACATTACCATATTTAAAATTTATTGTAATAAGGCAAACAAAAATAACTTATTTTTGTTTACCTTAAAACTTATTGAACAACCACATAAACATTGTAAATTTCATTATCTATTGTAACCACATAGACATCTAGCGTCAAATTTATGTATAAATCTATTTGATTCAATATTCTTGTCTGAGATAGCCATCTATCGAAAATATGTAAAATATGTAAATTAATTTATACCCTTTGATAGCCATCTATCGAAAATATGCAAAATATGCAAACTAATTTATACCTTTTGTAAATGACATTTTCATAAGTGGTAAAAATAGAAAATAAAATTCTTCTTAATTCAACCACCATACACCGTGAAGTCAAAAAATAAAATTAATAAAAATTAAATCAAACCGAAGCCGAGGAATTTTTATTAAGTGAATTTTGGCATACCTATAGCCATCAATCAATCTACTATCTTCAATTTCGTACCAAGTCTATTTTGATCGTGATTCCAGAGTTTGGTGCGAAATAGTGTTAATAACGAATTAAAATAACATTTCAAAAATTTTTATTTTTAAAAAACTTCTTTTTTTGGGAGAGACTGTTTTTTGGAACATTTTGGCTTGAGATATCGAGTGTAATCCCAAAAAACAGACTCATAATAAGCGTTAAATACTCCGTCCAAACCGAAAATTTTGAATATAAAGTTGGTAGGCGAGTCAAAAAACTTTTAAAAGAGTGCTTGCGTCGAAAGATGTTAGTTGAAAAAATCTGAAAAATAAAATTTGATTTGGCTTTGAGTATTTCCAGTCATCGTTAATTAAATCAAAATTTAGTTTTTATTAGACTTGTTTTAATTGAAACAAAAATTTGGTTTTTAATTTTTGTTAATTGTATTAGATATACTAATAATGCCAGCTAACTTCAACTGACTAAAAAATCAGTTGAAAATAGGAAAAAGAGGAACAATCAAATAAAGTTAAACAGTGTACTACTACTGTTGTATTAAATAGTATTTTGTCATACGTCACATGCGATAGATCAAGATGAATTTATTTTGTAATAGACCTACTCATGATTCTCCAGTTTTAAGTATGCAAAATTCGACAAAATAATTTTAGACTAAAATTTCAAATGAAGCAAATTGCGCATATTCAAAAATCTTAAATATAATTAGTTGTCCCGGCCAGGAGAGGATTTCGATTAAATCTTACGGCAGTTTAAGTTAAAGCGGTAATTATTCACAATCTAGTAAGATCAAAAATTTGTTGCAGGGGTAATAAGAAAATCGAGCGGGATAAGTTTCTATGTGATGCAACCGTTTTGTTTTAACTTTTCCACATTGTAAAAATAATTATGAGAACAAATTTGGGTGCACAAATAATTTTGTTACAAGTAAAATTGACTGTGATTTTTCCTAGAATTGCAATTTAAAATTGTTTTTGATTGAACTGGAAAGCAGATTAATTAAGTTAATTAATTTAAATGAAATATTTTCGAAAAGTTAATTATTTTTATCAATTTTTGGTGTTTTTATCAGTTACCCGTCAATCTCGTTGGGCTTTTCTGTTAGTCAATGGGTTCAAAATTATTTTTAGACGTGTATAGAAGATTCACTTTGATTTTGAAACCCCTAATATATTTTAAGTGAAAATTGCCTAAATATCATGTTATTTCAAGAAAACCTTAAATTACATTTTGCCAGTTTGCCTTCTATTTAGTTATGATTTATGTAATAGGTTCAACAATATTTTTAATCATTTTTAAAAGATTCTCTTGGTTTTTTTAACCACTGGCGTTACCGACTTGACAATTGCCCCTTTATTTCAATATCATGAAAATTCAAGAAAACGCTAAATAAAAATTAGCCAGTTGTGGCGTACAATCTCGTTATGATGGAAAAATGCATTTTTTAAATTTCTGACTCGGCACTGTTTATTTCCAAATGGTATCCGTCTTATGTCTGGTTCACCTCAAAACTAGCCTATATGTATCTACAACATTTTTAGAAAATGTTCTAGTGGACTTAAAATATACGGATGCGGTTTGTTTTTTAAACTAGTTTACTTACCATGACAATTCATATTATCAGAGTTTAGTTTTCTAATGTATCAGACTGTATTTGGTCATCATTTTTTGTTTTAATTCAGTAATTTACCGTTTGAAATTAAAAAACCAAAAACCCTGATTCTGAACCAAAAACCAGTTTTGAATTTTTTTTTGTGGTTCGGCTTTGGTGAATCATAAATTGTAAATGAAATAATTACTCGAAAATCAGAAAGAAAAAATTAGTTTTTAACATAAAGCTTCTCAAATTTTGTATTTATATAGAGCTTAAATAATTTTGTATGTGTGTGACTTTAAAATCGTTATTTTTAGAGTGTTAGTGTAATAGTATTATAATTAAGTGAATTTTCTATTTTGTGTTTGTGAAAAACTAATTATAGTGACCATATTTATCCAAATTGTTTGAAATTGAATAGTGAAAATGAAAGGTAATGCATTTATTATTTGATAACTACTGAAGAGCTTAAAAGCTTATGTAAGAAATATGTTTAGTGTTTTACTGAACTCATCGTTATTGTGGTAATTTGCTTTTCCTATTTTTTTTTTTTTGCGTTAGTGTATAAATTGTAGTGCATTATACAAATTTTGTCGTAGAACTATTTAGTTGTATATCAATTTATTGTTGTCTGTACGATAATTGATGGATAATTAAAGTTTTAGCGTTTAGCGTTAGTTTATTTACTAGATACGTTGCTAAAATCAGTTAATATGTATGTTTTTAAAGACTTTTGAATGTAAGATATTGTAACTATAGTTTTTAGGAAGTACTAATGTTTTCACCCTAGAAGGATTGTATATCTATCAGATTTTAGGGGGTGCAAGTCAAATTTCCTCTGAAAATTATTATCCTTTTCGAGAAAATTTTCACTTTTTGACATTTTAATTTATTTATTTTAATTAATAATAATTGCTTCGTCAACCTTGCAGATACAGATCAAAGAGTTTGTATCGCACCTATCGCTTGTTAATTTTAATTCGTTGTAATAATTTTAAATTGAAAAAAAAAAAACAAATTGAAAAAATTGCAAAATTTTGTTGGAAAAATTGCTTACGCGGGCGAAAAACTATTAATAAAGCGTGAACATTTTTTCTTGAAAAATGCCGTATTTATCTCGAAAAATATGACTTGCACCTCCTAAAAGCTTTGCAAAAAATATACTTCTAACTTGATTTTCTCGACTTATCCATTAAATACCTAGATTTTGGCCGCAATTGTATTGTAGTTTTTTACATTAATCCGTTTTAAACCAGGAAATAATTACCAAAATTACGGCAATGCTAGTATTTAATAAGCAGTCCTGCTCACAAGAAGGTCACATGAGCGGGTTAAGCAATGAAAAGACTTTGGGAATCGCTTAGAGAAATTGGTATTGGTGGTAAATAGAATAATGCGCAAATTGGAACTTTTCCGGCAGATGACATTAATTTTTATTTCTTTATACTACCCAAAGTATAGCGTCTTGCGTTTTAGTTGTACCATTAGCTCGTCATTAAATTATTGTTTTACTAAATCGGTTTTTCTCTGTGCATGAAAAAAGTGCACGTGAAATACAAAAATGTGAATTTTGTTAGTAATTTAAGGGCAATATTTACTAGTCATGCGTTGTCAAAAATTTTTGAAATTATTTCAAAGGACCAAATACAGATATTTCTTAACCAAAATAATTTTATAAATGTACATCAGCCAGGTTTCTGCGAAATTCATCATAGTATTGCAACTGCATTGGTTAACGTTGTCGATGGTCTGGCTAAGTGTTTGGATAAACTAAACAGGTTTGAAGTTTTTATTATGGTATCGTTCTTCGCCGACTGTTTTATTCATTATTGTCTTTCATTATTTTCTTCTGGAATGTATGTTCGATATAGTTATTCAAGGCCGTATTTTAGGATCTATTTTGTATAGTTTATATATGAGTATGACTTGGCGAATAATATGAAATACTGAAAGTTTCTCTTTTATTCAGGTGACTTTTAGTCAGGTTTTGTTAGACTTTCGACAAATTGCGCCAAAATTTAGATGTAACGCTTCGATTTTATCATAACATGGTTAACATTAACAATAACCTAATCCCTTGGCCATGAAGTACCAACAATTTAGGATTAACGACCAATGGAAGTTTGTCTGGGGATAAACATTTGGGATCAAGCCTTCTTTGTAGTATCTATGAAATAATATACATAGATAGTAGTAAGTTTATGTAAATGTTAATCCATATACTAAAGATCTTATTCTTAGCAGGTGTAAAGCACAAATTTCGTGTTAAAATTGGTTACAGGGAAATGCTGTTGAAATGAAAATATTAATTCTTTGCTTTAGGGTAACCAAAAATATGCACTAAGAAACCGGTTTTATGCGCTTAAAATACGCCTTAAAAAAATGATTTTATGCATTTAAAATATGCCCTATAAAAATCGAATTATATGTTTGGAAAATTATTTTCCTTGATAAAATTTTGAAATAACAGCGCATTCACAATGCAAAAATTTTTTACTTACAAGTTTGTAAGAATTTCCAACATGACGAACAAAAATGTTTACTCGTTATGTTGCGTGCAAAACTGTTAAAAGCAAAAAATGTTTGCATTGTGAATGCCGTGTAAGATGAGAAACACTAAAAAAACACCTAACTAGAGAAGTAGAAATAAATAAAAATAATCACATGCTCATGGGTTTTAAATGTTTCTTTTATTGAGAGCATTGAGAACATTCTTGAACATAGAGAAACTTCTCTCCACATCAACTGAAGTGATTGGTGCATATTTAAAAGACAAAGTCTCTTCAATTGTATACTTCTTTGGGACATGTTCTACTGATGTTCCCGTCAAACTCGCTGAAATTTTAGTTATTGTTGCGAATTCGTGGTTTTTTTCGATTACGGCGCTTAGTTTTTTTTAATATTGCTACCTCGTTTTGTATACTATTTATATTATTAACAGCGTCAACCACCAATTTGAGTTGTACAGCAAGCAACAGTCCATGAGTCTCTAGTTTAGAAATGGTTGATTCGAGAAATCCGAAGTTAGCTGAAATAAAGATCAAATCAGATCTAACTGTGCTGTCACATAACTCCTTCGAAATCCTATTTGATGCAGATTCGTTGTCGTCCAGCGCATCAAAGATTCGAACCATATTTTCAAAATTACTGGAATAATAATTGACCGCTGCCAGCCAAGTTCCCTATCGGGTGGTAACCGGTTGCGGAGGCAGTGCAATCTCAGGCGCCATTTCTTTAAAAGCCTCTACTCTAGACGGGGCTTTTAAAAATACTTTTTTACCGTTGGACATTAGGCTATCAACCTTAACGTAATGGTCGTGAATTTGCTCACACACACGATGAACGGCGCTGACATCGGTAAAAATTAAAATTTTAATCAATAAAATGGAATGAATTTTTATGCGAAATATTTTTAATAAAATTGGCAAAATATGATTAAATTATGTAAAATATGCATAGGTATTTTAAAATATGCACTTAAATATGCACTTATGTATATCGTTAATAGGACAATATATGCAGTTTTGGGTGAAATATGCAAAAATATGCACTAACAAATAAAGCTTAAAAGGTTTCGTTTTTGGTGAAACGGATTCCTATCTTATTTTTTTCACAATATGTACAGGAAAAAAACTTGCTAATGCATATTTTTGGTTCCCTAATTGACTAATATCGAAATAAAAGTATCGGTATTCTTAAGGTCAGGATCAGCATATTAAATGATTTAGCTTTGTAATCATCTATTTGCAATCGGTGAAGCCTCGGGTCGATAATAAACAAGGTGTCTCAAATAAGCCCGGTCTGAAGTTTGTGTATAATGTGCTTGTAAGACGCGATTCTCAGTTTTCGAAACCCAGATACCTAAAGCTCTTGAATTGTTGTGTAGAATCGTGTGTATCTCGTTTCCTTTATAAAACGGTGGGTAAAATAGTTGTATATGTGTGAGGTTTCTCTTGTCCAAAATGAAGCGCAGCTCAATAAGTTTCGGAGCGGATTATCTCTAGTCCAATTCGCTTCGATGTATTAAATAAAATTCACTGTTTATTCACTGTATTTTCTGTTTTAAGCCTGATTTCCATTATGAAATATTTACTGAGAGTATAAACCAAATGTAATAAAAATATATATTCGCGTGCTGTGTGAGAGAAAAAAAACACTTTTTCAGTTTTACAGTACTGAAAAAATTATTACCATATATTGAAATCTCTACCGCAAATTTCAATACTTTACTTCAGATGGAGTAGATGTATTCTGGCCAGGAATACATCAACAAGAAAATTTTTTTCTGATTATTATCAAGTTATTACTGTCAACCTGATTTTTCCAATTTTCAAATTTCCTAAGTAATATTCTTAATGTCTTATAAAATTGTAATGTTACTAATTTTAATTGAAAGCTTTCAATAATATTTCGAAATTTAAAAGTATGGTGCTTCATAATTGTAAATTCAAAGACGACGTCATCCAAACAAAATTTCAAATACTCATTACTCAAATCAAAATATTCCAAATGCACAATTTTCAAAGCACAATATTCAAAATTCTTAATATTCAAAGCACAATATTCAAATACATACAAAATAGTATCCAAGCAAACAATATTCAACCAAAGTCGTCAAATGATATGGATCCGTTCAGATTATTTGTTATCTAATTACAATACTGTTTTTTTTTCACACTTCATTCTACTTTTAATTTTTGATTACAGAATAAAATATTACTTATGGTCTAAGTGACAATTACACCTTACAATTCACAATATATTTCAATCAAATGAGGTTTCAAATAATATTTCAACTTTCCTTAAACTAATAAATGTATTATTCCCAACAAATTATTGTTGGTCCCTTAAATTATAGTTACTTGGTTGTACATACAGCTTCATACGACAAACTTCTATTACACTTTCATACGGTATCTGAGTCACCTGAAATTCACCAATATCTCTAACCATGTACCGTCCATTAGGACGAATTTTTATAACTTTATATGGACCCTTCAATTTTGGAATGAGTTTCTTTGATACGCCCGGTGTCTTATCATAATTCTTAATCATTACATAATCACCAGCAGAATATACCTAGGGGGGCTTTCTTTTCTTATCCACATAAGCTTTATTATAATCTTGACTAATTTTGATTTTCTCTCCAGCGATTTCTCGCAATGCTGACAACTTTTGACTATCGTATCTTTCTAATTCCTTTTCTAATATTTCTCGAATTTTGTCATTAAATACTGATCTTTGAGTTACTCCAAACAATAAAACGCTCGGAATATTTCTATATCTGTGAAATTATCTCTTTGTCTATATCTTTGTATTGATCTATTTCTTGTGTTATTAATGGCATATTCTACTTTATGCAAAACTTTATACCAATGATTGCCAGTTTTGTCGTCGGTTAATTTCGCCAGCATAGGGATAACTGTTGTATTTTCTTTTTATATTTGGCCATTGGCCTGAGGGGAACCCGTAGCAATCTTTACGTGTAAAATGTTATTTTGGTTCACAACTGTTGATTTGGGAATGTTATGCAAATAACCCTCAATTTTACCTTGTGGAAGAGAGGAAGTAATACACTTCAAACAGTTGTCAATATAATTTTTCACTCTATCAGTTAACTTAGGAAACCAATACGTACGCATATTCACTTCAACATGCCCAAAACAATCGTGAGCATTTCGAATAACATTATCGACCATTTCGTTGGGCGCGTAAAACAGTACTTGGTCATTCACTTTACGATATAATAGCCCATTTCGCATTTCATTGAATTTATCCTCCGAATTCTCAAATTTTTTCTTGATTTTAATTATATCCTCATCTCTTGTATGTGCTATCGAAAGAGTTTGCTCAAACGTATTTTCCTCCAAAATCAATATATTTGTAGACCGACTTAATGTGTCTACATGACCCATTCGACTCCCAGCTCTATGTTCGAGAAAGTGGTCATAGTTTTGAAGTTCAAGGGCCCATCTTGCAATCAAGGGCCCATTTTACAATTGTGCATATTCAAAAATCTTAAATATAATTAGTTGTCCTAGCCAGGAGACGGTTTCGATTGGATCTTACGGCAGTTTAAATTAAAGCGGAAGATATTCACTAAGAAAATCGAGTGGGATAAGTTTCTAAGTGATGTAACAAAAACTGACCATGTGCATACAAAACATAAGTGACCAAATCACTATTTATTTAATTAACCGCAAAATAATTTATAATTTTAATGATTTACCATTTTGATTTTATTTTTTTCATATTGCAAAAATAATTATGGGAACAAATTTGCGTGTACAAATAATTTTGTTAAAAGTTAAATTGACTGTAATTTTTCCTAGAATTGCAATTTAAAATTGTTTTTGATTGAAATGGAAAGCAGAATAATTAAGTTAATTAATTTAAATTAAATATTTTTGAAAAGTTAATTATTTTTTGTCATTTGTTTGTGTTTTTATCAGTTATCCGTCAATCTCGTTATGATTTCCTGTTAGTTAATGGGTTTAACATTATTTTTAGACATTGTTAGAAGATTCACTTTGATTTTGAAATCCCTAACATATCTTAAGTGGAAATTGCCATTTTAATTCAATATCATGTTATATTTCAAGAAAACGTTAAATAAAATTTTGCCAGTAGTTTGCATTCAATTTAGTTATGATTTATGTAATAGGTTATTCAATGGGTTCAACAATATTTTTAATCATTTTTACAAGATTCTCTTGAATTTTCCAAACACTGGCGTTACCGACTTGACAATTGCCCCTTTATTTCAATATCATAAAAATTCAAGAAAACGTTAAATAAAATTTTGCCAGTTATAGCGTACAATCTCGTTATGATCTTCTGTTATTAAATGAAATAAATCGTAATGGGTTTAAGATATGTACAATAAAATATCGTGTTGAAATATACTGTTCCGTTTTGTGCCTGATGTCTATTGAAATGAAATATTTTGTTTGCAATATTTCTCAACATAATGTTCTTCTGATTTAAATATTCATTAAAATTATATATTTATAGGAGTAGCTATAATGGACAATCCTATATTGCATCTTGTTTCCACTATAGTGATGCCTTCCAGTTATGCAGACAGTTCTATCACAGTGGTCAACGTAAAATATTATTAATAATGTTTGATGTATGTAACCGGTACTTCTTTTTGGTATGAGCCCATTTTCACTTGTTCTGAAAGTGAATACGATTACAGAAGTGTTCCGCATTATGGGTAATAAGTGTACAGTTCGAAAATATGCTTTATTTTTTATGATTGTAGTTGTTTTGTATTCTTCCTTTAATTTAATCGTCGATTGTGACTTTTATGGAATTTTAGCTCGTAAAAGGTTTGTCTTAAAATATTATGTGCTAAAAAGTTGCCAATTCTCTTTTTACATACTCTGTGAATTCTTACAATTTCACGGCGGTCCACTAAACATTTAACTTTTGTTGGATATTACCGGGTTTTATTGTCTTTTTACTTGCATCGGTGTGATAAACTCGAGAGTCTTACTTCGTATCTGAGTCTTGAAATTCATGAACATCTTGAGGCTCTATGTATTGTTCTACTAGAAAATCTTCCAAGCTACCAGGATTCTGTGTTATTATTTTGTAGTTCATAATTATATATTTTCTTCCTAATAAAAGTATTTCATGATCTCGTGAGTGCCAGGGCATGGATAATTAATCGGTTTCTGAACAAAACGAAAAACGATTAACTGTTTATTTTTAGAGCGATAATTCGATTAGTCGTTTACCATACGTTATACGTTATTTTCGTTAAATTTCTGGAATAATACCAATTACGATGTAAATTTGCTATTTCTCAGCCGATTACTATAAAACTAGTCAGGTACAATGGGAATGGGATCCTAAAATGATTTTTAGATGAAGTTCTGGAATATGGCCAAGCCAGATGGAACTTGACCTTTTCTCTCCCGGTTATGATGAAACTGGACAGGTACAACGGAAATGGGATTAAAAATAATTTTTAGAAAAAGTTCTGGAATATGGTCGTGTAGCAGTGTACTTGGCTTTTTCTCAACCGATTACGATAAAACTTGACAGGTACAATGGAAGTGGGATTCTAATATGTTTTTTACATGGACTTCTGAAATATGGCCAATTAGGATAGAACTCGGCTATTTTTCAACCGATTTTTGATGAAATATGAAAGACACAATAGAAATGGCATCATAAAATGCGGTTTATATGAAGTTCTGGACTGGGCTTAAAGAAAAAGCGATTAGCTGTAAATTGTAGATTATTTAATCGATTAATTGTTTACATTATACACACATGACAATCTAAATACATCGCAGCAAGGCTGAACGAAACAAAATAAATATTTAAAGTCAAACACAATCAATGCAATTTATTTTCAAAATACACATATACATATGTACACTCCCGGGCAACTAAATCGACTCAAATTTTCAGCGCTCAAAGAAAGGAGAATTTTTTTAGAACAGCTTAAATGATTTTCATAAGACAATATTTTTTTGAATGGCTGATATTTTTACTTTAAAATGGCAGTAGTTTCATGAAAATTGGTTCAGTACTCTTTTTTTCATTAATTTTGATTGATAACTTTCACTGCCGAGTAGTTCGAGCTGTGTGGAACCGGGCATTGTCTTGCATCAATTTGAAATCTTTCTCTGTATATCATGCATAGGTAACTACATGATCCAGGAGAATGCCCTCGGTACGAGACATATTCTGCACTCGCCATTGAATAGAACCGACCTCCATTGCTCGATGCTCCAATTGATGTGTTCGCAAGCAAACTCGAGTCGCTCTTTGCAGTGGCATAATGTCAATTTTAGGCTTCAAGAGAGGTTGGCTTCCTTCAAGCGACTTTTTACTGTCCAAAGATAATATCTACAGCTCGAACTTGTCTAAGCTCCTGCTGCACATCGACGCCACTGAGATCGCCACAGCGATTTCGCAGTGAAGTTAGGACGACAAATCGATCGCCCCTCTTAGATGTACACCGATTTTGGCTGGTATGAGGTCTCCGATTGAAGGTATCAGTTTCCTGAAACCTTCTGAATGCACTTGAGACGGCAGATTGGCTCATGTTTAGCTGACGAGCGATTTCTCGTTAATTACGCCTTTCTTGCAATAAAGCAACAACTTGTGCGACTTTTTCTGGAGTACTATCATGATTTTGAGGAAACAATGAATGAAACTGGTGGAGATTTATTCAGGTAAACGTCTGATAAGTGACCGATGGCAAATATCGATCAACGTGGTTGACATACAGGAAATTGCAGAACGGTAATTGTTTTCAACGAAATATCGCATTTTGCTACGATTGCTTTAATTTAAAAGTATTGTACAGACTTTAATGATAAAGGTGTCTTCGTAAAGATAAAATACTAAACTGTCAAAAAAAGTTGCTTTACGAAAATCGGATAAGCAACTTTAAAAAAATATTTCTTTTTGTACGCCCGGAGGTTTGAGTCGATTTGGTTGCTCGGGAGTATAGTAATATTTACAATTTTCGTAATACATTTAATTAATAAACGTAATTAGTTAAACCCAAATAAATTATAATTTATTATAGTAAATTAAATATAATTAATAAATTCTAAATAAGTGGGCGACCATAAAATAATAGGTATTATATTGGTCGAATGGCCAAATAACGCATTGTATATTTTATTATGTAAATCAATGCGAGTATTGCTGTGTTCGAACACCATCATTTGCCTTTAATAACTAATTTATTAGATGAGCTTGTGGTTTGTGGTGTTGGCTTTTTGTGCTTCTTACAAATAAGTTGGTGTAATTCATCGTCTTTTGAGTATTTAATTTTTTTTATTTTCCACCTCATCACTTTCATTGAAGTCAGATTTTCCTTCTACGTCACAGTCAGTTGAACATTTTAACATTCCAAATGTAGAAGAAACCACTCTAAATTTGCATTTCTTCCTAGCAGGGTTGTCCTAGATCACTTAAACTGGATTGTATATTTAACTTACGTATTAAAAACTCAAAAATGTTGGTTGTCTGTAACGAATTGCAGTTTTTTCTACCTAACGCCAAAGAACTCACTTCAATTGTTTTTCTAAATCTACAACCAGTTGTGAAATCAAAATTTGCTCATTTTCACTAGGAAACATATGTTCAATTGTTAAGTCCGTTACAATATTTTTAATAACCGTTTTCAGTGCACAACACCTTTTAAGCATCGCTAGCATAGAGCTCCATCTTGTATAGAAGTGTTAACGTTAATTACTTTCCCATTTTAGTTTGACATTCTTTTTGTGGGCTATCATTATTAACGCGAGAGATTTTCGAAATATTTTGGCAATTTTTAAAGTATCGACTTCTTCATTCCTGGATTGAATTTCGTTCGATGGTTCATCTTTTTCTGATGCATATTCGTCATCTGACTCTTCAGTAGTTTGTTGGTTTTCCTTTTTAACTGCTAAATTCGATTTTGGAGATAATACTTTTTTGTACAAAATATATATAACAGCCTAGTGAAATACCATGTGAGTGGTACCAACCCAAGTTGATGGTAAACGTTGAGATATTTTTTTTTATAATTAACTATTTCAACAGCTTACGTTGCTGGCATTGATTATTCCTATTTTGTGCTATTCCCAATTCGAAGATAATATCCTTAGAATGAATGTTCAGGCACTCATAACGACGGTTAAGTCTTGATGTCCATTCATCTAACGTTAAACAGACACGATCCTGAGCTTCAATTTTCTACTTTATCTTATTTATGAGGACTTCTTCTAGCTGCTCTGCAAACTGCATTACAGGTTCTTTAATACCCTTCGCATTCAAGGACATTTTTAAGCCTTGAGCTTTTCATTTACTTTGAATTTCGGTACTATTGTCAAGAGTAGCAAATGCTATTCTTTACCGCGCAGTAAGATTCGCCAAAACTAAACCTGGGGATGGTAAATTTGGTTCGGAAAACAATGTGGTATTTTTTTTTTGAATCTGAAATGTTTTCTCTTTGATGTGATATTGAAGGCATCGCTTTAAATAAATTAAGTTTGTAATCCAAATGTATCTGTAGGATATTGTGGTTTGATGCACTTTAAATATATTTCAAATTTCAAACTTTTTTCTTTTACTGGAACCCAGTTACTATTTTCAATTTCTTTATCTGGGCTAATTTTAAAAATTAGTTTATCATTTGCTTAATTTTTATTTTTAAAAGGTACTTTAGGAAAAGCTAAATATAAAACTAATCGTTTAACCGTTGTGAATCGTATTGAATTCTCAATTCATTGACAATAACAGAATAACAATAGCTGGGTTCCTCGATAGTTGATGTGATCCGGAACAAATCATGTTTCATAAAATGACATTTTGATCCAAGACCAAAAATGTATGGTTTTGTTGTTGTGGTTTTCAATGTAAACTTTAATCTGATTCGGATCACTGTGCGTCACGAAATGCGGCTAATGTTACAAATAAAGTCAGACAAACCGTATTACAAAAAAGGAAGTAAAAAATAACAACTCTACCAATCTCATGGAATTCCTCTCTCCATTTATTCTGTTGTGCTTTTAATATTCTTTATCTTCCTATAGGTAGAATTATTACAACTTCATAAATTTTGTATGAAAATAAAACATATTTATGACACCAACAATACTATTCCTTGCCTGTAGGGATTGGCTATTTCTTGCCCCGTATTATTGAAATTTGAAATTTGGAATAAGGACAAGTAGGAAAGAGCTTCCTATTGTTTCTTAACCGATTATAGTAAAATTGTGCATGCGCGATGGAAGTGAGATTCGGAAATGGTTTTTGGTAGTATACGAGTAACTGTGAGTGGAGTTAAGTGTTGTGAAATTTGTTGGTGTTTTAAATTTGTTGCTTATAAGCTCCATATTGTAAGCTTCAAGCATTTCGCAGAATGAGTGGTAAATTGGAACCACAACTGGTAAGTCTCCTATAATTTAAATTGTTTACTTAAAATATTCTATTTTCATTCGGCTATCCAAGTGATTCTCTTTCCTATGATCTACGCTACAGCGAAATGTTCTACTGAGCAAGCATAGGTTTTCACAAACGGGCTTACATGCTCATGAAATTTGAAAAGTTTTAGAAATTAAAGGATATTGAAATTTGGTAGAATTTATAGAAAGTTGAAAATTTTATAAAAACAAAATTTAAAAAAATTACAAAAAAAAATTAAAAATTAAAAGATTTACTGAAATTAAAACATACAGGATTGAACAGGATTAAAACTAGCTTTGAAATAAAATCAAAAGTTAAAGATTTTGGAGAATTTCTACAATTCTTAATTATAAAAGAAGTTGTAAAGGGAATTGAAAAAATTTTAGAATTTTCCGAAATTCTAAACTAAATTTATTGAATTTACAGAATTAAAAAATATGTTGAGACCTGAAAAATCGGTAGAATGCATAGAATTTATAAAATTAATAAAGTTTCTAAATTGAAACAACTTAATCAAGGAATTAAATAAATTGGATTGATTTGAAGGATAAAATTTATCAAATTGTTAGAATCAGGGAAGTTATTACAATTCATAGATTTTACAGATTTTGTAGAATAGGTAGAATAATAAAATAATTATAGAATTAGTTGAATTACACAATTTATTGTAAATGCCGTAAATAATTTTTAGAATTTAGAGTTTATAGAATTTATAGGATTTCAAGTAGTAGAATTTATAAAGCTCAAAGATCTGTACATTTTTAGGATTTAAAGATTTTTAAAAATTGGAAGAATTGGTAAAATTAATGGAGTTTTAAAAATGTGTAGGATTCTATAATTTATTGCATGAAATTAGTAGAAAAGAATTAGTAAGACTTAAAGAATTTAGAAAATATACGTGCTAGCATTAAAAAAAACTTAGGAATTTGGTTGAATTTGCAGAATTTAAAGAATTTATAGATTTCATCTAATTAACAAAGATAAATATTTACAATTTAAAGAATTGATAGAAACCTTACAATTTTTAAAAATGTTGCAATTTAAGGAATTTACTAAATCTAAAGAATTTAAAAGTATTACAGATTTATTGAAAGTTTAGACATGAAAAATCAGTAGAATGCACAGAATTTTTAAAATTAGAAGGATTAAACAAAATGGAATGATTTGAAGAATAAAATTTATTAGAAATTTTAAGAATATCTTTAATAGAATTTGTATAATTTACAGATTTTGTAGAATGGGTCGAATATTAAATAAAATTATAGAATTAGTTGAATTGGGAAAATTATCCTAACGAATTTTAAAAATTTAGAGTTTGTGGAAACTGTAGAAATTTATTGAATTTTAAGATTCTAAAAAATTGACAGAATTAGTAGAATTTATGGAATTTAGAAAAATGTTGAAACCTGAGAAATCAGTAGAATGCATAGAATTTATAAAATTTGTAAAATTTCTGAATTAAAAGAATTTATTGAATTATTAAGAATCAAGTAATTAAATACGTTAGAATTTAAAAAGTTTAAAGAATTTGTAGAGTTTTTTTAATGGAGTAATAAAAAATTATAAAACTTAATGATAATTATTATAAACTTGAGCCGCCGTTGTTTCCATAATGGAATATAATTTTCAAATTTTGACAATAGATGCAAAATCTTCTCGAAACCACAACAAAATTATAATTGGAAAGAAAAAAAAAATTTAGAAAACTATTAATTAGCAAGAGACTTAATTTGGTGCTTGCGGTTGTGTTTACCCCCTCAAAATTAAGTTAATGAATTTCTCTTTCAGTATCTTTTATATATTTGACTTCTTTATCAAACTCAGACGTGGACATAGGAATGTTGTAAAGCCATTGCCATAAAGACTGAAACGCTGCTTTCTTATGCAACCCATTATGGTGGGAGTCGGCAGTGATGAATCTCAAGGTGTTGGTCGGTTTCTATAGATTCCGAACTCTAATTTGTTAAGTGTTCTCATCACCTTTACATCCAAAAATGAGGGTATAACGTCTATTTATAACGTTAGTTCAATATCTCCAAAGGTCATTCCAAATACATCTTTTTAATTATTGCGTAAATTAGGAAACAGTGCGGAGTTCTTAATTGATTTCTCAAACTAACACATAAAAATGTTGCTAACGTATGGCGCTAGGAACTGCGATGTCGTTTGGCGCATTTGGGTACAAAACGGTTACATCAAAATACATTTGTGCTTCATCATCATGTAGAAGCATGTGAAGTAGCCCAGGATTTTATTGCCTGTTATTAGAATTAAAAAAATGAATGAAATTTGTAGAATACAATTAATAGAAATTATAAAATTTCGAAAATTTGTTGAATTTGTGAAATTTAAGAAATTTATAGATTGCATCAAATTGATGTATGCTTAGAATTTAAAGAAATTTTAAAAATTTTAAAAATTTTGAAATTTAAGGAATTTATTAGATCAAAAGATTTTAAAGATTTTACAAAATTATTGAGTTTATAGAATTCAAAAATTTTGAGACTAGAAAAATCGGTAGAATATGCATTCTGCAAAAATGCATTTGTAAAATTTCTAAATTAAAAGAAATTGGAATAATTTGAAGAGTAAAATTTATCAAAAAGTTAGAATTTGGAAAATTAATAGAATTTGAAGGATTTACAGATTTTGTAGAATAGGTAGAATATTTAAAAAATTATAGAATTTGTTTAATTGGTTAAATTATCAAATTTACTAAAAATAATCAAAAGAATTTTAAGAATTTAGAGTTTATAGAATTTATAGAATTTTAAAGTTCTAAAAAATTGATAGAATTATTAGAATTTATAAAGCTTAACCGTTTAAAGATTTTTGGAATTTTTTTAAATTTTTTAAAATTGAAAGGGTAGGACTTAAAGAATTTAGAAAATAGATGTGTTAGCATTAAAAATATTAACTAAATTTATAGAATATAGTTAAATTAAAGAATTCGCTTGAATTTGCAGAATTTCAAGAATTTATCGATTTCATCAAATTTAAAGAGATCTTTATTTAGAATTTAAGGAATTGATGAAACTTTTACCAATTTTAAAAATGTTGCAATTTAGGAATTTATTAAATCTAAAGAATTTAAAGGTTTTTAAAGGCAAAAATGTTGAGACCTGAAAAATCGGTAGAACGCATAGAATTTTTTATATTACAAGAATTAAACAAATTGGAATGATTTGAAAAATAAAATTTATTAGAAATTCTTAGAATTTGATTAATAGCCCCCCTCACAACCGCCGATGGATAAAATGGTGGGGGGAATAATAATAGTTGTTTACAGCTTTTCAGAAAAAAGAGTTTGCCGCACCAGGAAAATTTGTGTTGTCGTTGTGTGTTCTTACAGGTTGGAGCAGTAGATGAGCTTTAAATATATGAACTTTAAATTGTATTGTCTTGTGCTAAATAAATTACTAAAAAATATATTACTAACATATTTACTAACTATCAACTACTTAGGCGTCTGGAACCGGGTTGAGTCTTTGTTGCTAACATTCCTTTCCCATCCCTCGATCTTGTTATATGTAAAAAGGTGTACGACGGCAGCCTGGCCAGGGGCGGATATCACAACCATTAGACTTATGTGGTTATCGATGTGGCGCCTTTCTTTACGGAGTTTTGGGCTTCATGATGAAATGGTGTCTCGTGTTGTTGTTTTAACATGTGTATAGTGGTGTGGTATTCGCATTTATAATACGGGAGACTTGCTTAATGCTTCATCGTACATCGAAATCAATCAATCAATCAATTTGCCATTTTAAAAAGTTTTGATTCACAATCTCAACTGAATTTAAAATTAACTTTCCTTTCCTAGCTATCAATATAAAATTATATCTAAGGCTGCGGAGAAATACTCACTGTTATTCTATTGATTCAAAACTGAATTTGGTAAATACAATTATCTTTCTCAAACGGAGGGTAGAAATGAAATAAACACACGTTCATGTTTTAATGTTTGGAATGTCAATTTTTTTTATACGAATTGATTGGCTGAAAAATCGAAAAATACTACATTCTTACTATTAACACAAGAATTTTCTCGCCGCCCAAGCTCTACAATAATTAATTTAATTTATATCAATTGAAGGTCGGAAAAAGTTTCGTGTTTCATAAAACAAAAAGTTACGAAAATTTGTCACTTTCTATTTTAAAACGGTTACCCTAATACATTTATTCAATCAGTAAACCGTCATACCAATTAATAATCTGAAATATTCTGATATTAAGATCTACCCAATTTTTTTAATAGGTCGTGAGGATTTACTAGATGTCGCTAAATTGTACAAAAATTGAATCATATATGTAGGTGAACACAAAAATGAATAATTTGTATACATTTAATAAAACCACCACAATATTTTGGCGTTTTCCTTTTCATATATTATTAAAGTTTGGTTGATTAAAACTTTAAGCAATCAGTCTTCTTGAATAATGTTGAGCTGTTTAATCCGGTGTCAAAAACACGAGAAACCCACAAAACAATACCATCTACGTAGAGCGAACGAAAACCTTACAAATACACAAACAAAAAGAAAAAGGTTTAACGTCATCACATGATATACGATATCCATTATCAAAATTGTTATTACTTTTGGCTAAATTACTAAAATAAATAAAAGAAAACTTTTTTTTTATGTATTTCAATAGAAGAAAAACGTAACACAAAAGCTCTTTTTTTTTGTGTGTGTATGAATGGGGGGATACATAAAATAAAATGAAAAAAAATTTTGAATGAAAAGTATTTCTTCTTGTTCACGACTTATTATTTGTGCGATAGAGTATTACACTGCCACTGTTGTTTAATATTAAGAAATAGCTTTTGATTATTATACGCAAGAGTTGTTACCTGATGAAGTTATAACACAAAGTTTAAAAAAAAAAAAATCGTCTGTAAAAAAATGGCAAGTATATTTTCAAGTAGTACTGTAACTACAAGACATTAAATTATGCTTTTCTTCATTTTGTTGTACTTGAAAAGTTTCACTACATTTTTTTTTTTTAATTTTACATCTTAGTGTATACGAAGTCTTATTGTTCATTCAACAATACGGTGGTGGTACATAAAAAAAATATTTGAAGTTTGTTGACCGAAATTTGATGTACATTTTAATTAACATTGATGTACAGACGTATGTCAAACAAATAAAGAAACAAAGATTAAACAACTATTATACCATTCTATAACACCATTTATGGAAGGTTCACTGTCTTCTTTTAGATAATAATTTTTACACGATACTCTTGAATGCATTTTAACTAAAATTTTGTCTTGTTTTATGATCTACTTTTATACTAACATTCGTGTCTTTTCTATTTTCAGTAAGTACCGCAGCTAATTACATGTTATACAAGCAAAATGTCAACAAGGTAACGTTTATTAAATAATTATTTTGCTTTACTTTTGATTTTTAACATTTCATAAAATCTAAAAAAATGAATCCCAAAACAATCAAGTTTTTTAATTATAACAAATATTCTAAAGGTTATTTTTATTCGTTGTATATCTTAGAGGATTGGGACTGCCAAACTCCCGCCTTGGCAATTTGTTAAAATTTCAAGACTAATAGAAATTAGAACGATTTTGAAAATTTTTCTGTTTATTATTAACTATCCACATACTAAAACAGAGAATTTTCAAAGCCGCTTAGTATTGGTCCTCTCCGCGCATGAATGAACATCATTTATTTAACAACCTTTTTTTATCAAATTGTAGTTGATCGTATTCAACAAAAATCTAATGGGATCTTCTGGCAATTAAATTTGTATGTTTCGGGATTTTTTTTTGGGATATTTTTTGTTGAGAATTCGAGGCGATTCCATAAAATAATAAATATTTAATAAAATATTGAAACCAATTCAATTTCTGTTTAGATTAGGTTTGGCCCATAAGATGAAATTGTATCGAAACATAAAAATAATTAATGTTTATTTCTAATTCAGTTAATCCTGTAAGCCCGTCAAATTAATTCACATTGCTGTATTTTATTGAAAGGAATCCCTAGATGTTTTGGCAACTCAATAAATAAATAAACCTAATGTTGCAATATAATATGAATTGTGCTAACGAATTTCCATCTTGTTGTTTACTTGAATATGAAAAAACGCCACCATTACGATACTGCTGACAACAACCGTTTCTCGGTATAGAAACCGGTTATATCTAAGTACTACGAGCAACGCATGCTCACAAAATGACAATCGAATATCAACTATCTACTTTTTTCATTGCTGATTTTTCAAAATTCTCGTTATTAGGTTAAGGTCAGATGGTTAAAGCTAAATTTTGTCCAATTTTATCCGACAAAATCATTGGCTTTCAAAATGTAGAATAGAATGAGGATTAGGTAATTAACTTCAAGGTTTTACGTTACAATTGGTCCTGATGTCGAACCAAACGACATGTACCTCGTTCAGTTGAATCAAATTCAATCGAAAGGTGTTTGACAATTCATACGGTCTCGGGCTGTCTCATTTTAACTTTTCGTTCTACAGATTGCTCATTATTTAAATAAATTTTACAAATATTTTCATTTATCGGCGTGAAAAATACGAAAAAAATCTGATATTGAAAAATATTAATTAAAATAATATAAAAAAGCTCCAAATGGAATATTGATGATATGAGGCGTCAAGGGTTAACAGAATGCACTAGTGAATGGGTGAGCAGATCTCAACCCTTGAAATATAATTTTCTTATATTAAATCCTAATTTATTCCAATTTTATAAGACTAAGCACAAACCTAAATAAAAAAATCGTTTTGAACCTAGAAACAATTCTCCACAAGCATCAAGAAAATTAACGCTACTTATGGAAGTTGAAAATGTTTAGTTTAGCAGAGGGTAATTTAGAATTTACTTCATTACAAAAATCCTGACATAATCTCCTAACATTAATAAAATAAAATCTTATAGGGTCATCGAAGATAAATACCAATCATTTATTTATCAGCCGGACAACACTATGGTTTTTTTATTTTTATTAAATGAATTTACGATATTATCAATAAAATGTCGAAATTCTCGACAATCTAAAAAAACGTAATGAAATTTTTGGTTTCTCGTGAGTCAAAATTATTGCCTATTTCGAGATTCTCGAGAGAGAAACTACAATACAATCAAGAGAGGCAGCATCCCAAAACGAATCAGAGCAGCGTGTGAGAAATGGAGAGAGAGAGAGAGATAGAGAAAGAGAGAGAGAGTGGAAGACAGCAGTGGGTGTATAACTTTATTCCAAAATGCCTCGAAATTCTTCCTAAGGGCATCCCTAAACGAATCGATAAAATCAACTACTAATGTGGAGCATAGGAAAAAATGGAGCGCAATAGAGCAGCGAACGGACAAGTACATTTATAAAATAATTGTATTTGTTAGGCTCCAACACCAAAAATGCATAAAAAAAAAAAAAAATTGAGTTTTTCAAAATTCGGAACAAAGGAAAACCTGCCAAAAGGCGTTATGTTTTTTGTGTCAAAACTAGAGTTTCTCGTATATAAATTCAAATTGAAACCAAGGATGAGTGAAACCTATGTAAAATTTCTTAAAAGCTATGCAAAAATATAAGTATACGGGGCCCGGAATTAGGAACGAGCACAAACGAGTAGGGCGTGCAGCTGCGGGTCAAAGTAATGAAAAAAGAGCCACTAGACAACGCATACTGTAATGTAATACAGGGAGCATTCAACAGAAATATAAATAAGGTTTGACCAAACCAATCCTCAACAGCACAATAAAAGTATTAGCGATGATCATTTTTGAACGTATATCTCCATCAAATGAATGGAACTCACCACTATATCTACTTCCTGGACTTTGAGCAGTCATTCGATTCCATTACCAGAGGCACAAAGGAAATCGGCATACCTAAGAATCGTGTATCTTGGTTGTATACTGTGGCAAAAACAGGCATCACTGAAGAAGATCTAAGCCAACGCATTAACAAAGGAGGAACACTTTCAACATGCTTCACAAGGTCTGAAATGCGTCAGTCTTGTTAAGAAACTCAAATCTACGATTGTTTAACGCATTTGTAAAATCAGTACTGCTATAAAATGCTTCTGACCAAACAAGGCAAGTTGGCATTGAGCCGGAAACAAGAAAGCGCAAATGGAGATGGATCCAGCATACATTGAGGAAGACTCCAAATGACATAACTCGAATGTCATTTGAGTGGAATCCACAAGGGAAACAAAAAGTGGAAAGACCAGTAATAATTTCGAAGAGAACTATGCTAGCCGAAGCGTAACAACTTGGTAAATCATGGGGAGAGCTTAGAACGTCCTGTGCTCCGAAATGACCGTTACTCATTTAAAATGCATTTCAAAATTTTTAGCACGGCGCAATACCTTGAATCATATAAATGGCAATAACTCCAAAAAATTAGCATCATTTTAAAGGAGCACAGTTTTTTTTTCTTCTTTGGAAGTAGAAATATCATCAAAGGTATTCAATGTAATGAGGGATTTCATTAAACTAATTTTTTTTTTCGAAATTTAACAGATGATTTACTAAAAAAATTTTATTGATTTTTATAGTTGTACATGTTGAAAAATTCCTAAACTGCGTAGCAAATTTAATATTGCTAAAATCGTTGTAAACTTTTTTAAAACCATTTGTTTACGCGTTTGTAATTAGAAATAATAAAATGACACGCACATTCGAAGGACTGGGCAATAGTCATTTTATTTATGGTTTGTGTAACGGATGTGGACGAGCTGTACAATACGAAATATAATCCTTCCTCCATTATATTTTTATGTATGGGGATATTTGACAGGAGATTGATTGAATGATTGATTGCCAAGCAAATCCCGTGTTAGTGGTGTGGTCATTAAACTGCTACACCAATTTTACAATATAACACAGGTGAATGCTTTCCCCACTGAAGATACCTTCACCATTACAACTAGGAGAGCACACTCATCCACGACACCACATAAATGTGACAGCATGATGTCCACCCTTGGCCGGGTCCCACCGTGCACCCTTTCATACATAACAAAACCGAAGGATAGGACAGGATAATTAGAAGTAACAGAATCGGCTTGGTTACAGACATCTAAGTATAGCCGATAGTTAGTAAATTTTAAGTAATTACATAGTAAAATAAGTTAGCACAGGACAACACCATCTCTAACTACAGTTCATTTTCTGCTTCTCATTGTCTCTTGAGGCCAGTTCCAACTAAACAAACCATTTCAATTATAAATTAAAATTTAGATAATAAAACACGACATTCCTTCTATTAACCTGATAAGTATTAAATTCGAATGTTTTAAATATATGAAGCCATATATTACCTCTAACCCCTACAACTAAATTCCTAAATCTAGAGTTAATAATTTAAACCTGCCTCAAAACCTCCAAACTGAAAAAAAAAATTATAAGTTAACCCTTTGTGGACTGAATTATTTTTTTTTTTAAAAAACAGGAGTTTTGGGGTGAGATAATAAACTACGAATAGGTAAATAAAAAATCTTAATTCAAATTTATTTTATTTGTAACGGTTAATTCAAAAATAAGTGGTTCCATATGGGACCACTAGGCGTTAAAAATATAATTATAAAAAATTTAAAACTTTTAAAAACATTATTTCTGATGAAATTTAAAAAAACAATTTCTTTCTGCAGTAAGGCATAATCCTACATTGCAAGTCTTGCAATGCCATCTTGACCGATGAGGTTTGACCTTCGTGCTACAACTGGCACATCTCACTTTAGTGCCATGTGCAGGTAGGTGTGTCGCCTTGTCTGTTCTTTTTTCTAACGGAACATACAATTTAAATCTATTCATTGGCTTGTCATTGCTAATCCTTCTTCTCTTTTTTGGCACTGTAGGTTCAGCTCCTAACAACCCATCTATGACAGCTAATCTGGATTGCTTCAATGACAATCCTGCACCGTCGGTTCTGGTTTTATATAAAATGAACGCATTTACCGCTGTTAAATCTAAAAATGAAAAAATATTCTATGCCACCATTTTTTTGATTGATTTCCTATCTAGTTCGTAACATGATTTTAGCATATCAGAAAGGTCTACGTAGCCCATGTATTTATTGTAATCCTTTACGATCTTTAGGCATGTCACATCTGTCTTGCTTCCATCCTTTTGTTTTCGCTGAACAGTTTCCTCGTCTGCCGGGCTGTGAAAATTGCTCAACAATAATATAGGTTTTTTGTCCATCCACTTTACTGTTAGTATACCGTCTTTGCTTAACCACCAGTCATATTCGCCTCTCGGACTTGTTTTATCAACCTTAAAATCTGTTGGAATATCTTTTCGGCCTTGCCGTGCAGTTCCGCATGCATATATTCCTTCACCTAACACATCGCGTAATAATTGTAGCGAGTTGAAGTAGTTATCGAAGTATATTTCTTGGTACTTCCCAACTAAATCACGAGTTAAATCTTTTATAATTCTTGCTCCTAAATTTTTTTCTTTCATGTCTTTTGTTTTTCCTGTGTAAATCTGGAACTGTGACACAAATCCGTTCTCATCCGCTCGCACCCAAACTTTGTAACCTCGTTTGATAGGTTTCATGGACATATATTGTCGCATGCTACTTCTTCCTTTGATTTTAATCATTGACTCGTCGATTGATTGGCATTTAGTTGGTTGGTAATATGTTTTGTAGGTTCCAGATAATTTGTCCAAGAACGGTCTTAGTTTATACAGTTTGTCATAAGCAGATTCTCCCTTTTTAGGCTGACGTAGATTGTCGTTTATATGGAGATGGCTGAGAAACCATCCGAAACGATCACGTGTCATAATAGAAGATATGAAATGATCTCTAATTGACATTCTTGAAGACCAACAGTCCCGATAGCTTGGTAATTTTTTTGTGCCCATTAGTGAATTTATGGCTAAAAAAGACTTTAATTCATCTACTGTAGTTGGCAATGTGATGGTGCCATGCTTCTGCATTGCATATAAATTAGTTTCAAATACTATTTTTTTAAATAAACTTTGAGGGAATAACAGGAGAAACATATCCACTGGATACTCTAAGTTATTGCAAAATTCTTAATTATCTGGAATATTTAATACAACTTGTTGTTCAAAAGGGTGTTTAACAGTACTGTATTTAGTATCTTTTGTCCATTCGATCTTTTTACGTAAAAATATTGATAACGGAAGATCATCACTATCCCATTCCAAATCACTAGTGCTATCTGCGTCCAAATTGGTATTCATCTCCAATTCGTCATCACTGCACGAGGAGGAGATTTCTGATTCATCGGACGGGATTTCCTCTAAAAGACAATAAGCGTCTTCACTAGTAAAATATTCCCGATTAACTGTTTTATTCATTTTTGATCTAAGATACAAAAAAAACGAATATTTGTATAAAATAACGATAAATAATCGACAAAATACAAAACACGAAATACATATTGGACACAATGTAAAACATGAAACACACAAGACACAGCTTGGTGGTAACATTATGGAACCACCAAGCAAAAATGTAAAAAACAACAAAACTAAAAATTTAATTGAATAATCTACATCAAAAATATAATAATTAACAATATACTAAATAATATAATATATTACTTACCCAAGAATAGAACAATTATAACACTCTTTAATAATTATTAAAATCGCTAGTTCTAACTCGTCAAATGCAAAAAACTAACTGCATCAAAACAAAAAAAATGGTAAGAGAATACACACAAAAATTTACCGGTTTAAAATTGTTTCATTCTTTTTTCATTTCGTTTAGTGTTTACAGTTTAGAACAATTGCGCCGCTGAGGAAAAAAATAATTTATTGGTGGTTCCATATTGGGACCACTGAGCCTGAAAGGGTTAAATAGAATTAAAAGTAAAATCCTTAAATAAATTAAAAAATTTTAATTGGCAATCAGAATTAACACATAAAACTACATAATACGTATAACTGTTCCGGAGGCAAACAACCCATTCAAATTAAAATTAAAAATTAAACTTTTTTCAACTCTCTTCTTTTAGCTACTTTCTGAAAATCGGGATTAAATTTAATCCTAATAAAAATGACTAATTCTGAAACTAGGTACATTATATTCTGAAAATTAAGTTACTTAACATTAAACTAAGAAAGAAATCCCTTTAAGAACTCTTCACAGTTATATGAATAAATAATAACTGATTAGCAAAAAATGTGATAAAACGAAATAAATAAAACACAATTGGATAAGGCTAAAGATAACACAAATTATATTTTTGTTGTAGTAATAATGAATTGATTACAACTTTTTCCTTATCCGTAACCATTTAAATTATAATTTGCAAAAATCAAAACCCATATACTATATCTAAATATGGTACTCTTGTAGTTAAATTCCAGGTACAACCATACAACAATTAAATTCATACAATTAATCGAGAAATTAAGAAATTTTATTTCTTTCGCTCGCTATACAATCAATAAAATAAAAACGGAAAAAGGAAACTAAAAATGAAATTGAAAAATTATATTCTTAAAAATTTAATCATTGAACCATGTAAATAATACTGTCGTTTATGTGTAAGAACTACAACCTAGCCTATATTAAATCAATTAAGTTAATTTAGTTCAATATATTAATCATCTCACACTTTCACTTACACATTCAACATTATTCAAATTCATATTAACAAAATTTGGCATGCATAATTAGATACTTTATTATGTGTTCCAAAACAAATCTCAGTTCAACCAAAATTAGAAACTAAAAATTAATATTTCTGTATTAGTATTTTATTTATATAATTTATTTAATTTTTAATCTTTTAATTTAATTTAAATTAATTTATTTATCCGTATTAAAATTAATTCTGCCTAAATAAACACTTTTATATGAATTACATATGGTAATTTCCGATTCGATTCAAACTTACTCGACTATACGAAGAATAAGAATACCATTTGAATCGAATAAATTAAATATTTACGTATGTATAAAGAATAATAATTAAAATCATACAAATAGTCCTGTTCTATGTATAAATATTCAGGAATATGTTTGTGTCGATTGTATATATAAAATAAATACAAAAACCGGTAGCCGGGCGATTCCACTAGCACTCCACTGGACGCAGTTCCACTGGCACAATTCCACTTGGCACAATACGACTGGGGAACAATTTAACTTGCACAGTTTAACTTGCATTATAACTTGTACAGTTACACTCATGAAACGCAAACAACATTTTAATATTTTATTGGTGTGATTGAAACATATTTATGAAGATAATTATGGATTTTAAATTAATAAAAACTGCAATGTGTAAAAAAGCTAATTGATAATAACAGAAGGGGATAGCCTTCAAAAAAATGGTGAAGATACCTATGGTAAAAAATTTTTCTGTTGCTGTAGTTATTACGATTCTAGGCTTATTCCACTAGCACAATTCCACTAGACATAATTTCACTGCATACAATTCGTATTTTCGTTGAATTCGTGTTTAAAATTCGTAGTTCTTTTCAGTTTAACTTTTTTTTTTTTTAATTAAACGAATTTAACTTGCACAATTTAACTTTTTGATAATCAAACGCATTTAGGATGGTAAATCGCGCGCGAGTTATATGTCAAGAACATATACAATATGATAAGAAAAATGCACATGATACAATTCTATTCTAATTAAATATCATGTTCTAAAATGTTCACATAGAAAATGCAAAGTATTAAAGAAATATAAATGTAGAACGGGAAACGGTATAAAATTTCGATACATGTCATAAACATGATTTTTAAGTAAAAATATATATTTTAAATGCTGATTAATAAAAAATGAAATCATGAGAAATATAATTAATAAAAATTCAATTGTTGTGTTGACTCCAAAGAGATCACACCTAAGCGATTCAAAATTAATAAAACTGACTCTAAACAGATCAGCATAGTTAATAAGTGAAAAATCTATCTCTAGAATAGAAGTGTAATACATTTTATAATTAATTGTAATAAATAATAAAGTGTAAAAATAAAAGTTTTTTTTTCTTTTTAAAAAGACTTAAGAACAAAAGTCGCGCGATTTGTGAGTTAAATTGTGCAAGTTGAATTGTGCAAGTTGAATTGTGCAAGTTGAATTGTGCCATGTGGAATTGTGTCCAGTGGAATTGTGACAAGTGGAATTGTGCCAGTGGAATTGCGTGCGTAGAATTGTGTATAGTGCAATTGTGCTATAGTGGAATAGGCCTAGAATCCAAAAACCCACTCTAGTACGCGTTAAAATAAAATAAGATCTGAAAATTAACTACATATATCAATCTGAGTCAATTTCAATTTTAATTCTATCTCAATGTGAGATTTGGTATTTAAATTTTATCTACAATCACACTAAAATTAAAATCATGCATTAAAGAAGTATAAAACATTGCCTGATAAATGCATTCCGGTGGATTGCATTTTCCAAATTTAAATCAAGTTACTTCACTTATAATTGAAACGGAAATATTTGTATAAATTTTTGGAAGAGGAGAGGTTAGAGGGGCAGGTGGATTCATCTGGGTTTGTATATCCTCTAAGCCCTACAGGGTATACAACGAATTAAATTAATATTGAACAAATTATTATATTTAATAAACATGTTGCATAAGAAGCAACAAGAATGATAAAAACCCCCTGTGACTGCCAGGTTGACAAAGCAACTATTATTATATACTAATCTGTATTACTGGCATTATTGTTATTGTTATTTATATCTCTATCTCTATATCTCTCTTATTAATAAAGTACTTTGTAAAACTTAACATTTTTCAGGAAAATGTGACATTTTTCGGGGATTTTCACTTGCTTTATTTAATGTGGCCTTTATTTCACAGCTTCAATGAATATCTTCAAAAATTTTCATTATTAATTGTAAATGAAATACTACAGCTTTAAAAATGAGGGATATATTCAAAACAAGATTACCTTTCAAATTTAGAAAAAAGTAGTGTAGTTGGACCTGATTTCGGACATATTAACTTCAAATAAATTATAAACTTCTAATTATGTTCGAAGATATTGAAACAGATCAATATAGCCCCCAACCTCTAATAGTTATTGAAATTTATTTACCCTTAATATTAAACAGAAATGTTTAACCGTTTCAATGTAGGAATATCATATTATATCCACACAAATTTTAAGATATAAACTTTTGAATTTTTTACACCCTCTTATCGTAAAATCAAATAAAACGAATAAATTAAGGCATTAAAAGAATTCCTTTTGATTTAATATGTAAATCGATTTCGTTAAAATTTAGAAAAAGTTATTTTCTACGTCCCAACAAGTTTTAAATATTTAACTTATCTATAGATACGAGCATCTTTGTAGCTAGCTATATGTATATACGGGTATACGAATGACCAATTTTAATTTATTTTCTATTTAATAATCTTTTCTTTATTTATTTATTTTCGTTTCGTATTTTAATTTGTTTTTTTTTTAATTTTCTTAATACAATAACAAAACTTTAGCTATAAACTGAAACGTTTTATTTCCTTATCCGTTTATTTGTTTTATTATCTTTATTTCGTCGAAATTTTCGTATTTAATTTTAATTAGGCAATTCCCTTCTGTTATTTGTTTTTGTAGTATTTTATTAAAAGTATTTTAATTTCCTAAATATAAACAGATTTTTGAAAGCAATTACCGTTGATTTTGATCTGATTCTGCTTTAATCGAAAACAGGAATTTTAATTATGGCCTATCCAATTTCAACTAGATTTAACATAATAAATTTCGCAGCTTTTCTGTATATTTATCTAAATATGTACATACATTAGTAAATCCAAAATATGTTTTATTTTCGTACTTTGTATATCATTAATAATAAATCTTTTAATTATATTCAATAAATTTTATCTAATTTATGTAAATGTCATTGGCAGATTATTGATTTAATTTAATGTATCTGTTGTATTTAATGATTAATATTATCAATAAAAATTAATGAAAATCTGTATTTTAAATTTTTTATTGTTTCCAGACCAGATTTTAATGTGATAAAACTTGATTGGCTAGATTACTGTGAATTTAACGATTACATATTAAATTAAATGTACATGCCGTGCCTAAGTTTTCTAAATATCCGCTCACTATGTACAAAGTTTGAAAGTTTTAATTTAATACACGACAATAACCACAATCTCTTCCCTACAAAACAAGGAAAATATAAAATTTGAGATGCTTGGACTCCAACCAAAAAATGGCTAAATGCTTTATTATCCGTAAGTTTATTGAATTGCCCATTGAATCCTATAAAAAAAATTTAATTCGGCCTATAGCATGACTTTAGGAGCCAATTTTACTAGTTCCACTCCAAAACCACAAAAATATTTTGTGATCTTAGTTCCAACGCCAAATTCGTATTTAATCATCAAATAAGATATTTCTCGGTTTCATTCTCCTGGCGATATTCTAAAAAATTGCTTTACTACTCCTGGCGATATTCTAAAAAATTGCATTGTTTCATTTCACCTGGTGAGAATAGCGTATTCCAGAACTTGATAAAAAATGTAACTATCACATAAATGCTGTCAAGCATGTTTCATAAAATCAACAGCCAACAGTTAATCACTTGATGGTGAGTGAGGTTTTTAGTGTAACGTCGAAGGTTAACCCTAAATCGGGTAGTATTAACCCATCTTAATATTTCGAATTTCATATTTGAATATTTCCTACATTATTAGCCAAGAGAATAACTTGTTGATATATGTTTATCCGAAAGTCTTTAATTTAGTTTGGATATTATGATTATCGAAAAAAAAAAATATCTTGTCAGCAGGAAATGGTGACTACTTACATTTAGATTACAATTTTATTATACAAAATTTTATATAATGTAAAATATGTTATGAATTTGAAGAACTATCAAAAAACAAGGAAAATCCTCTCACGAAATTTGTGAACTGAAAACAATCTCACTGACATAAAAGCACATAAGAGAAAATCTCACTTGAAAATTTTTTACATAGAAAAATGTTCGTTTACTGGAAACTGCTCACATGGAAAATTGCGCACACGGAAAAATGCCCACAAAAAAAAAACGTGCAAGAAAAAAGCACAAATGACCATTAAACCAGCCCAAATGACATTTCTACTTATATACGATGCTAATGTGATAATAATTTATATAATGTTTCATGGCTTCAACAGTCATTAAATCGCCATTTCAAAGAAGCACATCCATTGATCGAACTCTTTTTGTTCTCATATTATTTGCCAAAATGTTTTGCCAAACTTGTTGCCATATATGTACATATATGAAATCATCACACAAATTTTAAATTTTAATGTTTACACATACCTTTGAACAAGATATTAACAAATATCATCGTGTACTACATCCCGCATAGCGTTGAATTCGTTGTAATGTTCTCCGTGGTCCGTAAGAGTTTCAAAAACATCTTATGGGAGATTCTCTAGCAGTTCTATACCGTTGGATTGGTAAAGTTTTCTCCACGGTTCGTGAGAATTTCGAAAATGTTCCAAGACACCATCTCGAGTTATGGTCTTTCGAAGTAAACCTTACGGGCGATTCGTAAGCACTGGTTGCATGGCGTTGATATTCATCGAGGATTTCTCTAAATTTTGTGAAAATTCGAAATGAATCCAACGCTATGCAACAAGTTCCCGCGAATCGCCCGTATGGATTACTTCTAAGGAGTATAGCTCCAGACGGCGTCATTGAGTTTTTATTAAACTGCCACTATCGATCATATCTCGATAAAGAGATATTGAGATTAAGAAAATATTTGTTAGCTTTTGACACTGAAAAATGATAAAATTGGGTTGCAAAAAGTTCATAACGAGAGATTTTATTTATTTAACCAATACATCTTCAGATGTAAAACAATAGAAACATTTTTGGATAAACTCCACGCCTGTCGACAAATACGTGAAGTTTGCCATAAGTTTGTCCCAAATTTTGTTTTTGTAATTTTACGACAAAGTTTGGACAAACTTCACGAGGAAAAGTTTGAAAAAAATTAAAAAAACTTCCACTGTTTATATTGTGACGGTGACACCTAGTGTGTAATAGAATAAGTAAAACTAATAGATCAATGTTTTACTGTACTAAATGGAATTTTCCATGACAAAAATTGTTACGTAATGTTTCTACGCTATTCCAACTGGAAAAGTCGTGAACTTTCGAGAAGCTTGGTTTGTGTATATAAAAAGGCGAACAAGATCGAATTGGATTATTAGTATTTGGAACGCGATAGTGTAAAGTTGTAAGAATAAGTAATATTTGGAAAGCGATAGTATAAAGATTAAAAAGGAATTAAAAAGTGATTTAAAAAGTGTTTTTGTGCGAAATAAAAAGTAAAAGTGATTAGTAAAATTTGAGAATAATTTATATAAAGTGATTTTGTGAATTTGTATTAATAAACTGTGTTGTAATAATTCTTGTGTGAAATAAATAAATTCGTTGGTGATAAATTAAATTGAATTGGTTTTATTCACAATCCAGTGATACGAACCTTATTTGACAAGGCAAAAACGTAACATTTGGTGACAGCGGCGGGATTGTGAATAAAAAGATAAAGAAAATGATTCTCAACGAATTAAAAGTTCCAGAATTAAAAAGAGAACTAGAGAAACGGGGTTTGGCTACTGATGGTACTAAAGCAGCTTTACAAGCGCGACTACGTGAGGCCATGCAGAACGAAGGGCTGGACGCGGATCATTATGATTTTGGAGAGAAAGTAACGGATGCAGCAACCATAGAGCAGAAAGCAGAAGATAAGCAACCGTTGGTCGAAAAGACACAAGAACATTCTGGAAGTTTCGATTTGTCGCAGTTAATAGCTGCTATGAACCAAATGACAGGACAGATGTGTCTCATGAAACAACAAAACGAACGACAAATGGTGAAAATTGAGCAGTCAAACCAAGAAATTAAGAATGAAATGGAACAACAAAATGTGCGACAGTTGGAGACTATAAACCAGTCAAACGATGAAATAAAACGACAGATGGAACAACAAATAGAGAAAATTGAACAACCAATCCAGGAAATTGCAGATGGGCAAAAGAGAATGGACGAGAAACTTCTCGAATTATCTACTAACATACACGGCGAAGTAGAGAAGCTACAAATGGAGATTCAAAAGGTTGACGAAAAATTAGAAACGAAGGTTCAACATGTTGAAGAGAAATTGCAAACGGAGATTCAACAAGTTGTGGAAAAATTTCAACGTCTCGAGAAAGATCTAACTGATGTCAAGGCAAGCGGAACAACGACGCAAGTGGTACAGACCGTTCAATCAGTTAAGTTAAAACCACCAAACTTCGACGGTACATCATCTTTCGGCATTTTCAAATTTCAATTTGAAACGGCAGCCAATCAAAACCGTTGGAATGATGAACATCTTGTCGCAGCGTTAATTGTGGCCCTTAAAGGTGAAGCAGCGGAGGCCTTACAAACAATTCCAGAAAAAGATCGCAACAGTTATCTCGAAATTATGAAGGCGCTGGATAGAAAGTACGGCAGTGACCACAAGCGTGAAATCTATCGAAAGGAATTGAAAAGCCGCTACCAAAAGGGAGGAGAATCACTTCAGGAATTTTCATCGGCAATCGAGCGATTAGTACATCTAGCACATATCAGTACGTCGGCCGATTATATGGAAAGGCTTAAAATTGACGCATTCATTGACGGTATTCGAGATCCAGAGACACGCAGGGCGGTGATGTTGTCACCTAAAGCAACCTTTGCGGAAACCATCGCTTGTGCGTTAACAAATGAAACTGCACAAGCCATCACCAAACCGTCAATGAAAATACGCCGAATAGAAATCGATACAAGCATAAACAACGAGCGGTCAACACCAAGATTCCGAGATGGAAGCGGCAAAATCAGATGTTGGGCATGTGATAAGGTCGGTCACATCTCTCGCGACTGCTGGGAATTAAGAAGAAAAAGGGGAAGATCACCATCTCCTATGCAGCGACGACCAAGCGGGGAGCAGGCGTTGGCTAGGCAAGAAGGCCAAATGACGACGGAGTCGTTAAACTACAAAGAGTCAGCTTAAAGGGGCAGAAGCTGACTCCCACAACCGATTGCCCCATAACCTCCATCCGCGTTTCGAAAGTAGCAAGAGGCGGTGACAGCTTAACAATCAAAGGAGACATTGATGGCACAGATTGCATCATCACACTGGATACGGGAGCAAATCGTACGATTGTCCGTAAAGATCTGATCGATGGAGATATACAACCAGCTAATGGATTGAAGTTACAAACAGCAACTGGAGATAGTTCAATAATAAAAGGCAAAAAGATCGTGAAAATAAAAATCGGGAGAACTCTTTTCCAACACGAAGTGCTGATTGCAGATATTGTGGATGAAGTCATAATGGGGATGGACTTCATGAGGGCAAATGGCTTCGTGGTGGATGTTGGACGAGGAGTTTTAAGTTACGATAACATCGAGTTGCCACTTCAATCTAGCAGTGCCGGAGCAACTACCAAGCGAATTATTATTGATCATCGGGAAAAGCTGCCACCAAACTCAGAAACGATCGTGTGGGGAAGATTGGAGGGAGGTTCTGGGTCACCCAGGTTGTGGGTTGTTGAAGCTAACGAAGAGGAGATCGGAGCCAAGGAAATTATAATCGGAAAAGCCCTAGTTAAACCAAATAACGACCATAGAGTACCAATTAGGACTCTAAATCTCTCGGATAAGACGAAAACCATCAAGAAAGGGACAGTCATCGGCAAATGTAACGAGGTATCGACTATAGTAAAGTGTGAACAGAAAAGTCCGATTGAAAAAGCTGACATGCAAGGGCAGAAAGAAATGGTAGAAAAACTTATGCAGAAATGGACCGAAGATCTTACCGAGGCACAGAAAAATTCTGCACATCAACTACTCAAACGGTACACGTCCATATTCTGCAGCACATCGGATAATAACGGAAGGACTTCAATGGTAAAGCACCGAATTGATACGGGAGCAGAGATGCCAATTCGTCAACCACCCAGGAGATTACCATTGGCCAAACAACAAGAAGTCGACCGGATGGTAACAGATATGCAGGCAGCAGGAGTAATCGAACCATCTAACAGCCCATGGAGCTCACCGGTAGTATTGGTCGAGAAGAAGGACGGTAGCTTGAGATTCTGTGTTGATTATCGAAAACTCAATGCTGTGACTAAAAAAGATAGCTACCCATTGCCAAGGATCGACGATACATTAGACACATTATCGGGTGCTCGAATATTTTCGACATTAGATCTACAAAGCGGCTATTGGCAGGTGGAAGTTCACGAGGAAGATCGCGAGAAAACGGCTTTCAATGTGGGTAACGGACTTTGGCAATTTAATGTTATGCCGTTCGGATTATGTAATGCCCCTGCGACTTTTGAACGATTAATGGAGCGCGTGCTAAAGGGATTACATTGGAAGACTTGCCTAATATATCTGGACGACATCATCGTTATGGGGAAGGATTTCGACGAGCATCTAAGGAACTTGGCGGAAGTTTTAGATCGGATACAGGCCGCCGGATTGAAGTTAAGTCCAAAGAAGTGTAAGCTGTTCAGAACTGAAGTCAAATATTTGGGTCATCTCGTAACGATTAATGGAATTCACACCGACGAAGAAAAGATCGCAGCAGTAAAGAACTGGCCAAGACCTAAAAATTTACACGAATTACGAAGCTTTCTCGGATTGTGCACCTATTATAGACGCTTCGTGCCAGGATTCGCCAACATCGCCAAGAGTTTACATGAGTTGACCAGGAAGAACAAGGCATTCGAATGGAAGAATGACCAGGAGGAAGCATTCGTGGAATTAAGGAGACGGTTGTGTGCCGCACCAATCCTCGCGTACCCTATACCCAACGTGAAATTTATTTTGGACACCGATGCAAGTAATGACGGTATAGGAGGTGTGTTATCACAGGAAATTAATGGTCAAGAAAGAGTTATTGCGTACTTCTCCAAAACATTATCAAAACCGGAGCGTAATTACTGCGTGACACGGAAAGAATTGTTGGCTATAGTGGAGTGTGTCAAGCATTTCCATAAGTATCTTTATGGCCAAAAATTCCATTTACGGACAGATCACGGCGCTTTACGATGGCTGTTACAATTCAAGAATCCAGAGGGACAAGTAGCACGCTGGATCGAACGTCTTCAAAGCTATGATTTCCAAATTGAACATCGGAAGGGAAGTGCACACAGAAATGCCGACGCATTATCAAGACGGCCGTGTCCAGTAGAATGTAAACATTGTGGCCATGTTGAAGCAAAGGAAGGCATCATCGACGTTCGGCTTACGCAAGTGCTGCCTGATGAGGAGTGGACCGACGAAATGGTTAGGAAAGAGCAATTGGATGATACGGATTTATCAGTTATAATGGAATGGAAGGAAAAGGAACACCGGCCAACTTGGAGCGAAATCGCGGACAGAACTCCCATTGTCAAGGCTTATTGGGCTCAATGGGATAGCCTCCGTCTTGAGAATGGCTGTTTAAAACGATTGTGGGAAAGCACGGATGGCAAAGTGAAGCAATTGTTGCTGGTAATACCAAAGTGCCGGATTGCAGAAATTCTGAATGAGTATCATGGAGGAGCAAGTGGGGGCCACCTTGGAATTAATAAAACTCTAGCAAAGATACGTCAACGATTCTACTGGGCAGGATGTAGGCAGTCTGTGATAGAATGGTGCCAAAAATGTGACCAATGTGCGGCGGTGAAGGGACCCGCACGCAAAAGTCGTGGAACCATGAAGCAATATAATGTTGGAGCACCATTCGAAAGAATTGCAATGGATGTAGCGGGCACATTTCCCACCACTGAGAGCGGCAACAAATATGTGCTAGTAATCATGGATTATTTCAGCAAATGGCCGGAGGTGTACCCCATTCCCAATCAGGAGACGACAACAATAGCTGATGCCGTGGTAAACAATTGGATTAGCAGATTTGGAGTGCCGATGGAGATTCATACCGATCAAGGACGGAATTTTGAATCGGTGGTGTTTCAAGAAATATGCCAGATGCTCGGTATAAATAAAACGAGAACAACGCCTTTGCATCCACAGTCTGACGGTATGGTGGAAAGATTCAATGGTACATTGGAGGAATATCTAGCAAAGGTCGTTGAGAAAAACCAACGTAACTGGGATCGACATATACCGATGTTTCTGATGGCCTATCGATCAGCAATACATGACACAACCGGAATGACACCAGCTAAAACGTTATTTGGAGATAATCTACGGTTACCTGGAGATCTAAAGTTTGGGGCTGTACCATCATCGGCTTTATGTGGACAAGATTACGTAGACCGAATGAAAGAGGAACTTAATGAGATTCATCAATTTGTACGGGAGAAAATACGGATGTCAAGTGACCGGATGAAGGCTCGATATGACATACGAGCAAATAACCAGGGCTTCCAGGAAGGGCAATTAGTATGGCTTCACAACCCGCAACGGAAAAAGGGATTATCACCGAAGCTGCAACAAGCATGGGAAGGACCTTATACTGTCATCACAAGGATGAACGATGTGGTTTATCGGATACGGAAGGGACATCGAGGTAAACCAAAGGTGGTGCATTTGGAGAGGCTGGCCCTATACAGAGGAGGCGATTTGGGTCCTGTTCGGGACGAACAGGCTTAGGTGAGGGGTAGTGTGACGGTGACACCTAGTGTGTAAAAGGCGAACAAGATCGAATTGGATTATTAGTATTTGGAACGCGATAGTGTAAAGTTGTAAGAATAAGTAATATTTGGAAAGCGATAGTATAAAGATTAAAAAGGAATTAAAAAGTGATTTAAAAAAGTGTTTTTGTGCGAAATAAAAAGTAAAAGTGATTAGTAAAATTTGAGAATAATTTATATAAAGTGATTTTGTGAATTTGTATTAATAAACTGTGTTGTAATAATTCTTGTGTGAAATAAATAAATTCGTTGGTGATAAATTAAATTGAATTGGTTTTATTCACAATCCAGTGATACGAACCTTATTTGACAAGGCAAAAACGTAACAATATGTTAGAAAACTTTGTTGTTGTTGTCAAAATAAATTTGTTGTTGTCAAATATTGGTTATTCTTATTTTTTTTTTTTTTTTTTTTTATTAGGCTTGGCTCCTACATAAAAAAAGAGCCATATCGCCTAAAATCATATTTATAATTTTCTGTTTACATATTTTAGTTCTAATTACATTTTTAATAATATTTTCCTCACTCTTAAAAAGAACCGGATTATCCCTTCACATATTCCATCGGCTAGTAAATAGTTGTTTCATATTAAATTGTTATTCCACTCATCATAATAAATTCATACATTTCCTTATAAGCCAAATAACCACCCTCATTCATTAAATCACTTAGATTTCTTGCATTCCGAAGGATGTTGAACTTAGATCTATATTGGCTATATCTGGGACAAGCCAATATGAGATGTTCAACATCCTCCACACTTCCACACAACTCACAATCTTTGTCCTCACTCAAATCACGTTTTCACAAGCATTCCTTCCAGTTTCCATGGTTCAGCCTGATTCTCTCAACAGTTCGCAACATTTGCGTATCTCCTTTGAGCTCCTTAACGAACGGAATTTTCAAAGGAGTACCACGGAGCACTCTGTACTTCATTCCTTTCGTTAGACTTTTCTCGTTAAATTCACTCTCCCATTTTCTCCACAGATTCACCTGAAACATTCGAAGTACGTCTCTTGCATCCTTCCTTTCGTACTCCTGAACCATGTCATTCAATGTACCCTTTTTTGCTAACATATCGGCTCTTTCATTCCCTTCGATCTGTCTATGTGACAAGATCCATTGTAAGGTCACATCACGTTGACAGTCTCGAACGCATTCAAAAATAAGATCAACATACACATTGCCTTCCCTTACACCTCCACATTTCAGCAGACATTAACCACTTTGGGAATCGGAAAATATTACTATTTTTCTTTGCCCTTCATTCACAGCCAGTTTAATTCCTTCAAACATTCCAATCAGTTCAGCGTTCATTATACAGATGCTTTTGTCCACTTTAAAATACTTTTTAACAATCTTACAAGGTATAAACACACCAACACCCACTCCATTCTCATTCGCACTAGCATCTGTATAAACAATTTCATTTTGCACATACCGCTGACTGATTTTCCCAAACAAAATTTTGGCGATAACTTCATTCATTCCCTTATTAAATTCCTCCATATTCAAACATACAGTAAGAATATTAGGAACGGGTTGCGGACCAGCATTGCCTATACTCAGAAACATGTTCAAGTTTTCAAGTGCAATACTAGTTCTATATGTCGGTTTGTACACCGCCCTACTTTTTAATCTTACTATCATCTCATTCCAAAACTTATTTTTGTTAGTTATCATTCTCACCGACTCTCTCACTGTGATCCACTCTCTCTTGTAATCAAGAGGTGGATCACCCATTTCAGACCACAGAGTGTGTATTGGGGTTGAGTTAATCGCCCCCAATACCACTCTTGCACATGCATTTTCTATTTTCATTAATTGGCTCAAAGCCCCTTTTGAACCATTCGCATACACACTAATAACATATTCAATTTTGGAGGATATAAGGGCCTTCCTTAGCATGTCAGTCACACTCGGATGAGCGCCCCATTTAGGTTTGCTCACCCGTTTAACCACATTTAAACGTTCCTTGCAGTTATCTGTCAAAATTATCATATGCTTCCCAAAATTCAAACGTCTATCAATCCAAATACCCAAATACCTGTACGCATTTACTTGTTCAATACTTTGACTATCAACACTTATATTAACATTTGCAACGTTTGTTCTGAAACTCATAAAAGCACACTTATTAGGATTCACTCTCAGATTCAACATTTTAAGTTTTTGAATTAAATCATCTACCCCCTTTTGCGCTCTTTGAGCCGCCACATCAATACTTCTCCCTTTTCCAATTACTACAAAATCGTCTGCAAATTGCAGAACGATTTGATTGTCTGTATTGATGTGGTGTATCTCGCTGGTATATAGGTTGAACAGAGCTGGAAATATTTTACTTCCTTGCTGAAGTCCAACATTTGCAACTCCCTCCAACCTAAAATCACTTCCATTCAGAACCATTTTTCTCCCAGTCACATACATACTTTCCGTGAAAATCCAAAATTCGAGAGAATTTGTTGTAATTTCCACGGAACCACATAATCATAAGCTCTTTCGATGTCCAAAAATACCGCAACAGCTTACATATTATCCTTTCTTACTTCCCAAACAAACTTTTTCACACACTCAATTGCAGAGTGGTTCTGTCGAAATCCAAATGTTGTCGATGGCAACAAATTATTTTCATTCACAAAATCTTCCATTCGCTCTTTCATCATTCCATTTAAAATTTTTATAAAAACATTTAACATACATATGCCTCGATAATTTGTTGCCACATTTGGATCTCTATCCCGTTTAGGGATGGAAACCACCCTGCTCTCTTTCCATTTGTCTGGTATTTTTGAACCCATCCACACTTTGTTGAGTATCTCAAGCAAATTATGTTTTGCTGAGTCACTCAACAACCGAATCATCTTATAACTTACTCGGTTCGTCCCTGGAGTGGTAGATTTTGATCTATCTAACACTATCAGGAACTCTCCCCATTCATACTTACAATTAATTCTTTCATTTCCATTCATTCTATCAACTTCATTTATTACATTCAAATCATTGCTTACATTCAATATCATTCTAACAAATTCTTCACGTTTTTCTCTGTTCTCACATACCACATTGTTCACATTAAAATGTTTACCATTCACCCTATTAAACAAACTCCATACATCCTTAGTTGTGGTTCTATGTGTCATTTGGGACACATATTCCCGCCAACTTTTCCTTTTTGCTCTGCGAATAGCCTTTTTCAATTTACCATTCATTTTACCATACATAAGCTTATACTCACTACTCTTATTCCTATTAAATTCACGCAAGGCTATTCGCTTCCTTTCATACCAGTATTGAACTTCATTGTTCCACCAACCATTCACATTAATCTCTTTCATATCTACAATTTTTGTACACAATTTATTTATCCGTTCAATTTCACTATCTAACTGGCTTTGATTTATTTCATTTTCTCCGAGAATCTCATTTATCTGATTCACCCATTTAGTGTTATTCATTAATTCACGTTTTTTCCTAAACACTCGATTATCATTCATGATCATTTTGATCATGAAATGATCATCACCCAAATTCTCTTCTTCAACATTCCAAGTGACCCGGCAGGCCAGTTCAATAGTTGTCATAGATAAATCTATTGCGCTGGCCGTGCCTCCCACATTCGCCATTCTAGTTGGCCTTCCATCATTCAAGAGCACCATATCGGAGTCTTGAATCAGGTCGGCCAACTGTGTTCCTCTTGCGCAATTGTCCAAACAACCCCACATTCTCGCATGTGCATTCATATCTCCACATACAATCAGGTCACTTTTATCTCTCACCCACTCAAACAATTTTTTAAAATCACTTAAGGCTTTTTTCCTTTCATCTTCATCACGCACCTGGGTTACATACACGCTCACTAGTAACAGATTTATTTCCAAATTCTTCGTTGAGGCGGCAATTGCTTCAATCACCTCAAAAGCTGGTAACTGTATCTTTTGAAGCGTCAAATTTCTGTCGTACAGTATTGCCACTCCACTGTAACCATCGCTTCTTGGTTTGGAAAGAAATCTGTACCCTCTCATATACAACGTCTTATTTATTCTCTCCCATGTTTCGCTTATAAGCATCACATTCATTTTATTCTTGGCCAGATAATTTTCCAACATACTTTTTTTCGCGTAAAAACTTTGTATCTTTATCTGGCCAACAATAATTCTTTCACTCATATTTCACATTCACACAAATAACAATTTGTACATACCAATTAAAATATGTGCAGGGAAAATCCACTTCCAAAATTTAACCAAAATAAATTTTAAAGAAACAATAAAATTTTGTTGCATGCCTCATAAAGTTGTTGATGTTGCGAGTGGTTGTCCCATCATTTTCATTGTTGTCCAGTTTCTCGTTTATCTACTATCGATTTTTATAATTTATTTATGATGTACGTTGTTATCAAGTTTCATCGGTGTTGGTGGTACAATAAAATTTTCATTGTTGACTTCCGTACTTAACGTTGTGCTGTTATACTGGTCAATGAACGCTATACGGTTTTTTGTACTCGTGTACCGAGTTTTTTTGTGTGGTCTATCGCGTTTATTTAAATTTGCGTTTACTGATACATCTTCATTTTCTGTGTCCATACACGACGAATCTGTTTCTGTTTTTCTCTCTTTGACGTTATATTCTTTTAAATTAACCATTTTTCTGATTGTTTTGATTTTGTTTTCTCCCTCTGCATATAACATGTTAATTTTTGCTACATCGCTATACTTAACTCGTTCTTGAGTGGTAATTGATTGTACTGTATTTTTGTCGACCGTGCTTGTTTGTTGTACATGTTGTGATTGTCCTTGCCTGTGTAAATGTTGTTCATCTGGTTCTTGTGGTTGTAGTGTTTGTTGTTGTAGCTGTTGTTCTGCTAAATTGTTGGTGTTATTTAAAAGTGGACAATCTTGTTTTTTATGTGAATCTTCTCCACATTTGTAACATCTTTCTTTTATGCCGTCATAAAAAATCCTCGCATTAATGTTTTGTATATATATATAAATTGTGGTATTTCCTTCTCGATCTCTATATATACTCCTCTTACTCCCGAAAAAACTGGTAGCAGTGAGTTTACTCCAAACTTTTCACGTCTTGTTGAGTGTATACTACCAAAACGGTGCAAGGCCTCACTCAGTGTTTTGTCCGTGACTTCTGGTGGCAAGTTAAATACCCTCACGTACCGCATTATTCCACTTGATCCTTTTACCGTTACCTCGGTTGATGTTCTATTAATATAATTGAACGTCAAAACATGTGTTTCCCGTAAAAATTCAAGGTACCTCTGTTCATTGTTAAATTTTATATAAATACACCGCTCGTACAAATCCTGGTACAGCGTATGTATATCTTTAGCCGTTAGCCCATTGTTCAAAACAAATTGCATCATTTCTTGATCTGCTGGCTTAGCATCTGTCTTTTGGAACTGTACTTTTACAGTGTTTTGCCTTAAACTATCCATTTTATTCCACAACCTTGTTATAAACAGGTATTAAATTTAACCACTGCGCAGAATTGCGCTTATTAAATTTGGAAAGCACTAATATCACAATATTTTTCAATATTTCAAACTCACTAATTTTTATTATTATTTTTGTCATTCGTTCTGTACGCCACAAAGGTTGACAATCGAATGAACAACAATGTTGGATGATTTTATTTGGTTTTTCGCTATTTTACGAATATACTACTTTACCTGTGTACATATGGAATTATTTTTTACGTCATAGGGCTTCGTTCACTATTTTAACAAATAAAAGGCACAGACTAAATTTTTAAGGCGGTATTAGGAAACCTATATTATAGCAATTAAAGCTCCCCATGACTTTTAATCTACTGCATTCTAATGCGACCCTTACACCAATCTGATAAAAATGTTACGTTACAGTGCCTATAAAAAAGCTTATGAATGTTAACCTAAAACTGAAAATTTTTAAAATCACTTTAAATTGTTGGCGGTAATATTTTCCAAACATGTTAGGGTATATTACCGGTCTGAAGCTTTGGACACTTTTTTTAGATAAAATTAAAATTTGAAATAGATCTAAGTTTTTCAAATAAAGTTTTCCAAACATTTTTGCAAGAGCCTAACGGCTGCAATGTATACCATTTACAACCACAGTCACTATATAAGCCACTTTCTGCCACATGCTATTTAGCAACCTTGTTTCTAGTGAAATTCGTCGATTTGTTCATTGTCAAAATTTTTTGGCAAGAGCCCTACGGTTCATATCAAAATGGCACTAATTCGAAATTTTAATTCCGCAATGAATACCCATTACTACCTTAATAGTCACTATATGAGCATATCTCTGAAATTCGTGCTATTTGGTGCAATATAGATCAACGTCCTTGTTCGCCCTACGATTCACATCAGAATGGCACTGAGTGATTTGAATTCCGAAATGTGTATCATTTACAACGTCTATAGTGACTATATGAGCCAATTTCTAAGATTCGGTCTATTTGGTAACCTTGTTCCAAGCGAAATTCGTCGATTTGTTCATTGTCAAAAATTTTTGGCAAGAGCCCTATGGATCATATCAAAATAACAAAATGACGCTGAGTTCTTTGATTCGTAGCACAATGGTTTCGCAAATTGCTAGCCAGAAAATCACGAGATACCAACAAGCTGACTGTCTTGCTTAACATCACGCAAAATACAATCTAAAATGAAAACAGGGCAGCTTTGTATGATCCGATATTTTTGGTTAGAACAAAAATTTACACTTACTGATGCCATTTTCGAACCGCTATTTCAAAGTAAAAATATTTCCCAAATATCTCAAGCTACCGACGAGTCGCACACACACCTGATACTCAAACTGTAAACGGCAAAGCGACGAAAATCATCAAATTGATGGAATTATGATTGTCGCGAGAACAACGCTGAAGCTCAAAACGGTCAACATTAATGATTTATTTGTTGATCTCTTCAAAAATTGAAGGGTGTTACGCAAGCAATTTACAAAGGGTCATTAGGTTTTGCTAAGGCACGTCACATCCATTGCGAAATAAGCTGCAAGTTGCCAAAGGTGTGTTTAACTCTCAAAAGTCATTTTGAAAGCCTACTTTATAATATAGTGAAGCAAGTTAATGGTTCCTGGCATTGTTGCATGGATTTTAGGGTATTCAATGTATAATTTACCCCGAACAATACCTCTGTCATATATTCAAAATTGTGCTTGCACAGTAGGCAACAAAAAATTATTCACCAAAATCGTTTCACGCAAGCTCCAGATATACGCAAACACCACTTGGACTGTTCGTATTTGTGTATGACATTCGGACAATAAAAGGCAGCACAAACATTCCAACGATATGTTCCGAGACTATAAATTGAATGGACATCGTTAACCAAGTAAAATACAAGGGCGCATTATCCAAAGCAACTTCACTTGCAAATCCGGTAACTAACGCTCCTTTGTCGTTAAACGTTGATGTCTCCGATTATGGTATTGGTGCGACAGTTACCAACGATACTAACGCATTTGTCACTTCAGATATTATGACTGAAAGTCGGTACTTCACCTATACACTGATCACAAAATAATAGAGTGCCACTTTATTCAAAAATCTGACAAGACTACACCTCACATTATTCGCCACCTGGATTAGTTAACCGAATTTGCGATCGATATACGGCATATAAAAGGGAAAGACGATCACCAAAGAATATGGAGCTAAGTCGATATTTTGAGTTCGTCAAAATTCCATAGAAAAATATAAGCGTCCTGCATCTAGCGTTTAGAGTACATCACACCAAGCTAAGTAAGTGTTCGTTCAAGATTGGACAGTCTGATCAGCATCGACACCCGCTTTTATGTATTTTGAAAGAAGATCAGCAAGCTTTAGTGCAATAACTTTCTTGTCAAGAGCTGTCACCTACACTGAAAAAAAGGTACGTATAAACAATAAAAAATGACATTCTAACAATGAACTTTGTTAATCATTTTGCGCCAATTAACACGTTTATTCGAAGAATAAATATGATATTACAAACTAATAGAAAAAGTTATCAGTTTATAAACAAATTTATTAATACCATGAATGTCTTTATTAATATTAAATGCAATCGATTAAATCGAAATAATAAGATTAATTAAAAGATTTATTGATTCAAGGAATTTAAATATATATGTATATTCCAGTATATATATATATATATATATATATATATATATATATATATATATATATATATATATATATATATATATATATATATATATATATATATATATATATATATATATATATATATATATATATATATATATATATATATATATATATATATATATATATATATATATATATATATATATATATATATATATATATATATATATATATATATATATATATATATATATATATATATATATATACTCGTATATATATGTATATATATTTACATTTTTGGGCAACGGTGACCGAACCTCATCATAATATGGAAATTAATTTAAAACAAAATACTCCATTCGATGTATAAAAATTATAAATATTTTTATTGTAGCTTTGAAATTATGTATGGTACTTTAAATTAACAAATGTTTGCTTAATATAATAAAAAATAAACTTTATTTATCTGGTTTTGATTTCTCGGACCAAATTATTTTAATAATTCAAATTATACATTCTTTATAAAATGGCCATTTTTGTATAATTTCATTAGTAGACGTTGAGGTTGATATTTGGCGTAACCGGTGTTTACTACAGGCTTGCCAAGCGCGATCAAATTCTTCTGCTGAGAGATTGTCGAATTTAAGCGATCGTTCACAAACTTCGGCATTTGGTTCAGGAGCTGTAAATATTTATGCGGCGAAATTTACACAAATATTTGTGTATCTGGGATATAAATTTTCATCCAGACTGAATGCCCGGTAGTTGTACAGTGGTATTTGGGGTCGTGAGGAATAAAAAAATCTTATAAAAAATGTTGGATATAATGGGGGTTTATATTTTTTTTTTCGCTGGCGCTACATCCCATAGAGGGATTTGGCCGCTTCATTCTGAAGTTTCGTAATAATGTTTTTCAACGGATAATGAGTGATTAATTCATTGATCCAACATTAACCAGCCGTGATTATATCGGAACCTCTGGAGCTTAAAGCAAGCATGCTAACTACTGTGCCACCACGACGGCAATATATGGGGGTTTAAATGGTAAAGGGTTCATTTTTCTTACACTATAGACTGTCCTTCACCGTATACCAATTTTATACGATTTTTTTTAAACCTTACAACCACAAATATACTGCCAGACTGTAAGAGATTAAAAATTTGTACTAGGGCACGCTATTTATATGGTGCTGTCTATATATATATAATCGTGTACACGCTAAGGATATAATTAGGGATTCAGTTAGGTACATAATAAAAAAAATTGGTTTAGTCAATTCTTACTTAATTTTTCAGTTAGTTGAACATCTTCTTTAGTGCCATTAGTACAAATGGGTTTCAGGCTGCTTTTTAGGTTACAACACCGATTATGTATTTTGCCCCTCCCCCCTGTGCATTTATGTAAATATTTAATTAAAAATATAAATGTCAATTATAACATCTCTCAAATTAATATGTACCAAATTTTCTGATTTAAAGCGGTCACATATTTCTCGTTCAAGACGTTTACTTTTCTTTAATAATATGTGCATGTTTCTGTTATTGTAATACTGACAAATCATATTTATTAAAAGACTGCGTTGTTCGATAATCATACTTCCTTTGGCAGAGTTATTTTAGATATCGGCTAATGTAACATTGTCATCAGGAGTCTCAGCTCTGCTATAAGGAGAATATCTTAATGAAGATGTAGGCCGTTCTGTTCCAAGAACATTAGTCGATACATTAGAAGAACTTTCCAATGGGACGTTTGAAATTTTATTTTGTCCCCTCCAATTTTCTGGATGATAATCAAATAATGGTTGAATGCCTAATTGATATTTGCATAGTAACCGATCAACAAAGCGCGGCCTTATTATTTGAAGTATATCGATATACTTTTTTGACTGAAAATAATAATTAATTAGTAATTTATATATTTTAAAAATAAATAATTTTGCTACCTGTCAAATGATCAAACATCATTTCAAGGTTCCATTCTCGCAGCAGACTTAACAGTTCTTCAGATTTTTCATTTTTTTTCGCCTTCATTATTATCCACCATGGTTTCGAATTCAATGAGATTTCCAGTTAAAAGAGTATATGAAGATTCTAACAATTCTTCATGTGTTCCATCCTCTTCGCCTTCAGAAATATTATTATTATCCACCACGTTTTCTGATCCAATGTGATTAGGTTTTAAAATAGTATATGAAGTATCTTCGTTATAATTGATTATATAATCTTTGGTTTGGATGTCTTCTTCCATAATGAGGTACATAAATTGCAATTTCCTTTAAATAATTTTGCAAATCAAAAGTTTTTGATATTTTGGAAACATTTTCTGAGCATTTTGGTTCATCTGGGTAATAAGGTTTTGTATTTTTACTTTCTTTTATTCTAGTAAAATAAAGTATAGTATTCATGAAAATTTTGGACCTTGAGATTTTTAGAGATTTATTTGTTTTGAGGTCCCCTGAGTCCGAAAAAGTGGGTTTCGAAATGGTGTCTGTCTGTCTGTCAGTCTGTCAGTCTGTCAGTCTGTCAGTCTGTCAGTCTGTCAGTCTGTCAGTCTGTCAGTCTGTCAGTCTGTCAGTCTATCAGTCTGTCAGTCTGTCAGTCTGTCAGTCTGTCAGTCTGTCAGTCTGTCAGTCTGTCAGTCTGTCAGTCTGTCAGTCTGTCAGTCTGTCAGTCTGTCAGTCTGTCAGTCTGTCAGTCTGTCAGTCTGTCAGTCTGTCAGTCAGTCTGTCAGTCTGTCAGTCTGTCAGTCTGTCAGTCTGTCAGTCTGTCAGTCTGTCAGTCTGTCAGTCTGTCAGTCTGTCAGTTTGTCAGTGTGTCTGTCTGTCAGTCTGTCAGTCTGTCAGTCTGTCAGTCTGTCAATCTGTCAGTCTGTCAGTCTGTCAGTCTGTCAGTCTGTCAGTCTGTCAGTCTGTCAGTCTGTCAGTCTGTCAGTCTGTCAGTCTGTCAGTCTGTCAGTCTGTCAGTCTGTCAGTCTGTCAGTCTGTCAGTCTGTCAGTCTGTCAGTCTGTCAGTCTGTCAGTCTGTCAGTCTGTCAGTCTGTCAGTCTGTCAGTCTGTCAGTTTGTCAGTCTGTCAGTCTGTCAGTCTGTCAGTCTGTCAGTCTGTCAGTCTGTCAGTCTGTCAGTCTGTCAGTCTGTCAGTCTGTCAGTCTGTCAGTCTGTCAGTCTGTCAGTCTGTCAGTCTGTCAGTCTGTCAGTCTGTCAGTCTGTCAGTCTGTCAGTCTGTATGTGTCCTCTCTACAGCCCATATGGTTTAATCAATCGAACTGAAACTTCAGATTTAAGATTTTTTGATAAATTGGGAGGTCCCAGTGAATTTTACTCCAAATCGGCTAACCGGAAGTGGCCACACCCTTGGTCCAGAAAATTTGTTTTGCAAATATCTTAAAAAGTATAAGGTTTACAAAAAACAACTGAATACAAATGTTTCCAAAAATCAAAAACAAATTAAAAAAAAAAATTAGGATTAGGATTTTCTAACTAGGTAATTAAGTGACCTATTCCATGTGATAGAGAAACCTGTGTCATCATTGTTGGCAATGGCCGATATTGGCCCTTGGGAGTTGAGTTCGATTTCCAAAAAATATTTTTGCAGAACTTTTACTAAACGAACGATTCATATGGATTAAGGTTTTCTAACTAAGTAATTAAGGGACCTATTCCATGTGCTAGCGAAATCTTTATCATCATTGTTAAGTGCGATTACCAAAAAATAATTTCGTAGAACTTTTATTAAACGAACGATCTGTATGGATAAGAGTTTTCTAACTAGGTAATTGAGGGACCTATTCCATGTGCTAGCAAAACTTTTGTCATCATTGTTGGCAATGGCCGATATTGGCCCTTGGGTGTTGAGTGCGATTTCCAAAAAATAATTTTGCATAACTTTTACTAAACGAACGATTCGTATGGGTTAGGGTTTTCTAACTAGGTATTTAAGGGACGTATTCTGTGTGTTAGCGAAACCTTTGTCATCATTGTTAACAATGGCCGATATTGGCCCTTGGGGTTGAGTGCGATTTCCAAAATATAATTTTGCAGAACTATTACTAAACGAACGATCCGTATGAATTAGGGTTTTTTAACTAGGTATTTGAGGAACCTATTCTATGTACTAGCCAAACCTTTGTCATCATTTTTGGAAATGGCCGATATTAGCACTTGGGAGTCGAGTGCGATTTCCAAAAAATAATTTTGCAGAACTTTTATTAAACGAACGATTCGTATGGATTAGGGTTTTCTAACTAGGTAATTAAGGGACCTATTCCATGTGCTAGCGACACCTTTGTCATCATTGTCGAGTGCGATTTCCAAAAAATAATTTCGTTGAACTTTTACTAAACGAACGATCCGTATGGATTAGGGTTTTTTAACTAGGTAATTAAGGGACCTATTCCATGTGCCAGCGAAATCTTTATCATCACTGTTGAGTGCGATTTCCAAAAAATAATTTTGCAGAACTTTTACTAAACGAACGATCCGTATGCATTAGGGTTTTTTAACTAGGTAATTAAGGGACCTATTACATGTGCTAGCGATGCCTTTGTCATTATTATATTGACCCTTGGGGTTTGTGTGCGTTTTCTAAAAAATAATTTTGCAGACCTTTTACTAAACGAACGATCCGTATGGATTAGGGTTTTCTAACTAGGTAATTGAGCAACCTGTTCTATGTGCTAGCCAAACCTTTGTCATCATTGTTGGCAATGGCCGATATTGGCCCTTGGGGGTTGCGTGCGATTTCCAAAATATAATTTCGTAGAACTTTTACTAAACGAAGGATCCGTATATATTCGGGTTTTCTAACTAGGTAATTAAGGAACCTACTCCATGTACTAGCGAAACCTTTGTCATCATTGTTGGCAATGGCCGATATTGGCCCTTGGGATTTGTGTGCGATTTCCAAAAAATTATTTTGCAGAACTTTTACTAAACGAACGATTCGTATGGATTAGGGTTTTTTATTTTCTTTTGCTGTCTGTCAGTCTGTCAGTCTGTCAGTCTGTCAGTCTGTCAGTCTGTCAGTCTGTCAGTCTGTCAGTCTGTCAGTCTGTCAGTCTGTCAGTCTGTCAGTCTGTCAGTCTGTCAGTCTGTCAGTCTGTCAGTCTGTCAGTCTGTCCGTCTGTCAGTATGTCAGTCTGTCAGTCTGTCAGTCTGTCAGTCTGTCAATCTGTCAGTCTGTCAGTCTGTCAGTCTGTCAGTCTGTCAGTCTGTCAGTCTGTCAGTCTGTCAGTCTGTCAGTCTGTCAGTCTGTCAGTCTGTCAGTCTGTCAGTCTGTCAGTCTGTCAGTCTGTCAGTCTGTCAGTCTGTCAGTCTGTCAGTCTGTCAGTCTGTCAGTCTGTCAGTCTGTCAGTCTGTCAGTCTGTCAGTCTGTCAGTCTGTCAGTCTGTCAGTCTGTCGGTCTGTCAGTCTGTCAGTCTGTCAGTCTGTCAGTCTGTCAGTCTGTCAGTCTGTCAGTCTGTCGGTCTGTCAGTCTGTCAGTCTGTCAGTCTGTCAGTCTGTCAGTCTGTCAGTCTGTCAGTCTGTCAGTCTGCCAGTCTGCCAGTCTGCCAGTCTGTCAGTCTGTCAGTCTGTCAGTCTGTAAGTCTGTCAGTCTGTCAGTCTGTCAGTCTGTGAGTCTGTGAGTCTGTCAGTCTGTCAGTCTGTCAGTCTATCAGTCTGTCAGTCTGTCAGTCTGTCAGTCTGTCAGTCTGTCAGTCTGTCAGTCTGTCAGTCTGTCAGTCTGTCAGTCTGTCAGTCTGTCAGTCTATCAGTCTGTCAGTCTGTCAGTCTGTCAGTCTGTCAGTCTGTCAGTCTGTCAGTCTGTCAGTCTGTCAGTCTGTCAGTCTGTCAGTCTGTCAGTCTGTCAGTCTGTCAGTCTGTCAGTCTGTCAGTCTGTCAGTCTGTCAGTCTGTCAGTCTGTCAGTCTGTCAGTCTGTCAGTCTGTCAGTCTGTCAGTCTGTCAGTCTGTCAGTCTGTGTCAGTCTGTGTCAGTCTGTGTCAGTCTGTCAGTCTGTCAGTCTGTCAGTCTGTCAATCTGTCAGTCTGTCAGTCTGTCAGTCTGTGTCAGTCTGTGTCAGTCTGTGTCAGTCTGTGTCAGTCTGTGTCAGTCTGTGTCAGTCTGTGTCAGTCTGTGTCAGTCTGTGTCAGTCTGTGTCAGTCTGTGTCAGTCAGTCAGTATGTCTGTGTCCTCTCTACAGCCCATATGGTTTAATCAATCGAACTGAAACTTCAGATTTAAGCTTTTTTGATAAATTGGGAGGTCCCAGTGAATTTTACTCCAAATCGGCTAACCGGAAGTGGCCACACCCTTGGTCCAGAAAATTTGTTTTGCAAATATCTTAAAAAGTATAAGGTTTACAAAAAACAACTGAATACAAATGTTTCCAAAAATTAAAAACAAATTAAAAAAAAAATTTATAAATTTAAAAATTAAAAAAAAAAATTAGGATTAGCGATTTCCAAAAAATAATTTCGTTGAACTTTTACTAAACGAACGATCCGTATGGATTAGGGTTTTTTAACTAGGTAATTAAGGGACCTATTGCATGTGCTAGCGAAGCCTTTGTCATCATTATATTGACCCTTGGGAGTTGAGTGCGATTTCCAAAAAAATAATTTTGCAGAACTTTTACTAAACGAACGATTCGTATGGATTAGGGTTTTCTAACAGGGTAATTAAGGGACCTATTCCATGTGCTAGCGAAACCTTTGTCATCATTGTTGAGTGCGATTTCCAAAAAATAATTTCGTTGAACTTTTACTAAACGAACGATCCGTATGGATTAGGGTTTTTTAACTAGGTAATTAAGGGACCTATTCCATGTGCCAGCGAAATCTTTATCATCATTGTTGAGTGCGATTTCCAAAAAATAATTTTGCAGAACTTTTACTAAACGAACGATCCGTATGGATTAGGGTTTTTTAACTAGGTAATTAAGGGACCTATTACATGTGCTAGCGATGCCTTTGTCATCATTATACTGACCCTTGGGGTTTGTGTGCGATTTCTAAAAAATAATTTTGCAGACCTTTTACTAAACGAACGATCCGTATGGATTAGGGTTTTCTAATTAGGTAATTGAGCAACCTGTTCTATGTGCTAGCCAAACCTTTGTCATCATTGTTGGCAATGGCCGATATTGGCCCTTGGGGGTTGCGTGCGATTTCCAAAATATAATTTCGTAGAACTTTTACTAAACGAAGGATCCGTATGGATTTGGGTTTTCTAACTAGGTAATTAAGGAACCTATTCCATGTACTAGCGAAACCTTTGTCATCATTGTTGGCAATGGCCGATATTGGCCCTTGGGATTTGTGTGCGATTTCCAAAAAATTAGTTTGCAGAACTTTTACTAAACGAACGATTCGTATGGATTAGGGTTTTTTCTTTTCTTTTGCTGTCTGTCAGTCTGTCAGTCTGTCAGTCTGTCAGTCTGTCAGTCTGTCAGTCTGTCAGTCTGTCAGTCTGTCAGTCTGTCAGTCTGTCAGTCTGTCAGTCTGTCAGTCTGTCAGTCTGTCAGTCTGTCAGTCTGTCAGTCTGTCAGTCTGTCAGTCTGTCAGTCTGTCAGTCTGTCAGTCTGTCAGTCTGTCAGTCTGTCAGTCTGTCAGTCTGTCAGTCTGTCAGTCTGTCAGTCTGTCAGTCTGTCAGTCTGTCAGTCTGTCAGTCTGTCAGTCTGTCAGTCTGTCAGTCTGTCAGTCTGTCAGTCTGTCAGTCTGTCAGTCTGTCAGTCTTCAGTCTGTCCGTCTGTCAGTTTGTCAGTCTGTCAGTCTGTCAGTCTGTCAGTCTGTCAGTCTGTCAGTCTGTCAGTCTGTCAGTCTGTCAGTCTGTCAGTCTGTCAGTCTGTCAGTCTGTCAGTCTGTCAGTCTGTCAGTCTGTCAGTCTGTCAGTCTGTCAGTCTGTCAGTCTGTCAGTCTGTCAGTCTGTCAGTCTGTCAGTCTGTCAGTCTGTCAGTCTGTCAGTCTGTCAGTCTGTCAGTCTGTCAGTCTGTCAGTCTGTCAGTCTGTCAGTCTGTCAGTCTGTCAGTCTGTCAGTCTGTCAGTCTGTCAGTCTGTCAGTCTGTCAGTCTGTCAGTCTGTCAGTCTGTCAGTCTGTCAGTCTGTCAGTCTGTCAGTCTGTCAGTCTGTCAGTCTGTAAGTCTGTCAGTCTGTCAGTCTGTCAGTCTGTCAGTCTGTCAGTCTGTCAGTCTGTCAGTCTGTCAGTCTGTTAGTCTGTTAGTCTGTTAGTCTGTTAGTCTGTTAGTCTGTTAGTCTGTTAGTCTGTCAGTCTGTCTGTGTCCTCTGTACAGCCCATATGGTTTTTTTAATCGAACTGAAACTTCTAATTTAAGCTTTTTTGATTAATTGGAAGGTCCCAGTGAATTTTACTCAAAATCGGCTAACCGGAAGTGGCCACTCCCTTGGTCCAGAAAATTTGTTTTGCAAATATCTTAAAAAGTATAAGGTTTAAAAAAAACTACTTTAAACAAAATGTTTCCAAAAATTAAAAACAAATAAAAATAAAAAATAAAAAATTCTCAAAATTCTCTGTTCGTAAAAGAAAGTTGTGTGTTGGCCACACCTCAATTTTCTTAGTTGGGTCGGGCTGATGTACCATAATAATCGCTTGGATTATTAGAAATAGTTTTATTAATACGTGAATCTCCTAATGCATGTTTTTTAGTTACATGCTTTTTGAAATTTTTAAGGTTAGAAAAATTTTGATCACAACGTGGGTGTCAACATTTATAGGAGCTGCTGCTATGTATTGAATGCACTACTTTAAAGTGGAAAAGTAATGTTTTAAAATCATCGTGGTTTTCGTTGCACAAAAAACCAAACATTTCACTTAAATATTTTTCTTATACGACGCAAAAACACGCGCGGTTTTTTTAACCTAAAAATAAATAGTTTTTTTTTTTTTTTTTTTTTAAACTATGCAATCTTTTCTGGGGCTCAAGGCACTCCCAACTCTTTCGCAGTTAATTTTACCGTCCTACTTTACGCAGTATTAGCCAAATCGAGGACGTACGGCTATAGACCCGCTTTGTATAAACCACCTGCACATTGCATTGCTTCATGCCAACCTATAGTGCTGACATGAAAGGTGGGTCGGCCCATGGATTCTGCACTCTCAACAGGGGGTCATAGTTGTGTTCATCGTCATCACCGATCGTAATCAGATGATGAAAAATCCCTTTTGCATCCCGCCCCTATCGGGATTCGAACCCGGTACCTCCCGATCCAAACGCCGCAGCTTTAACCACTGCGCCGTTTGCTCGGTAAATAAATAGTTATTGAATTTATTATTTTTCACATCATATTAAGGTATATGTAAGGTAAATTTTTACCAAGCTTATAAAAAATAAAATTATACAAATTTCACAAATGAAGCTAAAATATTATTAATAAATTGTTCACTTTTAATTTTTTTATTTCTAATATGCGTATATGTTCACTGTGTCATAATAACAACCCAACTGTTAATAAAAAAAATATGGTCTAACAAAATTATTTCGGTACATCAATTAATATTTTTATTACATCAACGAACCACTTTGTAAATTGATAAATGAATTTATAAATTCAATTAAATAATTCATTGTGCGTATTACCTTGTTTACGATTAAATTGCTTGGTTTATTGATCCAACAAATAAGTTCATTATTAATAATAACCGAATTAATCATATGAATCGAAATGTTTTTATTTTAAATAAAAATAACGGAAATGAATTATTTTCGAATGCTTATTTTTTATTTTCTAAAATAATTAGTTTATCATACATTATGCAGCTTGTACCTATAATAGAATTTTCTAATAATTTCGAAAGGAATAATTGAATTAGCTTAAAAATATATATCAAAAGTTATCTACCTACAAACGACAATTATTTTTTTAAAATTTATCTACAAACGACAATTATTTTCATAAGTAGTTTGGCTTGTAACTATAGTCATTTTAAAATTTAAGTTCAATTCATTGAATCTTTAACAATAATTGACGAGCGCTAACAATCCGAATAATGCCGTGTTTTTGGTATTCCTAATAAATTCTAAATTTTTCATCCAATTTAGATTTGACTTAGCAGAAAGTGCCAAACAGGAAAACGAAACGAAAAACTGCATTTCATTTTTTCTCAATATAACATAAATTTTTGGTTTATTTTCCAAAAAAATCTTCAGCATTCGGTCAAGTTACAGAAGGCTTTTGCTAAAATAAAGCAAGAATTTAGGAATTTTTGCGAAAAAGCAAAATGCAGTATATCTTCTTTTTTCAATGGATTTAGGCAATGGATTAATATTTATTAATCCTCTTAAAATTGATTAATGATTGCAATCATAGTATTTTGAAAGATTAAAATGTTTAATTATGCAGGAGTCAAAATTATTTTTTCATCGAATTACCATGCTTGTGTTCTACGCAAATTATTAGGTAGAAAATTTCAGTTTACGGTGAAGATTTTTAATATGGGTATATTAATAATGTATCCGTTTACAAATTGGTAAAAAATTCATTGATATCAAGGATTGTCACATTCACGGTGTAAAATCATTGAATAAACGTCAATTTATTGTTCTAATTAATGCGTTATTAACTTATAAACCCCTTTATTAAAAAAATAATTTTATTAATCAAAATATTTATTAAGTCAACGAATTTTCCTTGCGCAAAATTTAATAAATGTAGTTCATTGAATTTTTTTTTCAGTGTAGTCTGCAAACACTTGTAAATTATGATTTCGGCCTTGCGGAGGAGTAGTGCCGTGATATTTGTTCTACACGTGAAAGAGTATCAAAAGTCGTCTTAAATAAATAGTTTTTATTTGAAAGCAAGTATAAATTGGCAACAACAACATTTGGATGGTTTAATTTAATTTTATCTCTTTCTTCTGACTGATAATTTTATTTTACGCGTGGACTTACAAAATAATTTTGTTGTGCCAGAGACATTTTTCTTCACTATCAAAAATGCTTTATATTAAAGTTTTAAAAAAGAAAAATTTGGTGAACGGTTAAAGAAAATGTTTCCCTACTTCTCATGTAATATTTTGAAGCTAACAGGTCAGGTAGTAATATGTGTTGTAGGAAATTTACGTAACAATACAACTCTCCAAAAGTTTCTACTCTACTTCCTTCTACTGTAGCTAACACAGCAACCTGATAAAAGTGTTACTTTATGGGGCATATTTTTATTAAAAAGCTTATTAAAGAGTAACTTTAAAAAACGTTAATGAAAAATTTAAAATCTTACAAAGGATTAAACTAAATGAAACTGTTTTTTTGGTCCGTCATCATGTCTATTCAAAAGCTTAAATTGTACAAAAACTTGACAATTTGCTGGCCGAAGTTAGAATAAATATGATACTATTTTTGGTGTGTAAATCTCGCTCTATGAATTTACATTCAATTGTAAAGTATATAATCGACTGTACTTTTTTTGGTTTCTCTCTGTTAAACATTTATTGCCTATATTCTAAACATGATCAAAACAAATTATGCTCCTCATTAAATATTCGATTATCTCTATAATACCGTTCTTCAAAATATTAAAAAAAACCAAAATCTCCACTCCACATAACACAATTTGAAATCATTTCATTTTGACAAAGGATAAAAATTGCCACAAAGTATAATGGAATTTCCCCAAATGTTCATCGTAAGTAAATAATCTACAACAAACACAAAACAAAAAACAAAAAAAAAAAAAAATGTTAAAGCATCTAGAGGAGGAAGCTCCATTTTATTTATATCAAGTAAATCTAATCACCTTAAGAATTTTACATAATCCACACTGTGTATCAATATAGGAATTCAACAACTAAACCGTAAACAACCTAATTTTTTTTTGTTTTGGGTTTTAATACACACCCACACACACCCACATACACATACACACAATAAGATTATATTTTCCTTCTTGACTTGCCTCCTTGATTTTTTTTTTTTTGTTTCTTACCAACCAACAAAAAATGAAAATAACAAACAACAAAAGCTTTCTTATTCCCATCGCGGCGATTCAAATTGTTGTTGTTGTTTATGGATTTGTTTGTTATATTTTTTGTTGTTCCTTTGCAGCAGCTCCCTGTTATTTAGCTTTCATGTACCTTTCCGAAAATTTATATTGTTGTGCCTGTTTTTACATCTAAAATCCATACACGTAAAATGTATAAAGGATGTTTTTTTTATCTCGACATTTTGGTTGTTCTCCGTTTTTTTTTTTTCGGTCCTTCACTGGGAAATGGATTTTGTGTAATAAATGACTGGTAAAATGTATCTTGTGTGATCCGAGTATCATTCGGGTTTTCTTCTTTTTTTTTATTTTTTTGTTTATTTTGTTGGATTTCAAAATATTTGTCGTATTTGATGATTTGTTTTTAATGACAGGTAGGTTTTATAAAATATTAACGAGTACGTGTAGACAAGCACAGGTAGCAAAAATAAATGGCAAGAAAAAATATCAAATGAGAAATGTTGAGAAAATTGTTTTTTAATAACGGTTTTTTTATTTAGGTTGCGTTCAGGTTGTGTATACGGTTATCACTTTGTCATCGTATTTTACTCTCCGAAAGGTACTTAATATGTATGCATTAACATTACATCCGTTTTAATTTTTTATATTTTAGGAGGGTTCCTGTTCCTGTATCAGTTGGAAATAATAAAGAGAATGATTTGGGTTTTTTATACTCGGCAAAGTTCAACGAACTTGTTTTATAAATTTCTGCATGAACATGAACTCGACAAAATAAATTTAAGTTGACGTTACATTGGTTATCCCGATAATATCTTTGAACAAAAATAGGAAAGTTAATACAGATTCCTAAGATTATGTGTCTTATGGACTCAGCACGATTCTCCCATTATTCAACAGAATTAGGGCTGTTATATAATATGTTCTTACCTTACTATACACTTACTATTATTACCAAAAAAAATAAAAAATTTGCAACAAAATCAGTGTGGCCAGCAGGAGAGAAGCGAAGTGACGTGATGGTTTCTTATTAGTTGTATTAACAGTTAATAATGAATTTTTGAGAAATAGTCAAAAATTACTCAGCGTAACACCATTTTCAAATTGTTCATTAGGACGATAGTTGGTCGTCTATTATATTCTATACTATTTCGAGTATCTTTAGGAATATGTCGGTTTCGCGAGGTTTTCATGCAATAAAAATTTTCCATGGACCTTAAGCAGTTGCCCGTTGACAAGAACAGCTGGAGTCTATCTTAGATCAGTCTTGAACGAAGCTTTTATTCCAAAGAGTTTGTTACTTCAATTAAAAGTGGTATTGACCTTCTATATATGTTTATTCTCTTCAATCTAAAAATATTGTGATCTAATCAGTCATTATTAGTAGGGCTGCTATACATCGCTCGGACCGATGAAATATTTTTGGATCGGTGTTAGTTGACAGTAACGACCCAATAAGAATCAATGTGTCTGTCTTTAAAACCACCAGTAGAAATAAAAAAAATTCTGACCCGAACGTGTACATCGGTTAAATTTGGCCAACTCCTTGGATGAATATTTCATATCCACATTGATACTACACCAGAAATATTTTGAAACAATATTTTGATGATTCCCCGTCCAGTATGTTCCAACTTGGTTGCGATCAAAGTATTTCAAAGCTTGTACTGGGTAGTGATGTGCTAAATCGACCTTTTTTGTTCTGTTTGGTTTATTTTCTCATATGATTTTTAACAAAAAAAAAAAAAAATTTAGCCCATTACTAGTACTGGGAGAGTACTGTTAGAAAATATTCTACCTATGATAAAACACCTGATATTTTGGATGGAACTCTAAGTGGCCAGTAGTTTATACTTTACCATATAAATCTTCCAATCTTTACTCACGTCACCAACGGTGGGATCGATACTGGCAAACTGTTCCTAGTTTGCTGTTGTAGCCGTAGATGGCTTGTTTATAAATGATAAAATCAATGAAAGCTGAACCAAACCGAAATTTGGAAGCTTTTTGTGAGAATGAAATGCTGAAATGCTTGTTTTTTCGTTCCGACTTGACCCATAATGAAGCCCCTAGTGATGGAATTGTGGTGAGCAGAATTCTGATTTAAGGTTTAATGGAAACTGAAATGCATAAAAAGAGCATAATACTTTTACTAGCAAAATAACTAGTACAAAACAAGTACTTATTGGAACTATGCTTCGGAGGAAGCATCGAACTACATATTTGTATGCATTTCAGCCATTGTTTTGCTTTTCTATTTCTTGAAATATTCTAACTGAAACTGCGGTAGGTATATACATAATACCGGAATATAGTACTCCAAAAATTGACGAATTATTGCAGTTGACAACTGCTTGTATTCGTAAAATTATATTTCAAGATCTTTGGATAAAATATCATCGAAGTTTGCAACACCATCTCCTTATTAGAAACGGGCGCTCTTATTAGCAAATCTATAGCAGAAAACATCGTGCTACGGGCATGGGCTGTGAACTTGAAAACTTCTCTTTATTTATTGGGATCTATTCGACAGATTTTACTGAAAACACTCAAAAAACAAACGGAGTATTGTATGATAATGGTACCTTATTTATGCTGCATAATATCCTGCAGATTTGGCTCCGATAGATTTATATTGAAATCTATAAACCATTATCAGTGGCCTATCCTAAATAACACGAATATCAGAGGTTGGCTTGAATAGATACCACATATAGAATGTAGAGAAAACACAATAGGCTTTCCAAAACTGTATATGGTATTCCATTATTAAAGGTTGATGGCAAATTTTCAAATATTACTAAAATAATCGAATGTGTCAAAACCATTCCACACTTTGCTAAATAACACCAATCTCAGAGATTGGCTCATTTAGGCACTACATAGGATGTAAAGTTCCCAAATCTGTATGTCTTATTTCATTACTTAGGATTCGTTAGGAACAAATCCGAAGTATTTTGATATGAACTACCGATTTCTTTGCTTTAAAAGAGATTCTACCTATGTCGTGGGAGTGGTCGATTTTGAAAACCGGAAAAATATGTGACAATACATTTGCATTTTTCCATCTTCAAGCTTTTCTTGGGTTAGGGTTTGTCTTAGATATTTCACAAAATTGATCGTTTGAATTATTATGAATAGATTGGAACAATTCACCTGTCAATTCATTCCAATAAAAAACAAATTAGTCGAGTTTATGTCTGATTTAGGTGTCATCTTCACCGCTGACTTCTTCTTTGGAAAGCATATTAAAAGGTTATTAACTATCGGTAATGTGAATATTATTCTTTACGTTTAATTCAATTTAACTGCAACAAGTTTTGTAAGAGGGTTATGTACTAAGGGAAGGGTAAGTTGTGCTAATTTTTCTTATAATATTTAGTTATTAGACCTCAAACTTGGAGAAGTTGTGCAAGTTCGATGTAAATAATACAACAAAATTAGTTGCAAAATTTTTTCACAATAATTAAGAACCTTATACCCTTGACACACTGCGGTTTAATAAATCCGATTTAGTGAATTTTCGAGATTAGCCGTAGTTAGATTTACGGTAATTGTGTGTACTAGTTTGACAAATATTAAGAAAACAATAACAGTTTTAGTGTATTAACCGTTTTATTTAAAACGAGTTTAGCTTAATCGGATTTATAAATCGCAGTCTGTCAAGGGTATTAGGAAGAATACATATAAGAACCAAATTTTTTTTTAGAAAATAAGTTTATCAAATTACCGATAAGGGACGATTTTTCGTTTGGAAGCTACTCGCTAACTAGGAAATTTAATATTGAACGACGATTTTAAATACTTTATGAATCCCTACCAATTGAATGCCAGTGGTAAAACAGTTACCGAACCGAACATGGAATGCTTACCAAAGGATTAGAAAAGGAAGCGATATTATGGAATCAAAAGCGTTAAAAGAAATTCATTATGTTTTATTCTATTTTCATTCACAATGTTTTAGATTGACATTGTTCGCGGTAACTTACTCATATACTCTAAATTTTACCACTTTCCGTACTACTCAGTTTCCATTAACTACGTGGACTTGTTGGCCGCAGTCTTGAGTATTTCGGAACTTTTAACTCAATTTGTAATCTATTTGATAACAACACTTAGGGTTTTATTTAGGCAGGAATTGTAGTCATATGGAAATACGATAATGCTGCATTATACATCTTGAAATAGTGTAATAGTTGTGATTATCGAATACAAGAACGTAAAAAAATTTGCAGTGACATATGGAAAGCTGAAAATCTACAAGCCATGCCTCAATTTCCGATCTATCCTCAAAAATAACAATTTGGTACATCTTGAGGGCAGAAGCGGTCACTAGTACGGACGTCAATCACATTTGGCTTAAACAACACAACTCAACCTGCTACATCGTATGCGATACCAAGCCAAGAGAAAGAAAGAAAGAAGAAATCGAACGACGAATTTGAGAAAACCAGCCGTCTTAACTCGAAAACATCTTAACACTTTACACATCTGTAATAATGCTGAATAATTTCATGTATGTAAGTAAATTTTTCCCCCTTCTCTACTCGTCCGACCAATCTTACCCTTACCCTCGAAAGCGGAAGTGGAAAATTATTCGAAATTGAACACAATTTTTTTCGCTAAATTAAGTTGTTCAATACTGTTGATCTAATGCCCATCAAATCATTGTTTTCCAAATAAAACAAACTATTAACTAATAAAACACCAATTAACTTTCGTGAAAACAAGCATAAAACTAGTCAATATTAAAAAAAGCGGGTGCGTCCAAATTAAATACGAGAAAATTTCAAAACAAAAGTAAGATCGCTATCTCAAGGAAATCCTACTCAAAGTTGACCACAGTTTGTGAAAAACTTAAAGCTTAAAAATAGAAATAATTAGAACTATAAATAAAAAGCTGACATTTTTTCCCGTTTTTCTTTTTCCACTTCTTTAAAGGTGGGTGGCGAAAGTGAAAATATTTTTGTAAAAAACTTTGTGAGTGGTGCATAACGGTATTTCTATATACAAACACAACTAGGTTAGGTTAGGTTAGGTTAGAGTGGCTGCCAAAACGCACACTTAGACCGATGACGGTTTGTTGTAATACCAAGGGATCCTACTCCTCTTACACGTTCATTGGAACCATTTTTAGCTACTTATGTAGCGTACGATATCTCGCACATTGCAGTTCTCGAGATCCATAAGGCCGTCCAAACTATACTTGCCCAGATGTTTATGCCTCCTGAAAGCTAGCGCCGGGTATGAGCAGAGGAAGTGGTTAAGAGTCTCTTCCTCCTCCTCATCCATACAGCTTCTACAGAAGTCATTTGCTATTGACCCAAGCCACCTTGCATGCTCCCCAATGAGGCAGTGTCTTGCGAGCACCCCCACGACTATATTTAAGTCAGGTATACAGAGGGATAGTAGTGTTTTGGAGCGCTTCAAGTCCAGTTTCGGCCAGACTTGCCGCTCTACATAACATGTTATTGTGTTAGTCCACCTCTTCTGTGCCGAGGCTATCGCCTTATTTCTAAGCGCCCTATACAACGCTGCTATGGGCCTCCCCAGATTTGCCCTTTCCGGTTTCATTTGGAGAGTTGTACCTTGCCTTGCCAGTTCGTCCGCCCTGCAGTTCCCCAGTACGTCCGAGTGACCGGGGACCCAGACTATCTGGATATGGAAATGCTCACTTATCTCGATAAGAGATGAGTGGCACTTCAATGCCACCACGGACGTCAAAAAAACTGATTCCAGTGACTTCATTGCCGCCTGACTGTCCACATATATTGTTATATCCCTTGTGGATATTACAATATGCTTCAACCAAGCTAGCGCTTCCTCAATCGCTACTACCTCTGCCTGGTACACACTGCAGTGATCAGGAAGACGAACGGTAATTTGTCACAATATACTCCTGCTCCGACTTTGCCGTCTAGCTTGGAGCCGTCAGTGTAGAATTGTATACTTCCAGTTCTCCAAAGCCGTTTAGTGCCGGTAGGTTTTTGCACACGATTTCCTCCGGGAACCCCGACGATAATTTTTCCCCATTTCTACCAAGCTCCGTCGACACACTCACACTACCCGGGAAATAGGTATCCAACAAAAGCGCCAATGATTCTTCACTAGACGTTATCCACAGCCCATCTGGTTTAATTAAGTAACTAGGGCTCGTTGGACTCTTAGATAAAATTTTCCTGAGGCCCGAAGTCTCGGAAACACCTTCCATTTTATCACAGAATAGTCTCCAAGACCTCCTCCGCGCCTTCCTTAATTCCTCTTTATACTTTTTAAGGTGCTCCTTATAGGAGTCCCAGTCCAGAGCTTCCCTAGAGCCCTTTGCTCTATTGAATGATTTCCTACATCCTGAACGAAGGATTCCCAACTCCCTAGACCACCATACCGGTTTCTGCTTCCCTTTTGGTATTCTCTTGGGGCAAGCAGTGTCCAAGGGCAAGTTGCAAGCGCTTAAGATTTCCCCCACCAGGAAATCCAGCTTCTTCTCGGTGGCTGGGGGCTTCGGAGCATCGGTCGGTACGAGTCCTACTAACACTTTCCCGTATTTGTTCCAGTTAGTCCTTCAAGGATTCCTAAAGGCTTTCCGGGTGACAGGGTGATTGTCAATATTAAACGTCACGTACCGATGGTCCGAGAAGGAGTGTTCCTTCGCCACCTTCCATTCTTTCACCATATGTGTAATGGAGTCTGATCCAGTACCTCCTGCCTGTTACTAATAATAAAAGTGGGCTCTTGCTCCAGATTACAAACTGTAAGGTTAGTACCCAATAAGTAATCAAATAAGTACTCACCCCTATCATTGATGTCGGTGCGGAACCTCCTTCTCTCGATCCATATAGGCTGAAACCAGCCATAGTGAGCAGCCTCCCGTCTTTAGGCCCACTGCCGTTACGTCTCCACTACTATATTGTGGAAGAAGACAAATACTCAAGTTATTTTTAGCGAGAATGCTAGATCTGTTCTTATCGGACCCAGAAGAGTATAAAATAGTATACCCTTTGAAACCGAGGCCACAGATCTTGTTTTTTCTAATCCATGGTTCTTGAACTAGGATTATGTCCTCATCCGATTTGGTTAGTCTCAGGATCAAGGATGCCGAAGCAGCCTTATAATGGTGAAGATTAATCTGAATCGTGCTCAGCATAAACAGATCAACTTACCTTCCTTCATATACCCTCCGCTGCCGTCGCTAGTATCCCTGGATGCTCTTTAAGGACGTCAGTGAACAGTCTTGCCCCGTGCGTCCTAGTATCTTCCTGGGCTCCCCGCAATCTGGGTCGCTTACTATCCCCAGCTTCCAATTCGTCTTGGGACCGCTGTTTTTCGACTTTGCTGGTACCCTCCCAGAATTGTCGCCTAAGAAAGTAACCTTTACCCACGCCAGAGATTCCTTCTATTCCTTCGTTAGTACCCCCTTGGGGGTGGCAGCCAGCCTATCTAGTATCCTCTTCGCCGCGCTTAGGTTCCTGTACCGCCGCTTAGCCTCAGGGATAACTTTTGCTCCAGTCACCGGCTTAGGTGCCACGGCCGCGTTTACCGAACCTACTGTGGAGGTAGCTTGCCCTTTACGGTCTAAGCTCCCTTTTTGTACAGCAGGTCCGCGGCTTCCGCTGGTTTGAGCCACCATCCGTTTTACCTGTTGGCTTTTTGAGAGTGTCTTTCTCTTCTAGTTTTATATTATTCTTGTTCATTTGTTCCCACGAGTTTCGGAGAAATAAACACAACTAACGGCGACTCTAAAACGAGAAAAATTTCTTAATTCTTTAACTTTTTCTCTACTTTAACGGCAGCAAATTGCACAAATAAATATGACTGTTTAAAAGGTTCATCAACAAATTTTGTGCCATCTACGGCCGTTTAACGAGAAGAATTGGTAAGGTATAAAAGTGCTCTACATTATAAAAAATTCCATCCCAAAGACCTGATCACTCAAACAGACATGAAAAACAGCCGGTTCAACTTTAATAATGCTGTTTCAAGTCACAACGCTCAGGAATGCTAGAGATTTTTCCAGAACCTCACAGGCTACAACCCGTCTAACCACCTGCGTAAAACGTATTAATTTTTAAACAATTTAAGAGAGGCAATAGGACATCAAATATATACTACATTACAGTTTTCTTATTGCTAAACGAGTAATACAGAGTTTAATTAGTAAAATTAGAGGGTATTTGGCCACCTCTAATTCACCAATAATCAAATTCGGCAAAATTGTGGAAAAACCCTTGATTAGTAATGATCCTCCTCCAGAGTGGATCGACACTCTTCAGATTCCAATGGCCAAAATACAAAATCCCAAAAATGTTGCTCATTACCGAATGATCATACACTTTGCAATGTTGAATATAAATTGTATTCTAAAATATTACTTAATAAACTAGACGAACAGTTGAAATTACCACCATCATATCAAGCTGCTTTTCTACCTAATCGATCCACAGAAGACCACAAGTTTAGGATGCGTCGCGTTCTTGACGAGGAATGGCGCGCTGGCTATCGAGTGTGTCTCCTTTCCCTCGACCTAGCAAAAGCATTCGATACCGTAAACAATATGCCGCTCATTATTTAATAAACCGTATAATTAAAAGATGTATCTGGGAGTGCACTTCAATTAAGTTGTTCAACGCAACCACAACCACAATCAATAAAATTAAAGCGATGAAGCAAGGGTGTCCAATCTCTCCTCGCTTCTTCCATGAAATATTAATAACGGTTTCTGATCAGTTTCCTGAATTCAAATTGGAACAGCGCGAGAACTTAATTACCACGAATTCTTCTCGCTTTCGTTACATCAATAGTATCGAACCCATTCCTAAGGAATTAATGAAGAACCTGGAAATTGCCGGATTATAAATCAATCCAGAAAAATCTACATTACTCAACAGATACCCACATAGCTCATCCGACCCCACCGCCTGTACAATCTTAGCATGGATCACTTTCCACTACGTCAACACAATGCGGTTTCCTAGCATCCAGTTGAATTTGGAACTAAGTCGACCTCTCACAATACGGCCAGATGCTATCAAATAATTTTTCATTTCATTTAAGCAAAACAAATGTGGTTGAACAACTTTTTAGTGGGTGATGCATAATCTTATTCGTTCTAAATTCAAAGCCTAGAATGATTTTCAGCAACTCCGATTGAATTGAAGCCGATAATAGGTCTTCTCTTACAGATGATCTTCGAATGCAGCGAGATTCCATGATCGAAGATAATCAGAACTTTAGCGTTCGAGAGGCACCATGGGAAGTAATCCCTTAAATATCCAATAATTAATTTTATTTATTTACTTACCGTTTGCATTAGCGACCACTCCGCCCCCTCCACCTCCTCGATATCCCATACGGGATCGCTAAACATGAATTCGTTACTTCTTTAGTGAAATCTTCAACCTAGACAGCGACTCCATTACACTAATCTCGACGACTTTATTTGGAACCTGCCTGGATCTCACCGCCCGAAACATAATCGTTCGCATACCGACACCATACTTCTCTTCCATTATGCTAATATTAAGTAAAATGATTTCAACAAACCCATACAGTCTATCATTTTTTTCACCGACTATTGACTACGTCATGCAAAATACCTACTACAGCTGTGCAGATGACACAAACTTACCCGATATTCTTTATTTTTTGGTGCGAATAATACAAGTGGCAGAAGTGTTTTTGGTATTTTTTTTTTTTGGAACACTTGGAACTTCGTAGTTTTTCTGTAAACCTTATATTTTTTTGTGATATTTGCAAAATAGATTTTCTTGTCAACGGAAGCTGCCACATTTCCACCAAAAATTCACTGGGCTCAGCTTATCAAAAAAAACTTAAACACAAGGTTTCGTTTCAATTGAAGAACCACAATAAGGATAAATCCCCAAAAATTACAATGTCGAAAATTTCCATAATGGCGAAACTTTAGTTCATTAATGTAAAAGTGTTCAATAATTGGACAATATATGGAAATATCAACTTAATCCCTAAACCTCAAGTTTGGACAATCTAAGAAGATGAAACCTATTGATATTTTTGACCATCCTCTCTAACTTTATTGAAAACGTGAACTATATTGTAGAGAAATTTTGCAGTCTTAATGTGTCACTCCAAGGTTGTTTGGAAAATGAGGTTTACGGTAGTTTCTTATCTTGATTTCGCATCTTGCTGGCAAACATAGAGATCCATTAGCATTAGATATATTCAACAATTAATATACAAACAAATTATACATCAGAAAAATTGCTAAGTAAACATTCATAATTTGATTACAATTTAATCAACAATAATTAAACGAACAGACCAAATTTCAGACATTTACAAAGTTGGATTGTTTTCCTACCACAACACATCTCATCAATTTCTACTACTTAGTTTTACGACTACACTACCTTGGTGCCACACTTTTAAAAAGCAAACCAAAAAAAAAAAATTAAGACTGAATATCATTTTATTTATATTTACAGTTAAAAAAATTAGCATTTTATTTTCTTCTTCAGTATCATGATGGTGCGAAGCAGATTATTACGATTTTCAAAAAAAAAAAAAAAAAAAAAAAATGTTTGCTTTGCTGCGCGCTTTTACATACCACATTCTTCCGTACTTTTCTTTGTGTCTCACTCGTTTTCGCCAAGTATGTATTATAATATCGTAATAAAACAAACGACAGACAAAATGCAAAAAAAGAAAAGAAAAGCGCGTTGAAGAAATTTTTTTTTACTTATCTGCCGTCTCTTGTTGATCTACTCGTATATACTTATGCGAACAAAATAAAAATAAAAATCTTAAGTTAAAATATAAACTTTAATCAATTTTTATTTTTGCAAAGTCTTATCGCTATTTTGTTAAAGACAAAACCAGAAAAAAAATGTACAATTTCCCGACGAAAAGGAAAATCGCAAAATTTTGTATTATTTGCATAGAAATTTTATGATGGAATTATCAAACAATACGAACGAGTGGATATGAGAGTATGATAAACGTATAAAATACTTTGGGGGGTTCTTCGACTGCACTCTAGTGTATTGGTGTAAATGTATTATACACAACTACAGTTTAGATAAATTAGATCAATTTATCTTATTTGTGTGATTAAGTGTACTGATTTGGAAATAAATCACGGATTTTAAAGATTTTTTTATCGTTTGTTTGCATTTTATCGTGCTAACTGTTCAAAGTAAATTAATATAATATAGGTTAAAAGGAGATCATCACCCACAATGGATAATCGATTAGATATTTTGTTTATGTATGTCAATTCATTCCATTTGAAAGACATTATTTTCTATTTTGTATTGTTGCGGCTTGGAGATTTTTGGGTCAAATTAAACTAGTAAAATACAAAAATGGAAGAAAAAAATTTTAAAATAATTTTTGTTGCAGTAGTAGTTGGGTTAATGGTCTTCCCGGTGAGCCGGTTGGCTCCTCAGCCTAATGATTTGTCTAACATGCAAAAAAATCAGAACTAGCAAAAAAAAAAAGGAGAATTTTGCTTCCATTAGGCATAAAACTTAGAATAGAATAGCTTCAAATCGGGCTGTGTGGTGTCACAGAAAACAAATAAACATTTCACTAAACGTTATAATGAAACTTATTTATTTTTCAAAACTCAAAAAAAAAAACTTTGCACATTAGGAAAACGTAAAAATTACTTGCAATGTATCTGAATATACAGCCCATAAGGTATCAGGTTGTCTTTTTCTTGGGTTCCACGGCCGAAAAAATAAAAAATTGTCATTTTGAAATAAACAGGCATCCTTAGTTGGAAGCTATTTATGGAAAGAAGAAGTGAACAAGCTGTAAATACTTCCTTTTGTAAAATGTGTCATTAGACGTATTCTGCATTATTTCTTAGCAAATTCCTCAACTTTGAACGCTAACTGGAGCCCAATTTTGGCTCGAAGCAGTCGCTTCTAAACTTCAAGATGCATCCACAGTTTCATCTTCCTGTTTAGCTGCACAATTGAACTCATTTTTAGTGTAGTACTTAGTTTGCTTTACGCAAGTAAATTATTTTAGTACAAAGCTTCGGTTTAAACGATATTATCAGTGACACCATCCCCGGAAGATGTCAGTGCTTACCTCTGAGTTTCTAAAAGCTAAACTGTTAGAGCAGTTGATTTTGTGGCTGTTGACAATGCTGTATAAAGCTGACCGTGCGTGAAGCAAGGTACTGGAAGAAATACTTCTACTTTTTCGAATGTTTGGGCTTGCGATTTATTACTTGTCATTGAATAAGCCGAGACGAAGGGGAACATGATGCAGAATCATTGGCAATATCTAATGAAATCCTTGGGAAAAAATTTATTGAATTTGGACTAAAACCCCTAACCACCAGTCTAGTGCCATTGCTTACTCCATTCTTTATCGCCAACTTTGCAACCTTGTTTTGATTTAAAGTATATAATGGTGGTAAGCCAGAATGATTCAGCGAAAAATCAACCGGTAAGTTCACTTGTAAGTTGTCGTCATCGTTACCGTCATTGCTTTTGACAGAATCAACTGAATAGAATGAAACACGATTTGCATTCAACTTCTGAAGGAAGCTTTCATTAATTTGACGCACGTGTTCATTTTTAGGGCAAATATTAAAGAAATATTATTTGATGAAAAATACTTCCAAAAATCGTAGTTGTCAACTCTTCTGAAATATTGCGCCTGGAAATAGTAAGCGAGTACCAACATACAACAATTTTTTTCTAAATTTTTTTTTTGACATATTTTACTTTTTATCACCATTTTGAATCAAGTCTACAGATACCCCCCTTTAAAATCGTAGTTGTTGAATGATGGCTAGAAATCTAAGCAATTTACAAAATGGTAAATTCGTATGTCGTTTAGGCGTTATACAATAGTTATTTTTATTGACAGCGATTGTAATCCCAGGCCATAGGGAATGCTCAGAATCTTGATTTTTTTAAATTTTCGTGAAAACACTCTACATTTTAAGGCCCAGTTTTATTCAACAATTTTTTTTTTTTTTTAAACACCTTTATTGATATGGCTACTACAATCTTAAACATTATTAATTCATTAGTAAGGTTGACATTAGTACTTATGAGATAAGCATAAACTTGTGTGGGGCTGCTGGACCAGTGTCCAGTTCCCTTGAGATATAATATTCATACGTTTAGCGTTTGTACTGTCCAGTAGTTGTACGGCCTCAACGTTGGTGTGGGTAAGAAGTATCTTCTCATGTTTAATGGCACATTCACGGATGACATCGTTTATCAATTCTATTTTTAAATCATTGTGTATTTTCCTGTTAGTCACAAATCGGTAAGCGTTGGTGACCATTCGAAGAAATTTATTTTGGCTACGTTGTATAATGTCTCTATTGGATTTTTTTGTACAACCCCATAGCTGCGCACCATACATCCATATTGGTTTCAAGATAGTCTGGTAGACTAGTCTTTTGCAATAAAGGTTCATTTTGGAATGATGCCCAATTAACCAGTACATTTGACGTTGTTTTAATCATATCTGTTCAGCTTTTTGTCTGATGTGATGTTTCCAGTTGAGCCTTGAAACTAAATGCATACCAAGGTATATGTGTAGACTGTTATTTTTGTGTCAGAGCGTAAATGCCACATGGGTTGATTTGAGCTCATTAAGCACGATTTTCCAGTCAATTGTCCATTTAGTAACGTTGTTCATTGCTCGTTGAAGATTTTCCACTGCCCTTGGTTGTGATTCGTCTACTGACATAATTACAGTGTCGTCAGCGAACGTGCCGATGAATGTATTATTCGTTGTATGTATGTCCACAGTGTAGAGAAGGTAGAGGCGCGGTCCCAATACGCTTTCCTGCGGAACTCCCGCTAGCGTTGGATAAAAGTCAGAACATGTTTCTTCATGGATGACTTTGAATTGGCGACCAGAGGGTATGATTCAAGGAGCTAGCAATAGTTTTGTGAAAGCATTTTGCTCATCTTGAATGTCAATCCATCGTGCCAAACCCTATCAAACGCCTGAGATACATCCAGAAATACGGCGGGGCAATATTTCTTATCTTCTAACGCTTGCTCTATTACCGTAGTTATTCGATGGACTTCATCTATTGTGGAGTGGTTATTCCTGAATCCAAATTGAAAATCAGGAACGTTTACCTTTGGCTTTATACGTTTTAGTATTAGTTTTTCAAACAACTTTAATAAGGTCGGAAGCAGTGAAATTGGTCTGTACGATGTTACTTCTTCATCTGGTTTACCTGGTTTCTTCAACATAATTATTTGGGCCGTTTTGAAGCATTTGGGTACATACTTCAATCTTATACAGGCAATAAATAAGTATTTGATCAGGATGATTGGTTTGCGTGGAAGTTCCTTGAATAGACCCGGTGATATTTCATCAATTTCTGGTGCCTTTTTTTGGCTAAAACTTTTGTCGATTTCTTCAGCAATTTCCATTGGCGTAACCCTTTTAAAATCCTGATTTGGTTGATAGACAGGTGTTACGTCAATGTTGGATTAAATGTCATGGGGTTGAAGCACTGTTGCTAGGTGTTGAGCAAAGATTTCCGCTTGTTCTTTGTCTTGTCGAACCCAATTGCCCTGAGAATTTCTTATAGATGGTACTCGAATTACAGGTCGTTTAAATTTTCTAATTGCTTTCTATAACGATTTGTCTTTATCCATTTCTGGACTTAGCCTGCTTAAGTTGTTGTCGAAGCAAACCTGTTTGGAACTTTTGATTAGCCTATTGACTTTGTAACTTATTCGATTGAAGGTGGTCTTGTCAGCGGGATTTCTAGTGAGATGTCATATTCTCCTTGCCTTTCTCCTTTCCTTGATTTGTTCCCTGATTTCCGCCGTGTATTTGACTTTAATCTCCGTTTTGTCCCTTAATTCTGGAGTAGCTAGACTGGCGGCCATACGAGTGTATTCAATAAAATTGTTTGTTTGTTGTTCCAATTCTTCATTACTTTTAATACTAACTTTTAATTCAACTAGCTCTCCCAGTTTTTCTCTGGAGAGATCCCAATCCGTTAATCTATTAGTAAGGTTTTGCTTTTTATTTTTCTTGATGACTATAGCGCTTACTGACAACAGTACAGGAATGTGATCAAATGTTTAGTCGTTAATTCCTTCGACTTTTGTGTAACTGGATAAAATACTTTTTATGATGAAGAAATCAAGCGAATCTGGTATTTTTCCTGCATCCGTTGGCCAATACGTTGGCCCACTTGGAGACAGATATTCACATTTGTTTTCATGAATGGCATTGAACAAAGCATTTCCTTTCCCAGGAGAAATTAGCCTGGAACCCCAAGCTGTATGTTTTATATTATAGTCCCCTCCAATAATAAATCTTGGACCGAGCTTATTAAAGACGTTATTAAATTGTAACTTCGTTGGTGTATGCCGTGGATTCAGATAACAGTTGCTTGCATGTAGCTTTCTCGAGTAACCTCTTGTTGATTATGTTTGATATTATTTTTAATTAGTAGAGCTGAACCACCTCTGGCTCTTTTACTAAGATGGGTTGTCCAGTAGGAATTAAATCCCTTTATTCTGAAAAAGCTTTAATTGGAGAAGTGCGTTTCTGAAATCAGTGCAATATCTATGTTGTTTGTATGGAGAAATATTTCCAGTTCTTGGGCTCGTTGGTTGAGCCCATTAGCGTCCCAAGTTACAATGCGTAGGAACGAGTTAATCATTTGTGTGTATGCTGACTTTTTTTGCTGGGCGGATAAAAATTAATTTCTAGTTTTGCCGCCCTTTCTGCTAAGTGACTAAGTGTCTGTTGAATTTGACTAAGCTTTTTAATAATTTCAAAGTTATTTGACTCGTTATTAACTTCTATGTGTTTGTTGTTTTGGTTTGATTCATCAGCAGATAATTTAGTGATTTGCGCATAGGATAATCCAACTGTGGATGGTGTGATTGTTGTTTGTGGTTTAGCAGCTTTGGTTTGTAATTGCTGTACTACGCTTGTTCTATTATTCTGTTGACTTTCAATTTTGTTCTGATATACGCAGCATCCTTTATAATTTGCAGTATTGCCTTGTTGTTGACAAAGAGCACATGAAGGCGCCATATCTAGTTGTTTTTTGCATTTTGTCGTGTGATGATGATATCAAAAACTCTTGGTATGTCCAAGTAGTTGACAATTCGTACATTGTGGAATGTCCCTTGTCTTGTTAGGTGGCTCAATTTTAACTATACAGTACGCAAGTTTCTTGATGTTGTATACTTCTTTATTTTTATAATTTTGCTTTAAGTCGATATAAAACAATGGAAAGTGTTTCCTGTCTTTTACACCATTAGTTGTTACACACCACAACTAATGGTGTATTCAACAAATGGATAAAGATATATTTCTTCCACATGATCGTATTTATCGTCTATGAAACATCCAAATATATTGTCCAAATCTTTTTGTATTGCAAAAACAAGAATTTTGAACTTTATGCATTTAAGGATAATTTTGAAATAAATTCTCGGGCTTGTTTGAGTTCGAGAGTTTAGGGTTGTGTGTTTCAAGTCTCATGTCTTAATCCTTACAATATCGAAAAATCAACCAAAATAACCTATATATAAAATAGAGGTCAAAAATATAGACCAAAAAAAAAATGGAAAAGATTGTTTTTCTTAGCATAACTTTAGTATTTCAAAAATCTTCCATTATACCAAGACCATTTTTTTAAATTCGACATCTCGTTGATAATCACTAACCCTTTTTTCAAAAAACTTTGTCTTTCCATCCAATTATATATGTTCCCATGCATTTTTTCTATATCATGCCAATTAAACTTACGGGAAATGCAGCTGAACAAAATTGCCTTTCAATTTTGACGCTTCATTATTAATTTCGAGTACCCTTGTACTCGTATTTCACGGACAAAATAGAATGTGATTATTTAAGATGACAGTAGCAGATATTCAATGTAAATTTTCATCGCGATTAATTAATTCGTTGCTATAACATAATTTTGGCATTAGTTTTCGTTCCTTTATCCAAAACATTGCCGCAAAACTGGCACAAAACTGACATCATTTCATTTCAATGCCCAATCTCCCTTTTTTCTAATACATTCAATTGTTTCAAGACCATTAAAACACTTTTATTTTTCACTTTCATCAGTTATATACATATGTATCGATTAAACGACTATACGTTTCAGAATGAACCATTTCCTGAGAACTTTGAAACAAATAATAAAATCTCGATTATTCATTCTGCTTGTTTTGCGGAATTTTCATTCACAATTCCATCAGAGGCCAAAGAAAAAATGCCAATACATGAGTTAAGAAATACCAGTTCATTGCACGTCCACAACGATAATTCTCCACGTTTGGCATAATACGATTAATCAAAATATTCAATCGAAAACAATGAATATAAAGTTTTTGCTGTCAAAATAGGTTCTTTTGAGTCATCTATGCACTTGTCAATTAAAGCATACTCATCGTCCTCTTCATCGTCTTCATCCCAACCAAAAAATTTTACCCCAACTATTCAAACTAATCGGATCATTTCACTTTGACCCAATCCAGTTGTGTAACTCACTTTTAAATGCAATGTCTCCCTAAAATAAAGCATGAAAAATCTGGCATTCATCAGTCCACCTGAAATACAACATTAAACTTAACATTAATTCCTTTAAGTAATTCCCCGAAAATCCATGTGGCAAAAATCCAAAAATTGAGGGAAAAAACATTAAACACAGTGACAAATTTAGACCAAGATAAAACGGCTAATTTAACCTCCGCGAATATGAGCTTTCGTTCCGATTTCAAATTACCAGGTCTTAACCCCCAATATTTGATGGAAATGTTAAACAGTGGCAATCATTTTATGACATTTTTATATCAACGGTACACTAGAACATCAACCTGTCTCCCGCATAGAAATTCAAATATCTGCTGGGCCAATTACGCGGTACTGCCTATTTGTCAATATGTCATTTTCGAGTAGATGATGCAAATTATGTTGAAGCGATCAAGCGGCTTAACAAAAAGAAGCCTTTAATAGTAATTTTTTCGCAGTGACAAAATTTAATAAAGCCTCTTCCAATAATATTTTGACACATGGATAATTTTGTTAGCCAGTGATAAGTTAGATGAAGAAACGAGACGTATGTGGAAATACGAAACTGCAAAAGAAGACTACCCTACAATTCAGCAATTCCTTGACTTCCTAAGCAAGCGAACGGATGCATTAATGGAGACGGCTCCCGAACGCATAACCCTAGAGATAATTATAACCATACCAGACAAGCAACAGTGCAAACGTTTCAGTCTTCTACCCAGTTACCTAGTTACCAAATTTGCCAAATAAACCATAGATTGTTTGATTGCCCAAAATTCAAAGAAATGTCCGTCGGAGCTCGAAGGGAGTTCATTACCATGTCGAAAAGGTATTTCAATTGCATCAGTAATGATCACCTAATTACCAATTGCAAAAGTACCAAACACTGTTAGATGTGTTCAAAACGTCATAACGCTCTCCTGCATATTATACCAGACAGTGGCATCCCAAGTGCCAACCAAGGTTCCTCGTTACCAACCGAGTCAATACAAATAAAGCTGTTGCCCGATTTGCAGTAAGATTACATGAGGCAAACCTAACAAAAAATATCACGAGGATACCAACACCATCGTCAACTCAGCCAAGGATTCCCATTTTACCAACAGATTTCATTGAAGTACAAGATAGACTCGGTAATTTGATCAGTTATCGAAATTTATTAGATTCAGGCTCAACGTATACATCAATCGGTTACAAGTGTCAAACTTTAAGGCTAATATAAAAATCAATCCGCTTAATAGTTCTACAGCCGGGTATTCGAGAGGCAGTCCGAATTTAAAAATCTCGTGTCGATCAACACTGTTCAATTAGATCATACCCACAATATCGTCCAATTTACCGCCAGTTCAAACCATGAATTCGCAGATTAATTTTTTTGATAAATATAAACCGTTCAATATTGGTTCAAAATGTCGTCGATTTATTCAATAAGACGTCGGTGAAAGTTGTTCACAGGCAACCAGGAGATTTTATGTCTTAGAGCAATGTTTACAAAGGGACGATGGTTTAAAGAAAGCATATCATCAATTTATGGCTGAATATCTACTATTGGACCATATGGAACTCATACCCAAAAACGAAATTGATCGAGCAAATAATAAAATCTTCTACTTACCACACCATCCTGTTATAAAGGAGTCCAGCAGTACGACAAAGGTTCGTGTAGTGTTCGACGCGTCAGCCAGATCAACCAACTATAGGACCAACTATCCAAGACAGTTTGTTAAATTTGTTAATTCGTTTCCGTAAACATAAATACATATTTTCTGCTGACATCGAAAAAATGCTTCGGCAAATTTTAATATCAGACATTGACCAAGACTAAAAACTTCTAAAAACGGATTTCTATATATGGATGATCTAATGTCCGGAGCCGATGATTTAGAGTCTGCACAATTATTACAAAGCGACATTGTCAGTTTATTGAAACTTGGAGGATTTAATATTCGCAAATGGTTCTCAAACCATCCACAACTATTGTCAAATATTACGATCGAAAATCGTGAATAGGCATCCTGGGAAATTATAGACAATCAGGTGGTCTCGGTACTAGGTATTAAATACAATCCCATTCAAGATTACTTCTTCTTCTTTCGAATTACACTACCGGTAACAATCCAATTTACAAAAATATCGTTTGTGTCAGAGATTGCTAGAATTTACGATCCATTGGGGTTGTTGCCACCTGTTACTATCGGATTAAAGATATGGTTCCAGTCACTTTGGTTACACGGTATCATTTGGGATGAGGAGTTGCCAGTACCCATATTAGAATGATATTTGTCAATAAGAAATCAACTATTTCAACTTACTGAACTAAAGTTTCTTAGATGGTTATATGGTTAGAACAACAAGTAGGAATTGCATGGATTCGGTGATGCATCTTCAGACACTTACGCAGCAATCATATATTCTAAGGTCAATTTTCTACAAACTTGAACTTAATGCAGCGACATTACTCGACTATTAAATACTGTGCTACACTTAAATTACCAAAACAACCTGACATATATTTATATTCTGACTCTACTATAACATTGCAATGGTTATCTAAACAACCAAAACTATTAAAACCGTTCGAAGCAAACCGTGTTTCGGATATAATGCAATCAACTAAACTGTTATCATGCTACTCAAGGAGTAAAGCCAGAGGAAATTCTACATAATACAACATGGATCAATGAACCCGAATTTTTAAATGTAAAGCAGCTCCAACGTATTAAACCAACGCATATGATCAGTAATGCCCATCAACCTATAATCAATTTTGTTACTCAAGGTTCCGAACAATGTCACACGTTTTGGCGTATATTCTTCGTTACAAAGCTAATCTTTTATCGGGAAGTTCAAGCCGAATAACTAGTAAACATTTAACGTCAACTGAAGTATTAAATGCCGAATATATTATTTATCGCTTCGTACAACATGAAGCTTACCGTAAAGAAGTACATTTAATATTAAATAACAAACCGTTACAAAATGATTCAAAAATTTTACCATTTCATTCGAGGACGCTTGAAACATGTCACAATGAACCACGATACCAAACACCCGATAATACTACCAGGCAACCACTTGATAACTGAGATGATGGTTCGAGAAACACACCATAAAAAATTGCATGCCGGACCTAGATTGAAGAGTGCTCCTTCTGAAACAAAGGTATGTTATTCCCAGAAGCAATAACCTGATTCGCCGCATCATCCATTTATGCATTATGTGTCGCCATTATAAGGCGCAACAACAACAACAAATAATGAGACAACTGCTTTCTTGCCGAGTCAATCCGCTAATACGAGCTTTTGTAGAAGTCGGTGTCGATTTGGCAGGACCCTTTATGCTGAAGATAAACCGTTCACGTGGAGCCAAGCTGTACAAATCTTACATCGTCATTTTCGTCTGCATGGCCACTAAATCCACTTCTATCGAGGTAGCCACCGACATGAGTAGTGACACTTTTCTGGCGACATTGAAAAGATTTTGCACAGTGAGAAGAGTACAAACCTAGGAGCTAAGTGCCAATTACAAGAATTTTACACACACTATCTCAACGATGCCCAAGGGAGGAAAATCCAGGCTTGGTGTTCCGACCATCACAGTAATTTGGCATTTCATACCACCGGCTACTCCAACGTTCGGCGGATTATGGGAAGCTCGTGTAAATATTACCTACGACGAGTCCTTGGAGAAATTAATTTGACATACGAGGAATTTTTAACAATAATCAAGGAAATCGAAGCTCTGCTCAACTCAAGGCCATTGGAAGAGATCCCAGATGATGAATGGAATCCCCTATCTTCATCACATTTTTATATTACCCAGCCAATGACCATGTTGCCGGAGCCCATTTTACAAACGATTAAAGTATCGCACCTAAACCGATGGCAGTTGATTTAGCAGATTATACAAGTATTTTGGGAGCAGTGGTCTCAAGAATACGCACAGTTCTATAAGTGGTAGGAAGAGAATCAACAATTCTGTGAAGTTCATCCTGAAAACGATACGTTCGTCCGAGTAATCTCCATGAAGTTGCGCGGGGCAGCAATCCTTGGAACAAAATTTTAATATAATGATTTCATAATATATGACATAAAACGGTATAGTGTAACACTGATAATGCATAACAATTGTAATTGGGTTTTCACCTTTAATTGAACATCATGTCTATTTTTTATTCATTTACTATTATGTGCAAAAAGGGTATGCATGTACAAAAACTACAAATATTTATATTTGAATCAAATTGGGTTTATCGATGCCATTTATGAATGACTCAAATGTTCACCACGGCTGGATTAACCGAGATCGATCATATGGTCAAACTTTTTTATGAGATTTTCCAAAATGAACGTTTCTATGGCATTTATCTCAGCAATTATGTTGTTTTTTTTAGGTATTATCAACGTAGACTTAGCTTTTCAAAAATCGCCATAAAAAGTATTGTAATGGCGTTAGGTCGCATGATCTCGCAATTCGTCAACCTTTGCAATTCGTCGATATTCTCACGCGTTGATCTTTAACACGGTCTTCATTCAAATATGATTCCATAGCGCTAAATGTCAAACATTCAACTAACAAAATGACATAAAATTACAGAAAACGAACATGGCGTCTTTGCAAAATTATTTTTAATTTTCCTGCGTTTCATTTGGGCAACTCTTTATTATACAACGGGAATCTAGTTTTATTAATAATAATCAACAACAAATAAATGTACCTGATTTCTTGGCTTTTCTTATAGACAAATATACTATTTTTGATGGTAAATATTATAATTCGCTAAAACAGTACTGTCTTACTAGGTGCTAAACGTAAAAAATAAGATTTTAATTTTTGTAGTTTGGTCGTAGATGCGCCTGATGAGTAGACCAACTTTTTAGCAGTACGAAACCGAACTGCTATCCAGTCAAGCGCCATCATATAAAACGTGACTCCCGATAACGCCCCGTATAGATAGATGTTAATAATATTGGTGATTCTAGAAAAGTAATTGACAATAATTTATTATCGCTCATGTCTTATCTTCAAATATAAATGAAACTAATGTAAATATTTTATTTTATTTTATTTCAAAATAAAACGTGTACACATTTAAAATAATGGTGTTACTTCGTATGTTATAAGTCTTTCAAAACATGGTGTAGTTGTTCGTGATGTATATTTACTTGCGCATTTTTGATGTTATAAAAACGAGAACATCACTAAATTGGACAAAATCTTCAATATAAGTGCTCCGAATCCAATCATTCTCCATGATGGCTGACATGCAAATAATCTGATAACGATGCATGCCATCAGTTTTAAAAAATTTACATTTAGAATCGCAAATGCACATATAATCGAGCATTGTACAGTATTCTTCCATACTCTCTAAATATTTTTTTAATTTATCCATCTCTCCTTCGGTAAAAACAGCATGTACCCAACACAAATTTTCAGATTTTGATTTTATAAATGCCCGGATCGTTGCAATATCAATATTTAATTCCTTTAAATATTCATTTTTTCCGTTATATTTTTTAATATCATCATTGGACTGCATACATTTTATTAGTTCTATTTCATTGACACTGTTAAATTTTTCCCTGGCCAACTGTGATTCCGAATACATTGTTGGCAATTTTGGCTCATGTTTTATACATCTTTTAAACACCGCGCATATCAATACATTGGTGTGATGGGCCTTGTAGCGTATAGCTTTTACGCGAAGTTTGAAGCATTGATGTAAATGTATGTGACGATTTTTTCCCAAGGAGTGATAATAATAGTTTGGGCACCAAAAACAACTCACGACTTTTCCTTTAGAATGGTCAATCAGTTCAATCGGGCCATTTTTGACAATAACTTCTTTTGTCCGTACATCATGATGCTCTAAATTAATATGGGAGCGGTAAAATTTTGGTTGTAAACTTTTTTCACAGTATTTACATTGTATCTTTGCTTTAGCTCTTATTACAAAATTTGTATATGAATTAATTGACATTTTTTTTTTTTAATTATTTAATTAACGTACACACAAACTTTTCACTGTATATTTTTTATAAAAAAACGTATACAAAACGATGTTAACTATACCACAATTCGGTGTTAACTAATATAAGAACAAGTAAAACCATTTTATATAAAATGCACTGAAAAAAAAAACAAAATGAGGTTTTGCACTCCAAATTCAACATTTATCCAAAACATATTCATCCTTCCGCCAACGGTAATTTCATCGACATATCCAACTAGTAATTGTGGCAGTCGGTGAATGTTATGGTTTCTACAGATTTTTTCCCCCCCCCCCCCTTTATTTAATATTACAACTGATTTACAAATCATTTAGTAATTTATCTTTCTTAAATGAAGATTCACATTTGACGGGCAGTAGCCCAATGGTTACTCCCATTTGAATTTACATAGTAGTTATTTTTCTCTATCCGAATTAAATACAACTGCCCAATTCCAAAGGTTTCTGCCTTTGAAGTCTTCTTACTGCATTGGTGGTATCCAACAAACTTCGTATGTCTGCATTTTGGTGCCGAGATATCCGCTGAATGTGTTTCTTCGCATGATTTTGTATTTCTTCACTTACATATTCCATCTTTAAGTCCCTAAGGAGGTTATCATTTCTAATGTACCATGGTGCGTTTACAATGCCACGCAGCACTTTGTTTTGAAAACATTGAATCATTTGTACATTTCTCTTCTTGGTACAACCCCAAAGTTGAATACCGTAGGTCCATATTGGTTTAAGTATTTGATGATATAATAGCAATTTGTTATGTATTGTAAGCTCAGAGTTTCTACCTATTAGCCAATACATTTTCCTATATTTAATGTTCAATTCTTCTTTTTTCTTTTTTACATGCTCTTTCCATCTAAGCTTGCAATCGAGGGTCATGCCGAGGTATTTGGCTGTATTTGCATTTGGAACCGGCCTTGAATTAAGTTTCACTGGAATCCAGTTAACTTTCTGGTTTGTGAAGTTTACGTGAACTGACTTTGCTTCGTTTAGGCTAATGCGCCATTTCTTTGTCCAACTACTCACTGGGTCGGTTGCTTTTTGAAGTTTGGTCGTTGCTTCTGATATACACTTTCCAGTCGCCAGAATAGCTGTATCGTCTGCAAATGTTGCTATGGTGGCACCTTCTGTATTTGGCATATCTCTGGTGTACCGAATGTACAATATAGGACCCAGTACGCTACCCTGTGGTATGTCTGCTGATATTCTCTTTAGTTCAGAGTACTCTTGGTTATATTTTACACGAAAATGTCGGTCTGCGATATAAGATTTAAGAATTTGATAGAATTGCTTAGGTAGATCTCGATGCAATTTAAATGCAAGTCCTTGGTGCCAAACTTTGTCGAAAGCTTGTGCTACATCTAAGAAGATGCTGGAGCATATCTTCTTATTCTCAAGTGAGTCTTCGATTATATCCGTTATTCTGTGAACTTGTTCTATCGTAGAGTGACTTTCTCTAAATCCAAATTGGTGTGGTGGAATCAAATTTCTCCCTTCTATTATTGGCTTGAGTCTCTTGAGCAGTAATTTTTCAAATAATTTTGAAATTACAGGAAGTAGTGAAATCGGTCTGTACGACTTTTTATCGTTCGCTGGTTTGCCTGGTTTGGGGATCATAACTATTCAGCAACCTTCCATTGCCGTGGGACATATTTTAGTCTGAAGACAGCATTGATAGTTTGAACCAATTTTCGTAGTCCCTTTTCGGGAATGGCTTTTACGACTTGTCCAGTAATTAAATCATATCCTGGAGCTTTTTTTGCGTTCAAATTACACTTGATCTCATTTTTTAATTCCTGTAATGTTACACATCGAATATTATATTCATCAATTTTGCTAATTGTTATTATGTTTTCATCTGCTGTTTGCCTAGGTAACGGTTGAAAGGGGTCTTCCAAGTGAGCTGCAAATAAAATAGCTTTTTGCTTGTCATTTTTGGCCCAGGTTCCTTCCCCATTTTTAATAGGTGGCACATGCATTTTAGTTCTTTTTAATCCCTTTGTTGCTTTCCAAATAGAGTAATCAGTATCTTTATGTTCGGTGAGACCATTTAAGTACTTGTTGATAGTTTCATTCTTAATTTCTTTTATAAGTTGTTTTAGTTTATTGCATAGAAAATTGAGGATTTTTTTGTTTTCCGGGGCGCGTGTCCTTTGCCAGGTTTTTCTTGCCTTCCGTTTCTCTCTAACTAACTTTCTGACCTACAGATGGTCACTAACTCCCTGACCTCTCTAACTAACTCCCTACAGATTGCTGAATAATATAGTTTAGTTTTTAAAAATACAGCTTCAATCGGGTTGAGCATAGCCGAAAAGGCGATAGAAAAACTAAATGATGGCCTGACTGATCCACAGGCTCACGAACTTCCTGCATATTATGAATGTTTTCATTATCAAGCACCAACCAAGCATTTTTTATAGACTCAATTCGGAGTTTTGTAAATAATTTATTATGAAATTTGTAAATATATTTGAATCAACTGACGAGTTGCAAAATATTTTGTGATACACTACTTCATTTATGTTAAATGACACGTTACGGTCTCTACGGTAGGAACAACTACATGTGCGGCTGTATTTATCCGCGATAGTGCCTTGGTTCGTCGAAGGTGGTAGTTGAATCCTGATTCATCAATATATAAATATTTTTTTCTGTTGATTGTGCGGAGCATGTTGCGCGTAATTCAACGCATATATCTTGCATTGATCAAGATTAATCGTAGCAAATTTCAGAGTAATTTTTAACTGTTTTCATAACAATGCTTATGGTAATTGTACTGTACTTATACAGTTTGATTATTCTAGTTAAGTAACCCTACACCTTACACGCGCAGCATGTGGAATGTTGTTATGTATAATTTGTTGATTCAGTCATTCATCTGGCCATAACTCCTCCCGGGGGTGAAGAAAGGGCGTCCGTGTCCTTAATTTTGATGCTGGCTTTTGTTAATAGGTCCGAATATTATGTTGCTGTCTTAGCTTTCTGAACTTTGGATTTTCGGCTTTTCGATTTTTCAATTTTGATTGACGTAGAGTGTCTTTGCATGATAATATAACTGAATAATACCAATATGCCGATTGATGGGAGGGATACGCCTCCAGATAATGTCCACATCCAGTTCTGATGGTTAACTTGTCTTAGGTGTACATTCTTAATTTGATTTCTGTTTTGGATGTTTTCTTTGTTGATTACTTCGATGTCAAGCATTTCTACTAATTGACGGCTTGCCTGAATATTATGAAGAGCCCCTTGTATTTCTTCGATTTCACTCCTAATCTCGAAGGATTGGAATTTTTGATTTTTGAAGATTATAGTACAATTCCAGAAGGTCAAAAGGAAGTTTCCCATTAACACTCTGTCGGAGGGTCCGCAGTTTGAGGACAATGTTTCGTTTTTTGCATTGTTGATTAAAAGTTTGCCATCTGAGATGAATTGCATCTTTGTGTCAGGTTCACGTGTCACATTGCAGTGGCTTTTGGTCCCCAACACCAGTGGTTTAATACAGTCGTCGTTGAATTCTAGTATGTCTGAATGTTTTTGTACGAAATTATTGTACTTCGTACTTGTAAACAGTTCTTGGTTGCGTTTGATGAGATACTGTGCATGGTCCTTTATGATCGCATTATTGATGATCAACGGTAATACTAGTATCGCAGTTGAATTCTCTTCTTCCAATTTTGGTACTTGAAGTATGTAAAATATAGTTTCTTCGTTTACTGCTATTTTATAGGGGTCACAAAACCCAGAGCTTCATCAGGCAAGGTGATGTTAATACCCTGATTAACCATTAGGTTCTTTATTTGGATGATCTCATTCAGTGAAAGAATTTTGCTGCTTAGCAGTTCCACCTTCGTTCTTATTATTGCATCCTGGATGTCTTCCAAAATTGTATTAATGCTGTCTATGTTTACTATTGTGGCCAGCATTTCTATTTCTGTTACTATTCGGTTGGCCATTGTATTATTTTTTAACGCTCCATTTACTGTATCTGTAATTGTTTGAATTCTTCTGTCGATTTGTTTATTTACTTGGAATTGTTGGTTGTTTGCGTCGATTAGCTGGTTCATCGAACTGTTAATGATACGTAAATCCTCGGCATCTGGGTTTCCCGCTACCCATTTCCATACCGTTCCCAACGTGTCCCATTTTTTATGTCTGTTAGTTCGGGTAGGTTTAATTTGACGGAGATTGTTGTATAGTTTCTTATATTTATTTCTTATTATTCTATTATGTTCATACAATTTATCTGTAATAATTTTACTAATTGATTCTACAGCTATTTCTATACTGGTGAGATTTAGAGGATGTATGATTTTAACATTTCCTATTTGTATTTTACATTGGTTTGTTTTAATTAATAATATCTTCATGTAAATTTTTGATTTCTAATTTTTGAGCATTACTAATATAAAATAGAATTGTGAAAATCACTAAATATGGTTTTTTAAACATTATTTTCTGTAAAAGTAAAAAAAAATAGTTACAATTATTTATTTAAGTCTTTTAATTTTATTAACATTTCTCTTAATATTTCTCAATGTTCTAAAAGTTTTACGATTTACATCTTTTATCTTAGTTTCGACCCCCCTAGGTTGTGTTTTCGTCCTAATATTTGGTTTAATGTAAACTAATTGGTCCTCCCTTAAATTTGGGGGTTCCTCTTTATTATTATTCTGATGTTTATGAAAACTGAATCTTATTTATTGTCTTTTCTAAGTTAACCGTATTTCTTTCGGGTTCATTAGGCAGTTTTGATTGAAAATGACTTCGTTCGGTGTGAAACCGGTTGAAGAATGTACTAAATTATTGTACAATGCTACTGAAAGTTCAATTGCATTTGAAATACTTGAATTTGGGAATTTATCTCGATTGGTATTAAATATTTCTATTATTGTTAAATGTGTCTTTTCAACTTCGCCATTCGATTCTGAAGACGATACATATTCCAATTTGATATTCAATTTGATTAAATATTCTTTAAATTGCAACGACTGTAAGGTTGTCTCATGATCTGAGAGAATAACTTTGGGAATCCCGAACTGGGTGAAATACTTCGTTAAGGCATTGGTTGTGTCTAGAAGATTCTTGGTTTCGTTCGGAATCATCCGTAGATGTTTAGAAAATGCGTCTATTATAGACAAGAAGTTTTTTCTGTTGATGTTAAAGATGTCAATATGCACTCGTTCTAATGGCCTTTCAGTGCTTGGTCGTGGGGAAATTTTGATATTATATGGTTTTCGATCATATTTGTGTGCGTTGCAAATACTACACGCGTTGATATGTCTTTTAATTATATTGATCATTCCAGGGAAAAAGTAGGATCGTCTTAATTGACTTTCCAACTCTCTTGTTCCGCGGTGCGCTCTCTCGTGTTCTTTGACTACAATTGTATTCTGACGCCCTTCATTGGTTACGTCTTCGACCATTTTTGTGGTGAAAACAAAATGGCCTTTTTCAGAAAAATTTTCTCTAAATGCTTCTTGAATAGTTTGGTAAAGCTTTTCTGGTGCCAGGATTGCTGTCTGTTTCCCATTTTGAAATCTCTTGAAGAAGTTAGTAATTCCTCTTTTTTAAAAGATTCCTTTGAATTTATGATTCGTTTAAACTTAGGGAATATATCCTTCAGAATTATCGTATCTAAATTCGAGGTCTTGAAAATTAGTTGATTTCTATAATAGTTTATAGGGCGATCGGAAAAATGGATACAGTAGTCATCGGACGTATCCGCAGAGTCGATAGTCTCTAAGTCACTATCATTGTCGGAGCGGTTTCCTGTTCTTTTTCGAGATTCACTTGAATTGTTACCCATCTTCTCGTTGAAATTTAGTTCGTTATTTTCTCTTGGCATCCTGCTGAGGGCATCTGCCACTACATTTGTTCTTCCTTCTTTGTAGATTACATCGTAATCATAATTCTCCAATTCGAGTCTCCACCTCAGAATTTTTGAATTTTTTTCCGATGATTTTATAAAGGTCAAAGGTTTATGGTCCTTTATTAACGTAAACTTGTTACCGTACAGGTATGGTTGAAATTTTTTTACGGACCATGGTGTGGCCAATGCTTCTTTTTCATTGGTCGCATAATTTATTTCTGTAGAGTTTAGGGTGCGTGAAGCGAACGCAATAGGTCTTTCAACGTTACTTTGTATCTGAGATAGGACTGCACCCAGAGCGAAAGCTGATGCGTCCGTTGTTAAAATGAACTGTTTGGTGAAATCTGGGTACGCTAATATCTGATCAGTAGCCAGGATTTTTTTCAGCGTCTCAAAGGCTTTTATGTACTCGATGTACTTAATATTGATGCCTGTGTCTTTTTTCAGGTATTTGGACATAGGCTTTGTTATTTTAGAATAATCCTTAATGAACCTTCTATAATAGCCTGCGAGTCCTAAGAATTGTTTGATTTCTTTGGAATTTTTAGGTAGCGGCCAGTCCAAAATTTTTTGTATTTTGTCTTATTTGGCTTCACGCCTTCCTGTGTTATTATGTGTCCGAGAAACTCGGTTTCCCGTTTTAAAAATTCACATTTATCTAGTTGGACTTTCAGATTGAAATGTGACAGTCTCGTGAGTACCTTATTAAGATTCTGTATGTGGTTATCCAAGTTATGTCCCACTATAATTATGTCATCTAAATATACGTGACATATATCTCTAATTAGATCTTGTAAGACATTGTTCATGGCACGTTGGAATGTAGCAGGGCCGTTTTTTAGGCCGAAAGGCATTCTGTTGAACTCGAAATGATCTTTTCCAGTTGAGAATGCGTTTTCTCCTGCAACTTTTCGTCCATTGGGATCTGGTGGAAACCGGATTTTAAATCTAAGGTTGAAAAGTACACTGATTTTCCCAAGTTGTCCAGGATTTCCTCTATTTGCGGAATCGGATACTTGTCATCTACCGTTTTTTCATTCAACTTACGGTAATCAATTACGACTCGGACTTTCCTTTTTCCGGAGGCATCCGATTTTTTTGGGACAACCCAAATTGGGGAGGAATAAGGACTTTTAGAGTGGCGGATTATGCCGCTTTCTAACATTTCCTGTATTTGCTCTTCAACATCTGTTTTGAAGTGATGTGGGTAGCGATATGTTTTGGTGAATACAGGTTTTTCGTCGTTTGTGACAATATGATGTTTGATTATTGTCATTGATGACAGGTTTTCTTTCTGTCTCAACAGAACTGTTTGATTTTTGAAGATCGTTTCTACCAGAGTTTCCTTTTCTTTCTCGTTTAAATGTTGTGTTCGGATCAAGTTTTCTATAGTTGTTCTGTCTATGATTTCCTTTTCATATTGAATTGGTTTCAAGGTTTTTAAATTATTTATTTTAATTTTTAATTTGGGTAGATTATCAGGTGGAATCGGGCTATTTGTTAAGACTTTCATTGTAGTCTTAAAATTATCGGCTTTGTATAAACCTGGTTGGATTAATATGTCGTCGTTCAATTTTTTGAATTCCGACATCAGCCAGCCGCCGTTTTTTCCGTGTTACACGTTACAATATGGTTATAGAAATTTTGCACTGGGTAGTAGCGAAGAAATTTGAATGTTTGGTTCTTTAGAGATATCGTATTTGACTTATAGTTGATTATAGCATCCATTTTTGCCAATAATTGGGATCCTAAAATCCCATCAAACAATTTTTGAAAATTTAATTCATAATAGGTTTGGTCTGGTAGGCTATGTCCTAGAAAGTTTATTTTACCTTTCCTCTTGAGTTGGTGGACTCCTAGAATATTTTTGACCATTGTTTGCTTTAATTGTGTGAGATTGTTTTGGATAATGCCTGGTTTGATAACATTTTTGTTAGCACCAGTGTCTATTAACAATGTTATTGTCTGATGTGACTCGTTACAATAATACTGCAAGTAAGGAAGGAAATTTAACCTTCCGTATCCGAACTCAGGTCTACCTGAAAATTCTCTGGGTTCGCTTGATCGCTCTCTTCTGAATATTCGTCGTTTAAATCACCCTTTTCTTCCTCGGTTCTATCTGAAACTTCGTGATTATTTATCACTCTTCTATTAAAAGAATTTCTTGATCTAAACGAAGGATCCACCTCCATTGGTGTCGGTGCTTCCTTTACCGAATAACTTGGTTTGTTATTGTGATTTATGGGATTGAATTCTTTAGATCTTTGTGGTTTTTGTGTTACGCTATTAAATTTATATTGCGTATTTTGTATGGTATTTACTGTTTTTCGAGAATTGTTTGATATTTGCTCATTTGAGCTAAATTTACACAAAAATGCGTCAGCTTCTTCCACATCTCGTGGTCTAGCCGCCTGCGCGTACCCGAAGTAAGGTTTTCGGAGGCCTGCTATGAAGGCGGCTAATGCGTCTTCTTCAATAAACGCGCTTATTGCTGGCCATGATAGGTTGTAACCCGCATTTTGCCTTGCTTGCGTTTTGATATTCTGTACAATTTCCTTAGTTATCTTAAAGTAACATGTACAGATATATTATCGCCCTGTTTTGTAGCCCAGAGCTGCGCTTTATAATACGACAGTTCCTGTCTATCGCCTAGCGCTTCTGTAAGTATTTCCTTGATTTCAGGAAACGTTTAGGGATTTCCAGCCAGGCACAATATGTCTTTTGCTTTCCCTTCAATTTTATTGCTAACACATTGCAAGTATAGTGAAAATTGTGCTTCCGTCACCAACGGGGAAAACACTTTTAAATTGTCCTCGGCTGTTTGAAGCCAAGCGGAAAGTTGTTTCTTATTTCCATCATATTTTGGGAGGGATTTAATAGGATCAGGTATGCGAAATAGATCCGTTTCAATTTTATTCTCTCGAACTTCAACCTTTGGTTGTTCGTCGAGTTTTCGTCCTAGATATGCTAGCGCTGCCTCATGTTCAGCGGACTTTGCAGTCATTTGTTTCAGCTGCTCTAGGACAACATTTAGTTGTTCTGTGATTTGTTGTTCCATTTTAAAGGAATTTTCGTCTATAAGGTCCGTATTTAATTGACGGTTATTATCAAACCTTTCAATCGACCTTTTCTTCATACACAGAACTAACTTTTCTTAATTATTTATTGATTTATCTCCCGTGTCTAACTTGTAGTGTACGAGGAAGCGGTGTTTGGCTATCTAGTAGTTCCACACGTTGCTGGGATAGTAAGAATTATTTGACAAGTTTGTGTCTATCTAGTAGTTCCACACGTCTGCCAAAAATTTCACACAAAAAAAAAATCGTAAAATTTGAGGAAAAAAAAAAAATTCTTACCGATTTTTGTTGTCGTGTTGCTGGTTCGACGATGTAGCAAGCTAGGTGAGTCGGCGGAATCTCTACTCTTCACGGTGGTAAAACAAACCCTCAGCCGGAAATGTCACTTTTAAGCACAATAAAAATTTGAAATAATTAAAATAAATTATTTCTGACGGATTCACTGTTATAATTAGTTTTTATTCACTAATTTTATGCACTGTTACACTTCGCTTAACTACACTTCACCGTTCGGCTGCGCCAGTTATAGGTTTCACAATTTAACAAACATAAAAAAAAACTTTATTTATTTAACTTTTTATTAATTATTACTTTCCATAACAGAGTTTTATTAAAAACAAAAAACTTAAAATCTAGAATTTAACTTCACGATTAAATTTCTCACCGAAATGTTCTAAATCAGCAAAAGATTGGAATTTACCTATTTCTACTTATTTCTACCTAACTATACAACTCACGTTGTGTGTAGTCATCAGTTTGATTATTTTAGTTAAGTAACCCTACACCTTACACGCGCAGCATGTCGAATGTTGTTATGTATAACCTGTTGATTCAGTCATTCACATGACAATAACTATATGTATATATATGTATATGTATATATATATATATATATATATATATATATATATATATATATATATATATATATATATGTATATATATATATATATATATATATATATATATATATATATATAAATATATTCACATGACAATAACTATATGTATATATATGTATATGTATATATATATATAAATATATATATATATATATATATATATATATATATATATATATATATATATATATATATATATATATATATATATATATATATATATAATATATATATATATATATATATATATATATATATATATATATATATATATATATATATATATATATATATATATATATATATATATATATATATATATATATATATACATATATATATATATATATATATATATATATATATATATTTATATATATATATATATATATATATATATATATATATATATATATATATATATATATATATATATATATATACATATATATATATATATATATATATATATATATATATATATATATATATATATATATATTTATATATATATATATATTTATATATATATATATATATATATATATATATATATATATATATATATATATATATATATATATATATATATATATATGTGTGTATATATATATATATATATATATATATATATATATATATATATATATATATATATATATTTATATATTTATATATATATATATATATATATATATATATATATATATATATATATATATATATATATATATATATACATATATATATATATATATATATATATTCTAATTGATTTTAATTAATTAGAAATTTTGCTTTTTGAGTGCAACCGCTTTTGTATTGAAGTATTGAAAATGAACTAACAACAATTATACATATAGGTAATATCAATTTTTGATAAGAGTAAAAGTTTATTTATTTTATTATATTAACTTGTTATTTTGTATCTAGATTTTAAATAAATAAAAATAAATAAATAAAAGTAAATAAAGTAAATTTTTTAAATAAAAAAAAATTCTGTTGGTTTTATATCGTCTACGGTTGAAAGGACGAATATGTTTTGGATAAAGGCGAATTTAATTTGGAAAGGGATGATTGTGTTTTGTAAAAGGTTGAATTTGTAGTGCAAAACCTATATATTGTACAAGTATAAAAAAATATCTGTATTTATTTTGTTTACATACATATTTTCAAACAATATTGACAAACCTAAAGGGGATTTCTTTGTTCATATATTATCTGTCTAATACTCTTGGCTGTTGTTTTGTCGGGTGTGAAGGTAAAAGTTTGTGTATATGTATTGTTATGAAACGTCACAGCAAATCGTATCAATCGTGAATTTTTTTTAATTTTATCGAGACAAAAATTATAAATTGTTTGCGGCGGCGTTTCGCCTATTATAACTATACTGACAATTTCTCGATTATCGCCAAAAATTTGACATCGCTCCTGCCGTATCCTTTCGCTACAGCATCTTCGGAATTGGTGCAAACATCTATCAGTTTTGATTTAATATTAGCCTCACTACATTCGTGTCGAAATACGTCTCGTACCATATAAATAGATGAATATTTTACACGAGTTTTCCATCTATCATATATATGTCGTTTGCTATGATATTATATGTATATTAAAATTGCCGGGTCTTCAGAAGTGCCAATAAAAATATCCACATCTAGATATTTTATGGTCATGCCACAAATATGTATATGCTACCGCTTCGCCCGCAATACACCATGGCCGATTCAGAATCATACATTTGAAAAAATTCTTTCTACAATTTTCTTTTTTAATTAAAGATTTTTGAATTAAGGTATTACTCGTAGGTCCTTCTTGTGTTCTTTTGGTCTTGATTTAAGTTTTGTAACTATAATTTTATGAAAATTGCTAGACGCTTTATATATATACCATTTATATGGAATATTATCTCTATTTCAAGATAACGACATTGTAAATGCACTGGTGTTTACTGACTGAGTATTATACGAAAGCACTTGTGGTTACTTTCATACTGATTATTACGCTCGAAACTTATAAATTAGAAATTTTGCCTCTAACCACCCACAGTTTTTTAAAAGTTTACATCAACTTACATAAATTAATATATCATATAACACGTCATGTCGGCTACAAGAAAAGGCGACTGCATTGGGTAAATTGCAGGTTCAAGTACTGTAAGGGTTGAGTAGAGAGTGTGCACTTGCAATAAAGTTTTTTTTTCGATATTTCTTTCGGTTTAATTTTGCCATCACAAACACTAATAACTATTGGCGAACAGTAGGATCAGCAATAAATGTAATGTTTTGTTTTAAATAAAACGTGATTTCGAACGAATGTGATTTCTTTATTATAACCCTACAACTTTTCGGAAGTCACCACCTAAAACAATAACTTTACCACTAAATGGTAATTCGTTTTTTATTAGATCTCGGAATATCAAATCAAAAATGTTCATGGCGATATCCTGAGAACAGTCAGTTGTTCATGAAATATGCCTCTTAGTTTGCGTTAGTTATGGAAATTTAACTGTGTCCATCCATATTAAGGGAAAAGGCTGAATGACATGTCATTCCATCTGTAAGTAGATTTGCAGCAATTTCAGTCCAAGCTATTCACTTTTTTATTAATTGAGTATAACTTCTCAATTAATGCCCGATACAAACAAGTTTTTCTACTTCGTCCGGGGCCATCGAGATACAAATATTTTGGTAAATTTGCATCCTGTACCGATGAAAAAAATATTTGTAGCCGCTATCAGTCGATTCGTTCAGGGCTGCCCAAAGATTTCATTCTTGGTTTAAATTCAGTAAATTTAAAGGAATAGTCCTTTCTGCAGGAGCAAAAATTGGTACTTCGGTCCTCGATGCTACCCTGGTGAAGAAAATCTTTCACCATCTAATTGTTAAAATTCTTGAACAGTTCCAATGGATTTACGGGAAAACATTGATACAATATTGTACAAATAATGATCTCAATGAACCGTATAACATATGATTGCTCGCTTCTAATAAGAAGTTGTGGTACTCTGCGGTATCGTTGATCAAACCTCTTGCTCGAGCTGCTTCTTTAAAAGTTCAATGTGTTAAACTATTAAAAGATTTAAAACTTTCGTAAATTATTGCAACGCTCCATTTAACAGAAAAAAGTAGTAATCTGAAATGGTATACACCTCAGTATCTCTTGGAGAAACTGTTATGATTTTGCCGACAGTTTTTCTCCAAAATATGAATTCGGCGATCGCTTACCCCATTTCTAATTTTTTAACACATAGTGCATTGGTATATCTTGGTATAAAAATTGATGAGCTTCAATACACGTTGAATTTAGATCGAAAAAAGCAGTTAGG
>OY282558.1:376909151-377074473 GCA_958295665.1 Tipula vernalis
TAACAAGAGACAGATTGCAGAGACAATTTTTTTTAAAATTCGGTGCCAAATTAATAATATTTCAAGCCACTGCAGAGAAGTACCAGTTGAATAAGTTATTCCCATCGACGAGCAAAAAATTCCGTTTAGAGGAAACTTAAAAGTTAAACTTAATCCATGGGGATGGAAAACACGGAACTGTCGACTTATGACTTTATCTGGTCACCAATTAGTGGAAAATAAACGCAGTGGGAACTATAAAAATAAATCAGTTTAGTAAAAAAGAAAGGACAAGGAACTACCGGCGAGCTTGTCAGCTGCGATGTTAAAATATTTTAATTAAATGGCAAGATAACAGATCTGTCTATATCGCATCCAATTTCATTGGTCAGGAAGAAGAAATAGCTGGTCGAAGATTCGACTTAAAAAGAAGGACTACATAAACATAAAGCAGCCTCAAATAGTGCAACTGTTTAAAAATGGGAGGGGCGGTGTCGATTTATTAGACCAATTTATTTTTATAATATTATTAAAACTGGTATTGCTAATCTTTGCATAAGACAAATGGGTATCAAATGTAAGATTCATCCCTGTCTCAACAAGAATAGAAACTGCTTCGTACAATTGCACACAAAATAAAATTTTAAAAGGTTTTGTGTAATGCGACCGAATTGTTTATTTAAATTCTTTATTGTTAACATAAAGCTTTATTTATTTACGTTATTTAATAAATTTATTTATTTTGTCAAAAGTATTTCAAAGAAAAAAAATACTTGAGTGGAAATCTAACTAAATATTTCGAAAATTCATCCTAAAAAAGCTGTAATATAGTGATATACAACAATTGGCTGTATAGATGTACACATTTGCGTACATTACCCTACAGGACCCCCGGGCTGCGGAATATTTCTGAAAGTTGATTTTTTTTTAGGTTTACTACCCACAATTAACAGGAAAACCGAGAGAAATATCTTTTTCTTCGTTTTAAAATAAATGACGAGTCAAAGGGTTAATGATTTAATCCCGTTCTCAAAATATTATTTCTGTTCCTCTCCTTTTAATTTCTATAATCTTGAATTACTCTTAATTTTTTTTTATGTTTTGATGTTTCTGATAATTTGTATTAAGTAACATATCACTAGTGAAGTGTAAACTGTTTGTAAAATCATCTGATTTTATTAATTAACTCATTAATATCGGAATTATTAAAAATGTTAACGCTATTCTTACCGGATTAATTTCGGCTGCAACTTCTTCAACTTACCGTTTTGGTGTTTTGTTTTTTTGGGCCAGTGTTCTTGCTGGTGCTGGAGAAATAGTGGTTCATTACACATGTAGCTTGTGATTTCGACTAAATTTTTTATTTTGGTAGCTCTAGAAATGATATCAGTTAAATCAAACTTGAATTTAATTTTTTGATATGGGATGCTAATAGCATCGCATATATGTCCCACATTTCGTTCTATCAAATTTCGATGTAACCTTTGCATCGAAAATAAAGTCTATGTTATTTGCACGGAAATGAAAACTACCAAGCAGTAGTTACTTCAAATTTAGTTACACTACAATTTGCATCGTAATATGAGGTAAGATTCAAAATTACTTTGAAAAAAAAAAACGATGGTTTTTTGAAACATGCTATACAATGTGAACTGCTTCCCAAATGATTTCGATGATAATTACATTGGAAAACAAAAATGGAAAGCAGGGTTTGTTTTGAATCAAATTTCAATTTAATTTGCTTCATGACATAAGACGATATTTATAATCGCTTTGACAAAACTATGATGTTATTTATATTGAAATAAGCAATACACATAAAGTAAATTGCAGCAGAATTAATTTCAAAGCTAGCAGTGCTGAAGTCTATGTGAAGACAGAATGACTGAATCACAAATATAATTTGGGCGTAATTTGTATCATTAAATAAAAATGTGAAGCAAAATTGTACTGACATTTTTAATATTATGTCCATTGTACTAGGCTTTAGAATGCAAAGAGGATGTTAATAAGGAATTTATTTTATGAATAATCCCAAGTAATCTTTCCTCACGTTAAAAAGCTTATTATTATTTATACAGAAATAATGTTACTGTATAAATTTATAGACTATTATTCCTAAGCTGTAAATTTAATTTAGTCCTGATTTACAATATGATAGTTAATATTCGGATGGGGTATATTTAGTCAGATTAGAGATACATTTTTTTCATTTTAACATACCTTTTCTGGAATAAAGCTCACTGTGGACAAATGCAAGTTTATATACTGCGGCCTATAAATGCATGAAGTAAGGTTTAGGGCCTGTAAATGCCTGTAGTAGAGTTTTATTAAAGTGTTTTATTAAAAATATTTATAAATATTTCCTTAGTGTTTGGATATAAGGACATCTCGATTAATAATTTCGCTTTCAGAGTGATTTCATAGGAAACAAAATTGCCAAAATTTAAGCATTGTTATTATACCTTGATTTTCTATCTATATAACCAAAATTAAAAGTTTGATACCCAATGATTTAATTGCTCACTATTTCTAAAAAAAAATTTGATAAAAAAAGCCTGAACCGATTTTAAAGGCCAACGAAACCTTATTATTTCCTGAGATAGTATAGAAAAAGTTAGAGCTAGTTGGTGTCTCAAAGAAAACTCAAATAGCTGATTAATGTTTAACAAAAGTATATCACAATTTTAGACTTCGTTTGGGTTGACGTGTGTAAACGTACTACACCTTTTCCAACTGTAATTCAGAAAGAATCAATTATAATTCATAAAATATCAATTGTAATTCAGATTAGTCAGTTGTATTTCGGAAACCGAAGAAAGCTACCATTTTAGGTTTTGTAATCCACCTAGAATTACAGACATATTTCGTTTTACAGATAAAATTATATAAAATTTTTTGATAATGTGTACAATAATATCTTTTATCAGATATGTGCAATTTTATCTTTATCAATTTTATCTTTGTCAGATTGTAAAATTAAATTTTACAATCTGACCAACCGAAGAGTCCTCACCCTCCTATATATGTAGTTAAGTTAAAAGGATACAATGTACTGCAATTCAGAAAGAATCCAATTTATTCTATCTAAGGCGCAAGTTATATGATATTTACGGGCATTTTCTCATTCCACTTAAATAAAAGTGGTTACAGATGAATAATGGTATTATGAAGAGAGTAATTTTTCATTTTTTCAATCGATAAACCCTCACGGATATGATACAACTTATTTTACAAATACACATCACAAATACTTATAAAGCACGTGGGTTGCAAAATTTCAGCTAATTCTATTATAGTCTCAGCCAGCAATATTTAACCATGTTCATCAGCAATTATTTCAGCTTATCATTATTTATCAATTCCAGCTAACGATTAAAAACTATTATTTCAGTTAAAGGAATTAATTTTGATTAATTATTTGCACCACACAAGATCTTTTTCATATAAGATGTTGATGGTTTGAAGAAATATAGTTTATTATATGTATTTAATTTACTTTATATTTAGGAAGTGTCTATTTGGTCAGGGAGTATGTGTAAGAGTACGTCGAGTACGTGTAAGAGTACCTCGAGTATGTCTAAGAGTACGTCGAGTATGTCTAAGAGTACGGATAGTACATCGTAAAAGTATATATAGCTGGATAGTTTTAATAGAAACTATAATTAAATAGATTTTATACAAATTCGGGAGGAGAGGGTGGATGTGGGGGGGGGTTAGGTTCAAAATACGTTTCTATAAGGAAGAAGTATACTATATTTCCATACTTCGAAAGTATGTGTCTTCGATGAGAGCGGCTCGAAATCTTGTTTTTATTTATACTTTATAAAAGAAAATAGATTCTGTGGCAGCTCGTTCATCCACTCATCCCACTTTGCCACAACTAGTTCGTTCGCACACAACAAAAAACAAAACCGTTTTCATTTGCAAATGAATACACCTATTCATTTATCAAATTATACCAACTGTGCGACAAAAACAAAACACAAACAAAACAAAATACAGAAAATTAAATTTCGTTTTAATTAGTCTCGCCTCGGATTTGGTGCAAAACGCACGCGCGCTCATCGTCTCGCTATAGTTTACTGCCAACCAAATGCAGCGCATGAATGTGGTGATAAAAAAAAAATATAAATTGTAAAATTAATTAAATAACAACAAATTATGCAGAAAATAAATAACGTGTATTAAATAAAATAAATAATATTAAATAACATTAATTAATAAATTAAATTAAATTAAATAAAATATATTATTATTAAAATTGTGCATTTTAAATAATGTGAACACAGTTATAATTCTATATAATCCGCTCCTATGTAAAGCAATGTTCTCCGAAGTTCAAATCTAAAGCCCCTCGGAGTGCCCGTGAGAGTTACCGAAGCCGTTAGCCTCTACAATTCTATGTATATTTATGGTTATTATCGTTTCGTAACCAAAATCCCCATTTTCCAGAATTTATTAAAAACAAGATTTTGGAAAACAAGATTTGGGAAAACAAGATTTCGTACCCAACCCGTCTTCGATGAACAAAACAATGCATTTGTAAGGTTTCAGAACCAAATTTGTTTTATGTATTTTACGAAATTCCTTTGACTGCAAATTTTGTTGTTTTATTTTAAGCAATTTTAAAAATAAATTTTATTAAAGTCTAAAACAAACTTAAATTTAAACTAATTAACAATATAGGTAAATGTTTTATACAGAAAGTATGAAAATAAAACGTTTTGAAAAATTAAGAGTGTTTCCAAGTAGCTATAGGGCTAAAATATTTGGAATTTGTTATGGAAAAAAGTAATCTGATTGATAAAACAAGAATTTATCCAGCCATAGTGCGGGAAAATAGTCAGTCATACGAATTTAAAGTCGATTTTTACCGTAGCAATTAATTTATCCTACAATAAGTCCCACAGACTAAGCAGTGCAAGATTTTTGTTTTCAGATGGTGTTAATTCGTGCATCGTAACCGCGATAATTCCTTGATATTATTATACTTGCGCATATTGAAAAAAATGATTCCGTACCATCCGACATGATACGGCAAACCTCACGTTTCGATTTTAATTGGTTCAAAGTGCACTTTCTTGGTAGTGAAAAGTCTGCCTTCTAAGTAGTTACCAACGAACGGTTGACAGAGTTACCATGTTTCGGAAACTGTTCAATATTTTATTTGTTTTAATGGTACATACTTCTTCGGCCCAGGAAATCATTAAACCAATTTCATCGTCAGTCAAAACTTTTGGTTTTGTGCCGCTTTTTGGCAACATTGTATCATGTCCAGATAAAATTCAGCGATATATTGTTTTGTGCTTTATTTCCAGCGTTACGGCCGAAGCTATCCAGCTATCATCTCTGTTCGTGCAATTCACTAACCTTTCAGGATCATTATTAGTACTTTTTTTTTGTATTTGTTCCTTTCAATTGCATCAGTTCCAATCGCGGCATTTCTGCAAACAAGACAAGTATTATCTGGAAGATCAATTATAGGTTGCGCAACCGTTGAGTGAAATATATGTATGTAGGCATGATAGCAATCACATTATTGGGTGCCTTTTCATTACAATTGTCTCTTCATATGGAAGTAGTTTTATGGTCACATGCGTGTGTTCCCAAATGGTACAACAGTAAGCGGCATGAAGGTGTTACACTAGTTGTTGGTTGTACTCAGACACCAACGCATATAGGTGATGCATTGTGGTTGAGCATGCATAAGTAAGCCGGTACAGGGCTCCCCCGCAAGTTAGTTACCTCCAGCAAAACATGGTTGGTTTCCGTTTGTCTGTGTGTTCGGTGACTGTTGAACCTGAAATGTCTTATCTCGTAAGAAGCATTAACAGAGTCGATGGGCCGAGGACCGAGCTATTTTAAGATATCCGGTGAGTAATCTAATCTCTCCTCACTGAGTGCTGTGTCGTACACAGAGCTATTTTAAGATATCCGGTGAGTTGACACAATTGGAGGCAGAGTGGTACATCGACCGAGTTTCCCTGTATGCAAAGCTGTGACATGCCAGACCAGAAAATGAATTCTGAAGTCTGGAGTCGATGGGCTTTGGGGCCAGCTAAGAGATGTTGGCTGTGGCCGCTTTGAGGCCATTCAGGGCCGTGACTGTGGCCGATTGAGGGTGGGACAGTCGATGTGAGTCTCGACTGTGTCCCAGTAACATGGAAAGTTATACGGCGACAGCCGAAGTAAGTCTCGATTGCGGTCGTATAAAAGGCGGTGGGGGGTGCGGTGGTGAATGACTGGGTGGACATTTTGTCGTACGTCATTTTCTGGAGCCATTTGCAGTAAAACAAAATAAAATAATTTTTATTGAAATGTTAAATGAGACAAAAAAATGAGCCCGGAAAAAAAATAATAAATGTGTGGTAAAAAATGTACATATTTATACAAAAATAAATGTTGTGTTGCTAATGATCTTGAAGCTATTGTTGTTGTTGCTGCTGCACTGCGAAGATGGCGATGGTGTTGATGCTGTTACCATAGCTCTCCCGTTGCACCCGTTTCACTTGATGGTTTATTGGTGTTATTATTGGTGCTACTGTCGTTGTTGGCGGTGGTGTTCGCCGATGGTGGACATGCTGATGCTGGCGATGACAATAGCGATGGTGGTAATGATGTGTATCCCGACGTGCGTCTAACTGTACCACTCCTCGTGTGTTTGCTCTTTAATTTTTCTTTACCCGATATGTACAGGTGGGCGGCTTGTTTTATGTCACCTTGTGCGTTACTATTTGTACTGTAAACACGGTCGTCGATGGTCACCAATTTTGCACTTACTCAAATAAATTTATACGCGAAAATAATTTAACTAATTTATAAAATTTCTTTATTTAATTAATTTATGAATTGTTGAGAATTAAATACACGTTTTTTTTATTTATTTATCACCACCATTGTTGGTAAAGTATTGGTTGACCGCGAAGATCACATAGATATGGTTAGCGCAATATCCGAGACGAGACTGAAAAAAATAAATTTTATTTTGATTTTGAATTGTCTCTTCATATGGAAGAAACAGTAGTTTTATGGTCACATGCGTTTGTTCCCAAATGGTAAAACGTCGAGCGGCGTGAAGACGTTTCACTAGTTGTTTGTTGAACTCAGACGGCAACGCATGTAGGTGATACATTGTGGAGGAGCTTGCATGAGTGAGCCGCTAAAAAAACTATCTGTGTTAACTTGAAAAATTACCACTAGAACTACCAACCCGTTAAAATGAAGAATTGTACGTTTATTGAAATCAATTTTTTAAATTATTATATTAATATTTTTTTGGAAGTTTATGATGAATTTTAACATAATTACTTTGTTATCATAATAAAAGTCATCACAGATTCTCACAAACGTATTAACGTAATAATTAGAAAAATTAATTTCAATAAATGTAAAACCGGTCATTTTGACCGGTCGGTAGTTCTAGTGTTAATGAACAATTAATGAATTCAGATGTTTGAAATGTCAAAATAAATTTAGAGTATGTATAGCCGCGTTACATACAGTGGAGATTTTCTATATTAAAATTGACTAATCGGAATTATAATTGACGCTTTCTGAAATACAATTGACTAATCTGAATTATAATGCACTCTTTCTGAATTACAATAGGAAAAGGCGTAGAACGAAACTGAATCTGTTAATTTAGTCATCACGAATACTCAATGATAAACTACGCTTTGATACCAAATTAATAGAAAAATAACGATTGTCTTGCCTTTTTCTTTCATCACCAAAAACTTGGTTTTAACTTAGACAATCAATCAGTTTAATCATACATTCTTAAAAAAACGGAGTTAGCTGAGCTCCGAATCGCCGTTTAATGGAGTACAACAACTATTGGAGTTTTGTTTATTCCTATGATAAATGTTTTTTTTTTACCTATGAAAATTCAACACCGTTTTAGTGCGGAAATCATTTTTCCTTAGGAGTTGTAAAACATTTACTTTAACAGTTCATTTTAATATTTTACCACAGAACAATTTAAACTTTTTCAGTGTACGAAAGACAACTGCATTTAAAAGTTGAGCGTTAACACTCATTGAAACAATTATTTAAACGTTTTTTCATTATTAATTTTTAACTTTAAAAATATTTATTCTTTATAGGAGTTAATTTTATTTTTCCTTTTAGGTAAATATATTAAACAATTTTGGAAGTTGTAATTACAGGGTATTCCTTTTAAATTCTATGTAAAAAATAAACAAATAATTTAAATAATTATATTCAATTCAACTTTTATTTTTTTATTATATTTCCTTATGTTACATAATTTGCTTACACTAAAGTGTAAATATATAAAACAAAAATTTAAATTCATTCCATATTCGCTTAAAAACTAAATTCTTAAACTAAAATTCATAAGATAAATTTTGGTATAATATACATTTTGTTATTATTAATTGTACTATGAAATTCGTAAGGATTTTTTATTAGCAAATCGTCGATGAGACTTCGATTTCATAACTTGTCTGTGCTTTCGATTTCATAACCCATAATTTTCTTTTCAAACTGAATAGTGGTAAAATTTTGAATAATAAAACAAAATTTATTATTATTTTCTATAATAGTTAATATTTTTCCAAAACAAGGTAGATCAACATAGTTCGAGAAAATACATACAAAGAATCCACTTCTATATTCAAATCCTAATACAAGTTTTTATATTACCATGACCTGTTCCGTCGAATCCAAGAATAAACTATTGGCTAAAATTTCTCTTATAGTAATTGGAAATATTTCGTTTAATTGGATTAGTTCATCTTTATCAAACTTAGCATTAAGTTTATAATTATTTTTATAATAAACGTCAGCATAAAGTGATTAATGTTTCATAGCTAAGGTTTTGCATATATTTATATAATTGTGACAATTTGCGGCCATATGCTTTAAAGTATTATGTTTACTTTCAAACCTCATTGTCCACAAATAAATTTTCAATCAATCTTTTTGCCGGGTATTCTATTTTAAAATTTTGTAAATGGTTTTCTATTAAATAAGTTAAACGCTTTAACAGAACACAATGAATTTTAGGAGAAAACACTATTTGCATTATTTCTAAAAGAGAAGTAATGACATTAAATTTTGATTCTAAAATTGTATTATTATTTGTTATAATATCACTAAAGATAATTGGGAAATATCTTAAGAGACACCAGAATTGTGATGCTTTTTGTCCCAGTAAGTTACCTGGTTTATCAAGATTAACAAAGCTTGGTCGATTTGTATTATCAAGTAGGCCATAGTTGAAACAACTTATTCGCTCATTTAATTCAGTTTCTTTTATGAGTTTTTTTTGTTTTTACTATATATATTAAAAATAATTTTAACTCGTAAGGTCCTATCCCTTTCAAAATATCATGCATTATATCTACACTTAGTGCTGTGAAACAATTAAAATATTTTAAGTCATTCAAAACGCAATGTGCCTTCATACCGAACTCCTTCGAAATTATGTGGTGTTCACTGTTTTGTTTACTCCTTAAAATCATATATTTCTCGGACAATTTAAATTGGGTTTCTTCTTTAGAACAAAGGCAAAATCTACAAAAATAATTTGAATTAAATGACTCATGAAGGCCATATAATGTATTCGCTTCTTAATTATCATGCGATAACGAAAAAATAGAGCCTTTTATATTAAAATTTTTATTTTGATATATCACATCAATTCCATTTAATTCTAAAATTTTTAATTCATCTACAATTGAATTTAATATTACATTAAAACCATTAGTTTTAATATCTTCGGTATGAATTAAAGCAACTAAAAATATATTTTCAAGCGCCGAGTTTAACTCTAAAGGCAAATTTAATATAGTAAAATAGAGTCCACAAATTTTATGAATTTTTGTTTTAGATCCCAAAGGATTGACCGTTTCAAAATCATCACTAAATAGTTGTAGTTGAAATAAGTATTATTTTTTGAGCAGAAAAAACGATCACATCGGATTGAAACCGAAATTTCTTGTGGTTCTGGAATACCTGTTTAAAATGTTTTTTTTCTTTTTGTGTAACTCGTTTTTATATTTTTAAAAGGGTTTTCTAAAAAGTGTTTTAACAAAAAGGTATCTTCATCTATTTCACCTACTTTTAAAATGTTCGAAATCTGACTTATTAATTTAGTAGTTGATTCAAGTATAATATTAATTTTGCTGTCTGGAATATTTAGTTTATTAATGTCCGTTAAAAAAATATGAACAGTTTCATCTATTGATTTTTCCTTAAAGCAAGAAGAAACCGTAATACTGATATTTTGTAATATATCTTGTGTTTGTTTACTACCGAGGGGTTCCACCTCAACAGTGTTTATTTCAGGCAAAATTGAATTAGATACCGATTCTTGAACAGATATATTTGTACTGATAATTTCGTGTTTTTCATGATACTTTAAATGTTTCCTAAGTCCACTAAAAGTTTTGAAAATGAATTTACATTTAACAAATCCACAGACAAGTTCATACGCCGGATAACGATTTCTTACATATAAAGCATTGTAAATTCATTTTGTCTCTTACATTTGTTTTTATCACAACTTAATTTTAAAAATGATAATTAGAATTCAATTTAAGAAATAATATTAATTAATATAGTTACCAAGTTATCAATGTAATAAATGTAAGCGATTTTTAATGTTGAGCATACGTGCTGTTGGTTTTTTCAAGTTTAGTTCGTATACAATTTCAGCCAGGAAGTTAAAAAATATGTCGTATCCATCAGGATACTCTACTCCGAAAACAAAAAACGATTTAAACAAATTATCAAATGCTGTTAAAGATGAATAACCCTCAATTGGAATTTCTGTACCATCTAATGCGATTGTATAAGTAGATATGACAGCTTTATTAGCCCCATATGCAATGATGATTGGTTGCCCTGCAGTTTTTGGAGTTGGTTTTCCAATCTAAAATGTTTAAAGGGAAATGTTAAATAATTATAATTGTTAATGTCCGATAAATTCTAGAACAAACCTTATGAAATTTAATAATTGATGATTTCGATTCCGTTTTATGTTTTTTTCCGCGATCTGGAAGCAACTTGTCCAAAATTAAAAATGCTGTGATCGTGCGATCCCATTCTAAAATATATAATAATATAATTGTTGAAAATAGTAAAAATATGTATATAATGTTATCTAAGATCTTACTATCTTCTTCATACGTATCATCATCATACAAAATGATTTTAAATTGTTCCCCAAGTTTTAAAATTTTGTGATTTAGATCTGTCCATTTATTTTGAAGATTCTGGTGTTTTTCGGAGTATCGTAATATAAAATCTTGATAAATCTAAAAGTACAATAAAAATAATTAAAATGTTAAAAGTAATAATTTTTCAAGTTAGAATAATAAATTTTTACCAATCCTGGAGTATCTAAGAAGCGAGGAAAATTATTTAAGATATATATATATATATTCCCAGTGAATCTCAAGGAAATGGTTTTCTGCATTCGATCAAAAATCTATTCACGTTGAGTAGTAGGGCAAGGGCTTTTTAAAAATCGAATATCTTCGGAATAATCGTCGACATATTGTGGTATCTGTGGAGCTATGGAAATCGAGGCATTACTATTATTAACCCCTGAACTGCTTCGATTGATAGTTTTAAGTCGATTCCCAATATATCCCCCTCTCGTAGATGGTTCATAAAATATTTCCTGTAATTAAAATAAAATTTGAAATTATATTGTCTTATATTTAGCTCTAAATCTATTAACATACAAATTTTGTACAGTCACCACCACATAGATTTGGAAATATATTGGCCAGAGCTTTGGCCCAACTAATTTTTTCGAATCGTGTAGGATGTGGGCCGTTTATTTCGGTGAGATGTTGGGCCGTAATATTTATAAGACGTTTTCGACTGATATCGATCAAAGATCCTGTCTCTGTATATTCTAGGAGAATTTCGCTTCCTACTCGACTTGAACAGATATGATTTTCCAGTTCCTTTTTTAAGAATTCTCTGTCCAACTTGATTTTTTTGGGGAAATTCCCAACAAAGCAGTTTTGTCTTCTCAATGCGCCTGGCACCGTATCATCAGAATTAATTTCATCAATTTCTAGTTCATCTTCTGGGCTATCCGTCTGAGTTGCTTGGTCATTGAGAAAATCGGAAATTAAAAACAATTTTTATATGAAATTACCAATACAGAAAAAATTTTAAAATCCATATAAAAATACCTTTGTTTTGGATTTGTAGTAAATACAAAATTTTTGTATCGCTTGAAATACTGTTTTCTAACTCCAATTGTAAAAGTTCATCGGTAATTACTGCACCTTCTTTGTCTTGCAATGAATAATTGTAAGATTCCAGTACTTCTCCTTTAATCGATAATGCGCTAAAAGCTAAAACAGATTAAGATTTTCATACATTTTTAAATTAATCAGTGATTATTACAGCCTAGAACATAGCTACTAACAAAAAAACGTCACTTCAAAAATTGGTTAGGTTGAAGTTATTGTTTGCAAATTTATACTCGAAATATTGATTATAACAATTTATGAAAAAATAATATTCGTAAAATAAATTTAATTAAGAATAATGAATTCAAATTACACTGAAATTAATTTAATACGGGATTTCAGTTTAACGGTAAAAATCACGTCACCAAAAAAAAAAATCGAAAACACGTTTTTGTAAGGATAATTTAGGTTAGATATACTGCGTATACACATATTCATATTTATTTTTTATATATATTGATTTGTATTAATTAGAATTTTATTCCAAATTCTTCAAAAGTTTATTTACACATTTTTTTTAATTATAAGTTATTTGGCAAACAAAATTACACTATAATATTTTTTTTTACAAGAAACACCCATAACCAAATTTTTGTGTTCCCGCACTTATTAAATTCACTGAATTTTTGTATAGCTCACTCACCTGATAAAATGATATCTAATGAGCAAATAATATCACTACCTTCTTGAGGAAAGACAAAAATGAATTTTATGCAATCCTGAAAACTAACACGGAATACTTTTTTGTTCATAATGAGAGTAGTAAATACAAAACGCGTCAACCTCGTTTTATTGTTTTTCTGAACGTTTTAACTTTCGATCTAATGTATTTTGATTTTGCTAAATAAATTGACAGAATCTACTTCCAAAGGAAAATTACAAAAACTCCGCTCGGAGTTACATGTCAAAGAACTGTAATTTTATCAACTCGTTCAGGTGTTAAATGGAGTAAAATGTTTAAAAAAAACTTCTATCGGAGTTTATAACAACGAAAGAACTCAAAATTTGGAGTTGTCACGAATAATTTTCAAGGGAGTTAAAAATCAATATCTACTTGTAGTTCATTAAATTTATAAATATTTTTCGGTCTCAAAAAATTACAATTAACTTTCCAGAGGAGTTTAAAAGTTCAAACTCCACCTAAATGTTATCAAATCTTTCGCCAAAAGAGTTTAAATTTTCAAAACTCTTGGTGATGGAGTTAGTTTGATGTGGATTTTTTTTAAGTGTGTAACCACTTTTTATTTGTCTTCAGCTTAAGAGAAACCTGACCCACGCGCTTCAATATGTGTCGCTAATTTAAATTTGCCTGATTTGCCACTGATGCCATCTACTTACTAACCATCCCCTGGGTAAGTTCATTGATGACTCGCTTTACTTTTTGGGCCCAAACAATTATTAAAATTCTTGAAAATTTTAACAGCGACAAAGCTCCTTTTTCAGAATGGATTTATTTAATTATTCTCAAGAATTGTAGAACATTTTTATTCATTTTGAAATTTCAAACATCTGAATTCAATTATTGTTCATGAATCTTTCAAGTTAACACACGGATTTAATAAATTACATTAATTAAAGCACAAAACTATGGAGTAGTTGAAATATTGATGAATAAATCCACTGCTCACACATTATAACATGGTATCCCTGACGAATCCATATTGAGTGGCCCAATTCCTTCATTTTGAATTATCAGTATATTTATAGTCTTTCAGCAGTAAAGCTTATTAATTAGCAAAATTCCCAAATAAATACCTCATAAATACTTTGAGGGGAGGAAGCTTATGTACGCTTATAAACGATAACATTTTTCTATGGTTTGATCTGCCTTAACAAAAAACAAATTAAGATAATTTAAACATTTGATTTTACCACAAGAATATTGATAACTATTTTATAAAGAGTAACAAATTAAGCCTTGAGCAATGGTTATCATCAATATAATCACAAAACAACAGATTGCTTAGTATTCATCTAATTGTTTAACTTAACAATTTACTCCACACCTTTTTTGAAACACGAACCACTAAATTGTACATGACTCTCTTTAAACGGTTGATTATTCAAACAAAACATATACAACAAAATTGCTGAACCGGATCTGGTTAGTACAACTTGAAAAATTATCCTGTTATATTATTAATAATTCAGTGAGGACAGCCCAAACACGAAATATGGAAAACCACACAAATATTTTCATTTTAATTATCTTATCAGATGTGAGTTATCATAAATATTCAAAAAATAAAAAATAAAAAAAAAAAAAAACAGAAACCGAAATGGAGAAACATAAAAATAAATTAATTTTATCAAATTTAACAATCGCTGCTCAAGGTGTTTTCCATAAAAACCATAGGATTCGAACAAACATACAAAAAAAAAAAAAAATTAAACATAACATTATGCTACCCTTAGTTTTTATCCATGTGCAATTAAAACGAACATAAAAACCATAAAAATGGTTTTAATAATCTTATCTTTATTATCAATAATTAGAGTTTTTCAATTCAAGTGAAAAGGTAGAAATCTTTTTTTTTTTTTATGTTCGACCAATATTGGGTGCTGCAAAATTTTCAATTATGTGAAGAATATCTACTATCCATTGAAAATTGGTCAGTTGGAAAATTTTATATGGTACACAGTGTCATAGGATTGAAATGGTAATTGGTATAGTTTTGTGAAAGAACGTCTAACTAATTAGTATACTGTTAAAGGTCAACATCAATCGAAACAGAATCAAAAACATTTTATTATATTTGTGTGTGTATGTTTGTGAAAAACCCAAAATTAATTGGCTGAAAACTATAATATACCCTATTTCGATGCAATATAAATATGTATGTAAGGATATTAGCACACATCTGTAACATATACATTAAATATTTAATGTTTAATTTTCCGAAACAAAATTTAAATTTTCCATTTATTGTATAATTATCGTTTATAGAAAATTTAATTTAAATGAAAAACTAAGAAGAGTGAAAACCTAAAGTGTGAAATGTGTCGAACCATGATAATATTGGAAATTGTGAATATCTTCCAAGCCGTCTTGTTTGAAAATTATTAAGCCTGACCACTAAATAAAGACCGCCTGTATAAATGAATAGAATCGAAACTGGATATTACATTAGGGTTCGATTTGATTTTATGCTGATCTCAAAAATATACCATCCAACCTTCTGTGTATTCGATTTATGTTAATAATATTATCTAACGATTAATTTGAAAAAGGAAAACCTTTAGATTAACATAATTCCGATTGTTAATTCAACTAACCTTCGCATTTATATATAAAAGGAAAAAAAAAATTAAACCACAAATTAATAATACGGCCAATCCTAAAATATAACAAAAAATCGTATTTTTAGAACAAAAACAAATATTAAAATTGTTAACTCAGTTGAAACAATAATGATAAAGGATGACATTATTGAAATTAGATTTTTTTGATTTTATTTAAGATAAAAATATTAATTCCATTTTTTAATTAAATTTTTCTTTTTTTTTTTCTTTTGCAAATTAATTAAAAAATTTCATTTAATCCATGGATTAGAATCGCAACAAAAAAAAATACGAGTGTTTGATGTTTGGATTAGAAGATTTAACATAAGGGAATATCATAAATCTTGTGAATCGGATTTTGAAAGCATTGGATTTTGTTGGACTTCAATTTTTGTCCAAAAGGTGATTAGTCATCTAATTAGATGTTTTTTAAAATAGTTGTCGTCTCTCCACTAAAAAAAAATTCCAAAGGAAATTTATATTTGGCATTTTTTGGGAGTTTTGAGAAAACCTGATGATGAGCGGTCCATACGCTCGAAACTAGTAGTTTTATAATTATTGTAAATAAAATAAATATTCACAATAAAAGAAAGTTATGAATTTTAAAACTTTTGTTTTTACAAAAAATTGAGAAAATTTGGAAATTCATTTTTATATTTGGATATTAGGATATTTCCACACATATCAATATGCTACTCATTCAAGTGATACTTTTTGATACTGCTGATTGATGGCAACCTTGTACCAATGTGGTCCAAATCATGCCAATCATGTACATACATTAGGGTGGTTGCTTTTCGTAAATAGCAGATTTTAAGTATTTCAATTTTCAGATAAATTTAATTCAGTTTGTTTTGAACAATATTTTCGCTTCTTTAATTTTTGTTTTCTGTTTTTTGTTAAAATTAAAATTAATAAGGCATTTCAAAAAATGTAAGTTAGATTTTATAAAATGGTTTGATTATGGTTTAATGGTTGTTTCGAACTTTAAACTAAGTTTGCAGATCAATTTGGCTATCTTTGGTTAATTTTTCTATTTTATTTCTTCTTACTTGCTATTTAGCTTAAGAAGCTCTTGATAATCCCTTGCTGCTCAAAAGACTTGAATAGTGGAATTTCCGGACCATTTGTTGTCCTTTCGTACACTTCGAATACACCTGACAATACTATTTCAAATATGTGGTGCTTGCGCACAGTAAATATAAAAGTTCTTTCACAAGGATTTTTTTCTATATTGACATAGGCCCTATTGCTAGGTCCTCTTAAAATATAAAATATTTATGGTTTTTGTAATTTAATTATACAAATTTATTAAATTACATATAAATGACGGGTTATACCAGAGCACCCTGTATTTTATAGAGCCATAATCAGAAAATCTGAGCTTTTATAAGGGAATTAGAAACGAGGAAAAAACGAAACTTTTCATAGAAAAACAAACAAAACATATGGGAAATCACATTTTTTCCTAAGACAAATTATTAAATAAAAACGTTACAAATTCTTAATTATGATTTCTGAAATACTTTCATAAATGTTTGAATTTCAACATATATGAATATCGTTTAAGTAAATCGTTTTCATTTTCTTGTAATAATTGATTTATTTAAACCAAAATATTAAAAAAAATTCATAACAACAGCATTCTGGTCATATTGAAATAAAAGCTTACTACGATTCGTTTGGTCATTAAGTCAAAATATACATTACATAGATGGCAGTGATGGCCTTAAACACGGCTCTGGTATAACCAGAGCCTTCTAGAGTATAGAGCCATAATCTTAATGACATAGTTTTTGAAGCTTTTTTAGTGGTATAACTTTTCACTGATTTCCATAGGAATCCATAGTAAAAATGGTGTTTTTTAGCTTCAAGTTTTTCAATGAAAAAAGCAAAAATATTATCAAATGTTTATATAAAAGTTTTCTACATATCTTTAAGGACAATATACAAGAAGGCCATATTCGTATTAAGTAAATATTAATTGCAGAAATATTAAAATTAAATTATTTCTAAAATATATTTTTTCGAACTTTCATTTTGCAAAATACATCAAAGTTGGCTCTGACAAATTAAAATAATGCTTGCTAAATGTATCTTTAGTTTTACTAGTGTACGTAGGATGTCTAAAATGGTAAAAGAAAAATACGAAAAAAAATTATTTAATCGCAAAATTATCACGGGTTCCTATATTTTGTGAATTGGTTTTGCTTTTCCTACAATTTTTGAACTTCCCGCATTTTTGCTTTTCCTACAATTTTGAAATTTCCCCAGGTGGTAATTTTTGGTACAATTTTTCCAAATTTGTACGGTTATCACTGCCATCTATGTAATGTATATTTACTTAAAGACCAAACGAATCGTAGTAAGCTTTTATTTCAATTTGGCCAGAATGCTGTTGTTATGATTTTTTTTTAATATTTTGGTTTAAATATGTTTGAAATTCAAACATTTATGAAAGTATTTCAGAAATCATAATTAAGAATTTGTAACGTTTTCATTTAAAAATTTGTCTTAGGAAAAAAAGTGATTTCCCATATGTTTTGTGTGTTTTACTATGAAAAGTTTCGTTTTTTCCTCGTCTCTAATTCCCTTATAAAAGCTCAGATTTTTTGATTATAGCTCTATAAAATACAGGGTGCTCCGGTTATACATGTAAATGACCTTTCTGAGGAAACTAGCTATTGCTTTGTAATATTTTTCCCAGTACATTTTACTAGAACTGGTATACCTAATAGCTGGTTAGTACTAACTGCTGAAACGAGCTTTTTCGAGCTGACAATGGAATAAACTTCGTTAAAAAATAAATTTAGGACAGTTAGCAATTTAAAATGGGATCTGTCATCCTTTTTTGATTTATTGGTGGAACTCATAGAAATATTTTTTGTTCGGTTTATACAAACTAAGATTGCATTTCATTCAAAATGCTTGTATTTCAGACGTACATTTTAGAAATTTACATGGGCGTTTATATGATCGGCCTTGAAAAATGCACCTACTTTATCGTTACGAGCATCTGTACTGGGAACATACGCTCTCTTGGCTGGTTTTGGTGAAGCTCTTTGAGATGCATTAGATAGTCTCCCAACATTTTTCTTCTCTGCCATCATAACTTTCAAGCAGAGTGATTCAGCCACTTGTACTGCCGGTTGTACTACATAATTATGTACGGACAATCAACTTCATACTGTTGTTATTCCTTTTTATCACATCGGGTTACTTTCTGTGGTGGCAAGTTGGTGGCTCTGCTTAAAATAAATAGTTTGGTTCCAACATATGTTGACAGAAGCCGTACGGTTTTTGTGTCTTGCCACAAAACTGGCGTAAGAAAAACCGGTGGAATCACAAAGCGAGTAGAGCTTGAAACCCCATTTGTGCGGCTTGTTCGGCTTATATTGACGCAGAATGGTTCCTGTCATTTTAGTTGCACACATTTGCTCATCTACGCAAAGCCTAGGTAGCATTGGCACTGAACTGAAGGTATCATTAAAATGTGTTATAAGCGGTCGAACCATGAACAACCGATCATAATCTGGTGGCCTTTATCGATTACAAGATAATTATTGTTGGAGCGTAGGTATCGACGAATTTCCTAGAACCTAAGCACAGCCATCACTTGTAAGATCGGCTCAAACGCATGTCTTCCCCAGTATGATCGTGTGTCGGGATAGCGATACACTGACATAAAGACTAACACGCCTATAAATTTCCGCATGTCACTAGAATCGACTGTAAATTTCATTCCGATATTCTTTTGAAGCGCGCACAAATTTAATTGTTCTGTTATGTGCCTAATAAGATCGTCGTTTATCAAATATCTGAGTACTAATAAGGGGTTTTAAATTTTTCTAACTTTGGTGGTAATTGTTCGTCTCCTCGATATATAAGATCGTTGATATGTAACTTTAAGTTTTGTTTTTTCCAAATTATAGGTTTGAATTCATGGCTGCCGTTATTTATATTCATAACAGCTCCAGAAAACATAGATGCTATGTGGAAATACTAGGTCCGTTTATTTAATCTACCGATTCTGGTGATCGGATTCGCTTTCTTCGGTCATATCTTTTATTGAGTGCCCCCGCACATGTAGGTTCAGTATGAGTAGGCGTTGATGGCTCATTCTCAGAAAGTTCGTATGCCTCTCTCAGGGCATCTATACTGATATCAGTCAGGTTAGATACGTTTTGTTACACCGTTTCATTTTCAGCACTAACCACAGTATTTGCCGATAGAATTTGATCATCGATCAAATCTTCATCGTCAGTAGTTTCTATATTGGATGGTATAAAAGTGATAAGTTCTTCGATTTCCTCATCAGTCATTTCAGATATTTTGTAAGCTTCTCGAGACACAACCTCTACATTTAAATCTAATACAGATATATTAAATAAAACCCAGCGAAATGTTGTTTTTATATAAACGTACATATAGACAATACAATATTTACCCGAAGTTTCACTAAAAATTTCTTCAGAAAAATTTATGAATATAAATGCAAATTTTCCTTGTAATGCCCAAGTCCGCCTATAGGCGGGTATTACAAAATTCATCGCCACAGTACAGAAAAATAATTTTTCACTAAACCAACACCAAGAACTGAGATAAAAAGGACAAAACTACTTACCACTAATTTTTTCAACCTTCTAAAACGTCAGAAAATATTTTTTATGATTATTTAAAATATGCGAACTAACACAAAATAATTTTTAATCACTTTCTAATAAAACTTTAACTTCAACTCGTAGTTGTCGAATAAATTTGCATATTACAACAACAAAAACCAAACCGTTATGATGAGAGTAGTTTAAAATATAATAACATATGTAAAAAATAGGTGCGTGCTCACGATTCATGCTAACATAATGTCTGCCGTTAGGTGGTTACATGCATTACAGGGTTAAGCTGATCTACATTTTCACAATTGAAATTCGGAAGTAGTTTACCATCAAAATGCCAAACTAAAGTTTCCGATTTTTTTGTCAGATAGAGAAATTATAAATTATTAATAGCAACTGTTAAATAAGGAGCTAAAAATTCTAAAGTTTAATTTTTCAATATGTTTAGTATTTGTAATTTGTATTTATTATACATATTATATGCAGAAACTTAACTCTTATAGTAACACCAATTACTGCGTATAGTGACTAGCTGCGAGCTTATGAAGCATTGAATGGTTTTTCATAAGCAATAAGTTTTTGATTATATTAGAATATTTGGTTCACCAGTTATGTAATCATAGTCAGCATTACGAATGTAAGAGAGAAACATGTTGTAATTATTTTAAGTGACTTTTCAATCTATTGACTTTATTAAATTATTTCAGATTCATCAATAACCATTTGGACATCATGACCCTTCAAAAAATGATACCAACTTTGTTCCAAGACATTTTTCACCAGGAGCTTTACTATTTTCAAAGTGATTAGTTTAACCGAAAAGAAAAGTTAGAATAGTAAGGGAATTCAGTTTAAGACAATGTCCGAAAGCAGTGGAAAATATTTTTTAGTACAAACTTTTAATCATTTTATTATAAATATTATAAGTTGATATTTATAAGTTAAATAAATGAGATGTGATAATCACTGTATCTTACCTTTTTGTCTTAAATTTAGCACAAAAAAACTAAAAACACATTCACTATAAATTTTAAACAATTTCGATTTTAATTTTTATCTGTAATCTTAAGACGTTCATTTATTTCACTTGATATATTTTATATATATTTCTTCTTGATATCACATAGGTTTATATTTAATTATAAATTAATTATTTGAATCTATAATTTACTATTTTACTTGGAATTATATCTTACTGTCGACCTATTTAATCTGAAATATTTCATTTACTATTGAATTACAACTAGCCATAACTATATCACTTACCTGTAAGAATTTCCATTATATACTATATATGGAAGATCTTACAAGCTAAGCGGAAACATATCATCGCGGAACATAATTTTTTTATACGCGGAAATGCAATTTTGAAGAGTCGCAACTTCGTTTTTTCTGCAGTTCTAAGATTTATGCTGTATATAAATAACAACAGAACGATAAATTTTTCGTCTCAGTGATCTCTAAAAATACGTTCCCTTCTATATCATGAAAAAATATTTTCCAAATCCAGTTGAATGCTGTAGGAGTAACATGCAACAAAAAAATCATCCACAAAAAAAAATGTTTTTTACTATCCTTCCTCCCGATTGTGCTACAATTCATGTCTAAATTTAACTGCTTCAACGACACCCCTACCAATTAGTTCGATCCACTATACGACAAAGTGACATAAAATGTTGAAGTACTTTTCAACGTTGTTCTTTTGTCGAAGAGGCGGTCTCCCGCGAGATCCTACTTTCGTTGATAACGAGTCCTATATTCTTTGGGTAAAATCATAACACCACGCAATTATGCTATCAAACTATCACACATATGTGTGCTATCATAATGTCATATCATCTTACCATCATACTTACATACCAACATACCATCATACTATTTGTTATCATATTATTTGTTATGATGATAAGATGGTATGGTGGTATGATTCCATCGTACCACCATACCATGTTACCATCATAACATTATAACCTTATTCCATCAAATCATACCATAATACATATATCACACATATTTCTGTGTGCAGCATAACATCATACCATCATAAAATCATACCAACATAACATCTTACCATCACATCATCGTATAGTCAAACCATCATTCATCCATATCATTATACCATCGCACAATCATACCATCGTACCGTCATACCATCATATCATTATACCATCGTACTGTCATTGTGCCATACCATCATAGCATCACACAATCACTCCATTATAGCATAATACTCAGTCATACCTCAAACCATAACATCATCACACTAACGTAGCATTACACCATAATACCATCCCACCATCATACCATCATACGACCATGCCATCATACCATCACATAATCATATCCACTTATTATCATACCATCACCAACACAATCACCATAAAACTGTCTATTTAAGCAAACGCGAAATAATTTGGATTTTTGTTATTTCTGAATATCGCATACTTTGGTTCAAATTCTAACCGAAAACCACAGACATTCAAATACACAAGGTAAGTATTATTATTGGATATTCGACTGCATTCATAAATTTGTATTTGCTGCCCGATCAATTAATAAAATACCATAATACCAAATTTTATTACTTAAATGAATAATTTATGTAACCGTATCTTTAGCATCCCCATGCACACATCATACACCCATTTTCACATACCAACCAAAACCGATATAGGTTATTGATTTATTACCCTAAACCTTAATTAAAAATTATTAATGTTGCCATTTCCCTCAGTCCGCCTTTCATTAATTTACCTGATAAAGTATTTAAGAAATTTAAAATTACTAAGCTAAGATTATAATTAATCCTTATAACAATAAATATAAAATTAAAATAAAATAAAATAAAATTGAAATTAAACTTTAAAATTAATATGCAATTCCCAGGCGATTCTGAAAACTAAATTTAATTAATAAACAGCCTAATAGCAAAATTTTATTTCTTAAATGAATAATTAATATAACAGAATCTTTTGTATTAGTTGGGACAGACTCGACCCGTTTACAGACCGCAATGCGATCGATAGTTAGTAAATTTTTAGTGGAATATATAATAAAAGTTAATACAAGACAGCACAATCTAGCTACTTTATTTGTGATCATTTCTCTGGAATCCAAGCCGGATACTCAGGACTCTCCACATCTAAATCAGGGCTTTTTAGGCTAAAACCAAAAAAAAAAAAAAAAAAAAAAAAAAATTGTTTAGGCCAATAATTTATAGATTTAGATGCTGAATTTGCAACAGATCTATAGAGCAATAAAGACAATTTTCATTGAAACTATTTTGATGATAAAGTGTAAATAAATAACTGACCTTGGCAATAAACAAATGCCGGTCGGTGTATTCAAAAATTAAACGACACTCGTAGTTAGTTAGCTAATCGTATTCAAATACTAAAAATCTTGTTGGTGTGTAAAATAAAAACTTAATTTTATTTATTATGTTTTCTGTCCATGATTCTGCTGTAAATATATACATAGATGTATTACATTATATTCACGAATTCACGATCTTGGTCTTTATCTAGTTACTAGTTGTCAACTTTAAAAATGACATCATTTCGAACATCACAGCGTCACTTTACGTAATCTGAAATTCCTCGAATATTTTAAAAGATGATTCAAACCTTCTTAAAATAAGCACTTTAACCTTGAAACGGAATCGTTTCGTAATCATATAATCAGAAACCATAATTGTTTTATGAAGAAATAGTTTTTCAAGTTCAACGGCCGCGATTTGCGCGAAAAAAAGCGTGTTGATGACTTTAAGTCGTTGCTTTTTTCTTTAGTCTCTTTAAATGAAAGTGAATTCCGATCTTATTTGGAATTATTTGGCAGTCACTCTTATTTTATATTTGAGAATAGATATGAATCTCTATTCTACGTAAACTGGATGCACTTGCTTAATATTTCTTATATTGTTTCGGTATAAACAATTTGATTTAACTGTACAGAAGTTTTGGTCTTAAAATTTCTAACCAATCACTAATTAAATAATTTGTAAAAATTAACCAAAACTCTACCGGCATTTCATAGTTCTATTTAATGTTAGCTCATCTGTACTAACTGCCGATCATTGAACCGTGATATACCAATTGGAAATTGAAGAAATTTTTAGAAATATCTTAATAGTACATATACCACTTGGGTTAGGTATAAGTTTTGCATTTAACTATAATAGATTCCTCAACTTTTATGTGTAAATATACTATCGTTTCCCTAAAAAAATGGATTTTTGGTTTTTAATTTTTTGTCGTAATAATATACCAACTGTTGGGAAATTAAAACTTAATAGCATATGCCAGTGATTACACTATTTGGAGGTACAATATTTGGCAACTAACAGTACTGGAATGCCCGTGTTGTCCAAAAGTATAGTTTGTACTCTACTCAATATTTTAGCAGGCATTCAGAATTGAAAGTTAAGCTTTGTAACCAAAATTGAACAAAATCCTTTCTGATTAATTTTGGATCTAAAACAAATGAGATACTAAAAACAAAAATAAGTTATCACAATTGTGTTCACCATTTTCAGTTATCTAACATAGCTATTTTTATTATTTTCTGATTAGTAAATTCGTGAGATATTGAAAAAAAGTAAATTTATTGATAAAATTTAAAATTAAAACAATTAGCTATAAGTAGTATTCTCAATATGTAATTTTGTTTAATACAAAACTACTACAACGAAATTTATATGAATGCAATTTCCCCTCTATTAAACACCTCTGACAGACTGCTGTCATTGTTAATAATTTTATTCAATATTACGAAAAAAGAAAACAGAACAAAAATTTTAAATTTATATTAATAAATTCGTTTTTATATATAGTTTTATTATTAAATGCATATATGTAACAAGAAAAATAAAATTAAAAATATCTTACAGCGCGAACTTGTCGATGGAACATATAACAAATACATGTCCATACTTTTGATGCTAAAACCAGAAATGCACGAAAGTTCATTTGAAATTGTGACCACATTGGCAAGTTTAGTTTCCCAAAAATATTTATAATTAAAAAACTATTTTTAATAACAATATAACAGCTATTTTAATCTATAGTACACGACACTCATTAAATTTAATTTTTCATTTCTATATTATTCAAACACAATATTTTTGCAAGCGACGAGAAAAAATACCAAAACAGAACGACAGAAATATTTTCGCGTTTTATTTTTAAGTTAAATACACTATTATCTACGATTTTAATGAAAATTTGAAAAAAAAACTTTAACGTAAAAGTAAATCTAATTTTTTATTTTAAAACACAAAAATATTTATATTTTTCCTATTATTTTATCACATTTTCTAAAAATGAGCGCCGACTGTAGTAAACACATATTCGATAGCGACCGCCATCTTAGTTCGACCTCGTTGTTGTTTGTACTTTATAATACAAAAACCAACAAAACCACGCACACTTCCTTCACAGAAATCGTGCAAAGAGAAAACGACACAGCTCAAAACCAACAAAACCAACAAAAATGTTTATACAAGCCAAACAGTACAAACACGTATGATATAAAAAAGTACGTTAAGGCGTAGTATTAGTGATGCATATAAATAAATCAGAAAGTATATATACACAAAACAGATAAGTATAGGTGATAAATTCATAATAAATATAGTGTACATTTTTTAATAGGATCTGTGTAAGGAGCGAACGTATAAACATTTACGTAGCTTGTATAAACATTTTTGTTGGTTTTGCACAGCTACATAGTACACAAACTTATTTATGGCCCTTTTATATACTAAATTATAAGCATGTATTAGTGTCTTAAAAATAAAATCTAATACCAAATTTATTGCGACTTATTTTATATACCATAATTTAAAATTTATTTCAATACTATCTAACTATTAAACTTTAGTAATTAAAAATTGAAATTTGATTGTATTTACAATCCACAAAATATCAAATCATGCACTTTTAATTTCCTATCTACAAAAATAAAAAAAAAAAAAAAAAAAAAAAACATTGCCTGACAAATGCATCCCGGTGGATTGCACTTTCCAAAATTACACTTTAGTTTAATTATTTTCACTACACATTACACTAAACTTGAATTTAATTAGAATTAAATTTAAAATTAAAATGTATATACATATGTATACAAAGTACATACATATCAGTACATAAGAAACAAAAAATAAAAAGAAAATTAAATTAAATTAAATTAAATTTTTGAAGAGGATAGAAAAAACACGTCTATCCTCTTACTGCACCAGAGACATATATCATAAGGTTTTTGTTAAAATGTTTTATGAACATAAATTATGTATTTGCAAAAAATGTCGAACCTTTAGTTTTGGGAGCTTTCACGTATCGAAACTTTTTAACTTTAAAATATTTGTTTGCAATAAGCTTTAAGCTTGATAATTAATTCCTACCTTTTGGAGTTTGAACTTAATATTTTTTAACTTTTAAATAATTTTAGGTTTTTAAACTAATGTGTGATAAGCATAAATTATATATTTGAAAAACTTGTCAAGAGCTTTAGTTCATGTAAACTATTAAGAGCGTTTAGTTTTAATAGCTTTTCCTATCAAACCATTTGACTTTCAAATTTATATTTTAAAGGAAGATGGTATTTTGGGATTAATTTAAAGTATTTGTTTTCAATGAGCTTTAAGCTTGATTATATTTTTATACTTTCTCTGTAATTTTTGTGCCTTTTCATAAATTCTGTCTCTCGTTAAAATGTTTTAGGACCCTAAATCATGTATTTGGAAGAAATGTGAAAAACTTTAAGTTTTAAGAGCTTTCACTTATCGAAGCTTTTCAACTCAAACATTTTGTTCCGAAATTTGATATTACAAAGGAAATTATTTGTGAAAAATTCAGAATATCTGTTCTTAATCTAAATATTCTTCATCCAAAATATATTAAATAACCTGGACATTCTTGAATAATTTCAAATAACTTACCTACAGGAAATTGGAGAAATATCGAAATGTTGGCATAATCTCACAAGATCTTTTCAATATCACCGTTTAGATTTATTTGTGTAACTTTTCAAATTATTAAGCGCAGAACGATAATCTATAAGGATCTCGAATAATCCTAGAAATGCCAAAAAACTTAAGAAATCTAGAATAAACCGCGGAACAATCATGATTAACCCAGAAAAATTCGAATAATCTCTATATTCTGTGAATCTCGATTGATCTCGAACAATTTTAATACTACCGAAAAATTTGGATAATAATGAATAATATCGGTAAGACTGTAAATATTTAGTTCGTATAAATATGGAATTATTTGTTAAGGAACCTAATGTTACTAAAACTAATAAGCACGTTAAGGCTTGGCTCAGCAAAGCGATATGCAACAAGCATAGAGCCCTTGGATCTTATCGGGTAATTTTTAAAAAATCGAGCAATCGTATTCTTTGGGACTAACAAATAGACTCTACTAAAATCTCAAACATACTCGAATAATCTCGATTGACTGTTTCGTAACACCGAATCGCCAATTAAGTCTCAAACATCGCGCTTCTCATTTTGATGATAAGCTCCAAAAATCTCGAGAAATTTTAAAAAGTGATCAAAAGATAAAACGTGATGCTAGTGAATATAAAATTGGGAAGCGCAAATTTCTAAAATCAGGAGAACCCTACCAAACATATCAAAACAAAAACATCATCACTAGTTGCAAAATTAAGTTGGGACTTGCATTTTCCTTATATTTAAAATGGTTTTATTTACCGTTTACTGGTAATCAAAATATACACTAAATGAAAAACTACAAGTCGAACTAACGCTAATCACTAAAGGCTCAATTTGATTTGTAAAATATTTATTTTTTAAACAGGGAAAAGTGGTAAACTTTGGGTTACGCAAAACGTATAATACAAATGAATCAACCCAGCAGGTACATAAATCATTGTTGTTTGATGTTGAAAGCTTTAATTTTAAACGATTTTAGCTAATTTTCTTCTAAATCTAAATATCGGTCAGAACCTCAAGGCATTATTTTTTCTAAGGAGTCAGAACCGAGAATAAATGATTGACTCTGTCTTAAGAAAATATTTAATCGCAACAGGAACGATTTTTTCTTTTTCCTATTAATTAAGCCAACGCCTTGTCTTAAAAATTTCCTAGAAATGTACCATTCTGCAAATATGCACTATAAGCTTAATCTGGGCCATCTAATCTAAAATTTGAACTAATAGCAACTACCGTGGGCTCCCCGCGGATGCGAGTGCTGCGAGTACCTAGTTACGCCAATGGTTTTCATTCAATACTCTCAGAACATTTAAGCTTAAGATTAATAGTTGTATTTTCATACTATTATTTACATCTATCATTGTCTTTCTTATAATTTGATCGTGTGATCTGTTTGTTGGTTTTATTTTTTTGAAGAATAAATAAAATAAATTCAAATAAATAAAAAATACAAACTTTCTAGCACCTAGAATACAAGTCGAACCTAATATAAGGGTGATACAGTAAGACAAAAAAAAAATGGATTTTTCATACAAATCATATGGAAAGTTATGTTTTTTTAATTTTGTTTTTCTTAAATGAAAAGTTTTTCAAAACTGAATTTTGATTTCTACGTTATCAAGAAGAATAATTGATAAATAAACGATTTGAAAATTAATTAATAAAATCTTGTTTATAGATATTTAAATTATTAGGAGTATATAAAATATGTTACCCTGAAAGGTTTGATTTAAATACCAACCTAAGAATATTTTCTGGTACGAGTATTTTTCATTGATAAAATTTTAATCAAAAATGTTCAATTTTACATGATTATATTAAATTAAGCTTCTTTTAAAATTGGTATGATACTGACGGCTTGTATATCTAGGTGATTTGATTAAATTTACTCTTTTGCCACAGCACTCCCATTAAACTTAAATAATTTTTTGTAGAATAAAAATTATTCGAAAACATTTTGTCACAAATATAGTTAGCTATTTAACAAAAAAAAATATTTATTGATTTGTTATTTTAGTTAAATTAAAACAAAACGAAAAAACTATATACGAATGAATAAACAACCAATTATCAAATTAAAAGCTCATCCTTTCCACTTTAAAATTTCCCATTTTATTTTGTAATTTTTTTGCTTTTTTTTTTTTAAACAGGAAGCATTAAAATTCTATAACACGTTTCAATTGTTTATTCTAGAGAAATGGATTTTAATCCTTTATTTTTCTCATTTTCCGGTATTTTTGTTTTGTTTTATATTAGTTTTTTTTTATTATGTCTCTTATGTCTCCATTTTTATATGTAGTTTAAAAGTATTTATATATATTGTTGTTTGTTTCTTTTATTTTATTTAAGTTTTATTTGTTTTAATTTATTATATCTAGGAAAAAAAATAAAAATAAATAAAGTGAAGCGAAACAAAGATTTCGAGCGCAGAATGCTGAAAAAAAAGCTTAACACCTTTTTTTTTTTGTAAACTTTATATTGAAAGAGAAAATGTAATGAATTTTTTTTTTGTTTTTGTTTTTTTAATCTTAATAAGCGTTTTATACTTTTTATGTTTAATGAGGAGAAATAAAAATATAAACACACAGAGCAAAGTATGAAGTACAATTTTTTTTTTGTTTATACATACATATACATATATATAATTCCATTGTATAAGCTTTTACAAAGCTTTTTTTGTCTAGTTGAACGTTGCAATTAATTTTTTTTTTTGTGCTCTCGTACGTTACCATCAAAGTGTTTATGATATTAGATGTAGAGTTTTACTTGTTGTGAAGACTGAATAACATATGTAAATATTTTTTATGCTTAATCATAAATTATGTTAAAAAGTTTTTTTTTTTTTAAATTAGTTAAATTGGATAGAAAAATTCTTATATTATATTGTGTTAAAAATAAATTATGTTTGTTGTTCAAAAGAGTTGAATGAAATTTGTAATTAGTTAAGTTACATACAAGCTAAGTAAAAAAAAAAAGTTCATATCTAATTTTATATCATTTCATAAAAGAAAATTTGACTGGAGTGACGCATATTTAACACATCCCACTGATTCTGCTAAATTAAATATTGTGCAACCAGTAATTATATTTCAGACATACAAGAAAATTAAGAAAACGCTTATTATTCTTAGAATGGAACAAATTTTATGTTGTGTGTGTACCAAAGGCTTTTTATTTAATTAGACAACAATAATCAGAAGGATAAAATATTTACATTTCAATTAAAGGATGGAAAAAACTTCAAAGGATATATTTTTTTTTTTTTTTTGCTTTAACATACATTTTTATTTAACATTTTGTTTTGTAATATCCTGATTAATAGAGAAAAACTCCAAGTTTTACCTTTTTCGGTTAATTGTAAAAAAAAAATGTAATATTTGTACTATAAAATGGATGGGAAACAGTAAATAGATGAACACGTATATGAATAATATGTTTCCGTGCTTTTTATTATTCGACTTGTTAAAGGAGACAGTAAAGCTTTATGTGCATAGCATACATATATCTACATTACCAAGTTATGTATAGCATTATTAATATTAAAGTACAAAATTTTAAACGAATGTTTTCCTAGACAAAAAGAAAAACCACATTAAACTAAAAAAGGTAAAGCAAATAAAAATCAGAGCAAAATGAAGAGACCAAATTAAAAGTTAGATATAATTTTTCCAGTGGTGTATTCATAATTTTCCTTCCATAAATAACAAGAGAACCTATACAGATTTTTCTGTATTTATTTTGTTATTTTTCCGTATGGCATAGACTGTGAAGATTAAATATATTTGCCAGCTTTTGTTGTAACCTTTCAGATACAAGAAAAATGATTTTTTTTATAATAAAATGATAAAAACAATTGTGTGTATATACGTGTGTGTGTGTGTGTGTGTGTGTGTGTGAGCATATGTGGAAAATCTGAAACTGAACGTACCTACACAATATAAATATAATATTAGATTTTAGACATAAGGTAGAGATAATGTGGTTAGCCTCAAATAGCAAATGGTAAACACACACATACCAAGCTATATCTAAATCAGTTAACCTTAAAGTTTAAACATCTATAGAGATAGCTTTTATGGTTGGCAGTGTGTAGTGCTAGGAAAAATTAATGGTCAACACAGAGATGAAAATATATATAAAGGAAAGTGTAGTGTCTGTAATTTCGAAACAATAATTTTGGTGACGTCTGGACTTTTATATGATTTGCAAAGTTTTCAAATAACTTAAATATTATATAGTTTCAAGTTAATTTAGAATTATACACTATAGGTAGACAGTTAGCTAAACCCGAAGTTGACATACTAGGATTATGACCTCGCCATATGTCGCAATATGAAGTCTGGATAAAACGGGTATAGGTTTGAATTAATAATTTGATATTTTAAATGTTTATTGAAATTCTCAAAACTCGACTAAGCTAACAATTTTTAAATTTTTTTTTGGTGTTAACCATTAGCAATACAACAAAAAACAGAAACGATAATTTTGTATTTTAGAACGAGTCAAAGGTTTAATCGAGCTTTTTTATTTATTTTTTTTTTTCGTCTCGTTTAGTGAAAAAGGGGCTGCGCCGCGAATGTGTACTTTAAACCGTTATTTTAACGTGGACGCTAAATTTTAAAGTAAGTCCTATCTTTATAAAGTAAGCCCTATTTCTAACTTTAAGCACCAATAAGATGTTTTATTGTAAAATAATTATTTTACAATATAACAAGTCCTTACAACAGATTTCTTATATTAAAAAAAAATTAAAATAGAATAATAGAATTTAATTAAATACAACGCAAAATATGTACAATAAAATTTTATGGAAATTCGGCTACTCGAACCATTATTGGTTTTAAGTTAGGCTTTTAGGTAAAAAAATATTTTTTTGGGGAAATCCGAACCAAAAATTTGTTGGGTAATTATTCTTTTTAGAACAAATAATAGCGAATGAGCTAACAATAACGTAATTAGACTTTCGTAGCTTAAAATTTGATAAATCAAAAAAAAATTATAAGCCAAATTTTAAATTTAGGCCAACAAATAATTTTTTTTTTGGAGTTAAAATGTTTAATTTGGCCTAAACTCCGCTAAGTTAAATAAATTAAGAACCAAATAAACGTCAAATTAAAATTTTTCAATAGTTTATTGAACATTATTTGACGATCCGGAGTTCTTCTAGAAAAGCAAATTTTGTGATTATTGTTTTTATTCGTTAACAAATTGTGTTTATCAAAAATGAAATAATCCACGTTGTCACATTTATTTGATTAGGGCAAAATATGGAAATGCATGTTAAAGAATTTATCGGAATTTAAATGAATCAAGCAAGCGTTAAAATTCTTTAACTGTGGAGGTCCACACCAAAATGCTACATTTCAATCAAAAATGATTTTAAACAATTTTAGAAAATTTGATTACGTCATTAATGTCTAAAGCTTTGCTTAGGAAAAACTTCACACGTCAATATAGAGATGTGAAGTTTATACTTAATCTTTCAAAATACAAAAAAATGCGAATGGATTGGTGAATTGCAAACATTTAGGCGATTTTAATTTATAATTAGACCGCTTCATAAAGTTCTAATGAATTATACATCCTTAAATATGGCCTGGATTGCACCAACCAACTACGATATATAACTAGGGAGTAAATTAAAGCAACCATGGTTCCACAAATTCTAAACCAAATAAACTTGGTATTTCACTTAGTATTAGGTAATGCTTATCAAACGATTCAAGTAAAACCATAAGGTAAGAATTAACCATAGAAATCACATGCGTGGGACATTTACCAATATAAGCTAAGGCTAAATAATCAGCAAACCCAGTACTGTTACCATTTAATTTAAGTTTAAAAATAGGATTAGTTTACACTACAAATAGCACAGGACCTAACACTGATCCTTGTGGTACTCCAACTTCGACAAGTCTAAAATCACTAAAAGTATCATTAATTCTGACTCTCACCGTTTTATTATCTAGGTAGGAAGCAAATCACTTGTTTGACAAACCCTAAAACCCATGTCAAACAGAATAAATAACAAAAGTGTATGATTAACCCAATCGAATGCCTAGAAGCGTCAATAAATAAATCTGCACAAATATTAACATTCTTGAAACCGGTATGAATAACATCCAAAAATTCCAACATAGGTGATTCATTCTGATGAACTCTTAGTGTTTTACTTAGTGGCAACTTTATTTTTACTTGCCTTTTCGAAAACTTTGAGAACAACTGGTTAGATTGCAAGTGGTTAGATGATCGTAGTGATAAGGGAAACTAAACCCTTATCATTACGATCATCTAACTACTCCATGCTCCAAAGAAAAATTGAAAATATGAGCAATAGCAGCACCGACAAAATTAGCAACAGCTTTCAAAATTTAATTACTAATTCCTTCGTCAATATCTTTGTTCCTCTTAACATCAACATTAATCTGCATGGCACATTTATTTAGGCGAGATACTTTATGTTCTTGGTATAAAGAACATTTTTGAATGAATGACTTGACACGATCATTCATACTAGGAAACTCGTAATATTGTTTAAGTCACATCGAGTTTCCTGTAGTTCGATTCCTGTAGTTTTCGACTAGAACGTTGATGGTTTTTGTCAAATCCTCTGTTTTGATCTTATTCAATAACAATGAGAACTGATGATTCATATGATATTAATGCCGCATCGGCGTTTCCTCTAATCTTCTGACGTATGTGTTGCAATATTGCTCTAGAAATTGGTTTGGTACGTACAATATTATAGTCTCGTAGAATATTTTCGACATTGTGCACCCAAGAGACATATCGAGTTGGATTTCGATCAAATTGTTGTAGTTATTTCACGCAGTCTGGTAACATACTTATATCTTTAAGGTCCTGTTCGTTTTGTGGGGTTGCGAATACCGTTGTTGCAGCTGAAACTATAGGTTTCTCCACTACTTCGAGTCTCCGCTCGATTTGTTTGGTGAACTCAATTTGAGCATTTAGGGCTCCGGTTATTTTGGTTAATGCAGCTTGGACTTGATCTAATTTTTGTTCTACTGGTGTCGCTATTATGATGTTTCACTTGTTATTATTTCTGATTATTACGATAACCTTAGTATATTACTGATTAACACTTGTTAAAAAAAATTTTTTGTTGTTAATTTTTAACTTATATTAGAATTAAGAGGCTTTTAATGGCTTATTTGTGGATTAGTTTTGCCATAGAGGTCTTTATAGTGCAAAGCCGGTTTTTGTACACTAGGAACCCGTTCGTGTGTCTTCTGAATAACTGCTGGATATACCGTATTTCTCTCGTTTGGCGAGGTTGCGTTGATAGTTGTAACCCGTCTACTAATGGTACAACATTTATCACGATTTGTTTATTCGGTTTCACCGTGGGTATAACTTTTTTGTTAGCCAAATTTTACCGTTCTTTAGTATTAGATATTTTTTCAACAGGGGCTTGTTTTCATTTTTTTGTTACTTATAATTTTTATTATTTTTTTACGCCAGGTCCCTGTTTCGGCGACAGTTAAGAGTTTTGTTCAAAGTTTTATTAAAAAAATTAATTTATTTTATGTTTATATTTTTTGCATTTCAAATTAAAACTAACCAAAACTCTAAATATGTTATCGTTTTATACATAAAAAATAGCTTAATAAGTATATTACAATATTCTTAAATAACTAGAACATGTCTTCGCGTGTTCCTACATGTGTTTTCTTTTTAAGCTGATTTAGCGTCTTTAGGTGATGAGCGTGTTTGCAATTTATGTTGAGTTGCAATTCTAGTTGTGTTAACTTCAATGTATTTATGCCGTTTCTACTTCTTGTAGCATTAGGCACGCTAATGTTATTTAGACATAATATATGGCCACATGAGTTTAATACTTTCAGATAATAAACAGTAAACCGATTAACTGTATCTAAATTTATGTTAAATTCTCCTAAAATTATGTTGGAGCGTTTTTTATTTAAACATCGTTCAAATAATATAAATTGCTATAATATTAATATTTATGTCCACTAATTTTACGCCAACAATTTGACAAAAATCAGCAGCCTCTTCTATTGTTTTAACGGCTTGGATATCGGTTTTAATAAAGATACCAACACCGCTGTATCCACCGGGTTTATTCTAAAAAAAGCTATTAAATCTTTTCTTCTCAAATCTAAATTTCCGAGCCAACAAATATATCGACGTTATACTGTATATCATTAATCAATATTTAATCTCATTTAATTTAGTTCTTATACTTTGCGTATTCAAATACAAACGTTTTCAAATCTGCATTATCGACTTTACTTTTGTTTTGTTGTAAAACGGTTGTGTGTTTGACAGAGCAGACACTTTGACAGTCAATTTCAAAATCAACTTGTGCCACTATAATCTGAGAATGAACTTCTGATATTGAAGAAAACTGTGAAAAGTAAATACAACTTACAAGTAAATAAATGTTGTACCGTGATAACTCAAAATACAAATAATTAATTATCATGTTGTTTTCAGATATTAATTGTGAATAATATTTTGGTATTAATTATCATTTGATACTAAGAAATAAAAAATATTGGATCCAATCATAATAATTTGATGCGAAACAGAAGGAGCTACAATGCTTACAAATTTAATCCGGTTTGAAGTAGATACCCTATATTATTTGTAAATTTAAATAATAATCAATAAAAATATTAAAACTAGTTTACTAAGAATACTAAAAATGAATAAATTAACCTTAAGACAGCATTTCTGAAGTAAACTGATTTTCAGCCACACAGAGAAAAAAAATCGAAGTTCTCCTGACTCCGAATCGGTGTCAAATAAAATCCCACCGATAGAAGAGAAGTCTCTTTATCCTAAAGGAGTAATTATTTTGATCGTAATTTACTTTTATCGGATAACCATGTTTACAAAGATTTTTGTAGTGCAAAACTACACCGATAGTGTTTTACACCATCTAGATTAAAAAAAATCATTAGAAAGGCATATAATAAAAAAAAAAAAAATCGGGTATTTAAAATAATTAAAGCTTAGTAATTAGATTACCATATACAATTATTATCAATTGATCCGTAAATTTATTTATAATAAAATATAATTCAAAAATGTTTGAATTGTTAATTTGCTAACTACGTGGCGGTCACTGATATTTGAAATCGCACATCGTAAATTTGGCCTCAGCACTGCAGAATTTTTCCAAAATTAAATTTGTAAGCAGAATGTTTCCTTTAGGTAATCCTTACGAAATATTCTTCCGACTTTTTCCGTAAATTCTTTAGAGCTGATAGTTGCGAGGATGCTCTACTGTAGTTCTACAAAAGCACGTGGGTTGCTATTGCCACTAAATTAAAAGCAATTGATAACCTAAGCCTTAAAAAAATCAAGGCTCTTAAAGAGCAATTTTTTAGACTATTATCTTTAATTGTTTTTAGAGCTGATAGTTTTATTTAACAGCTCTATAAGCGAGTTTAGAATTCAAAACAATACCGTAGTAAAGCACCGTAGCATAGAGTAACTAGTTTTTATTTAGCAATTAAGTAGCACTATCATTTATAATGCCTCTACCTCTAATAGTGCTAATAGTGCCTATTACCTCTAATAGTGCGTAAATTGTGGCTCATTTATAGCTAATTTGTTAATTCTAAATAATACATTTTATTACGCTTTGAGTTATATTTTGCATTGATTTAAAGTAGTCACATGATATATTAATTTTTTACTGTCAAAATCTGATCACATAAATTTCATCTCAACGTAAAACTTAAAATATTTAAAATGTATGCATATACATGAGTATCAAATTCGGAAACACCAAAGGTTTTTTGTTTTTCGGAAAAAATTCAAAAATAAGCTGAATGGAAATTTAATTTGAAAATAAATGATTTCTTGATAATTTTTATTTATTGAAGCGGTCAGTGAGCTATATTGTGTTTGTTTCCAGTCTGGCTCGTGTTCGGATGTTTATGCCGGCATTTTCACTGTTTAAGCCATGTTCACGTTTTCTTGGTATATTCTTTTTGTCCCATTGCTGGTGTAAATATTGCAGTAAGATATGTTTCTTTTCTGTCACAATCAGTTGTTCTTATTTAATAAAATTACAAGTGTAGAGAGAACACCAATTTTTCAATCACAAAACTCTGAAACATCACAAAACTCCGAAACAACTCATGCAACTCACAACACACCGTAATCAAAATACTGGAGTTTATTGACGATATATGCAAAGAAAATGGGGATCCGTTCGAAATGGTACATTAATCAAGGTCCGATTATGATTTTATGAGGAACAAATCACACAATTAAAGCTATTAGCTCTATAAAAAAATCGTTTGAAAATGGCAACTCTATATCGGTCTAATTTGTCATCAGTTCCGCTTTTGTAAAAATAATGTATAAAATAACAATCGCCATATAAAGAATTATGAAATGATCAGTAAACAAAATTTAAAATTTCTAGTTTTGTGCGTCGGAATTTTATTATTAATATACTATATTGATAAAAGTTTTCTGCAATAAATAATCGAAATAGACGTTGATCCATAAATCAAATTAATGATTGTAAATGGCCACAGAAGAAATTTATTTAAATAAAGTTTATGTATTTTCGAGGCGCATTAAAATTTTGTTAGCTAAGTTGTAAACGTTCACTATAAAAAATCAGCCGGATTAGAAATTATATATTTTAATAGAACAATACATAATATGTTCTAAATATTTATTTATTTTCTTCCAATTATTGTTACCGAAAATTGTGACATAAAACAACTTATAATGTAAAATAAACCAAAATAAATACTTTTGACGTTTTCTCATAAAGCATTCGATAACATTTTTGGATTTTTTAAAGTAATTAGCTCTAATAAATGAACTAAAAAAATGCATCACAAGAGCTTTAAGCATCATATGCCTCTTATATTTTTCATTTATAAAACTATTAGCTCCAAGGAAGCTGTTATATAGGGTCTACAAGAGGAAAAATATTGCTCTAACAGTAGCTAAACCGACCCGATAAATTCTCTAAATTAGCTTCAAGAGCGCTGCTAGAGCTAAATCTAATGCTAGTCGCTCTAAAATATAGCTCCAGAAGCACTGATAAAGTTTATTTATAGCTGAAATTGTTACTTGGGTATGCTAAAGGAAGACATAATGAGGCACAGATGCCTAAGCACAAACTGGCACTCACGCTCCAGGCGATAGCCGCATCCACTCTTAGGTAAACACAGTCGCACGTATACAGTAACAAGTTGGCAATTTTATTTCTTTTAACACGAATTTACGATATTAAAATTATTATATTTTATAAAAAAAAAATTATAATTTTTACTCTTACCTTCTCGCAAACTGTCATTAATCTGGATAACAATATTGTTTTGATGTGTCTTCCATATTTTTAGATACAGTTCACTTACTATTTCACTTTACTATTTCACCTTACTTAAATTTTATTATTATCACATGTTTAACTTATAACAGCACTATTACGATTACTAACAGGTGTGAATAGACAAGTGAAAATAACCCATATTTCGTATGTTTTGCAAAAATAAAGAAAGCAAAAATCAGTTCCGAACCAAAAGAAATTACCCGAATTCATATCGAATTACAACTTCGGCAGCGAAAATTCTATAAACGGTGTGAATATTTACTCCGATAAAACTAAAATATGAATGGGAATACCTTTTAAAAAAATGGCCTGTTAACAACTTTTACTTTTACTCCAAATGATGCTGTTCGATTCTTTTGGATATTTTAAAATTTGTACCCGATCTTGTAGAGTTAATTTGGTACTATTGGATAAAAAATAAAGTATTTTTTCGGATAAAATACCTCTATTAATTTTTGTTGAATATTAATTAATTCATGTAATATACAATATGCTACCAGTGATTAGACCATTTTAAGTGTGTTTCGATTAACACGAGAATATGTAAATTGTGGTATAATCAGTCCAGTCGCCCGGCCTCATGAAAAGATTGATTTTTTCGTAATCATAAGCTCATCAGTTCGAAACTGGATTGAACTCTCCTACAGTCATCGGGACATATTAAAATCATATAATTAAATAAACAGAATTCTGTCTATTAGTCGGTTTCGTTGAATTACTGTTCGTAAATACTAATATACTTCTCGTGTTAATCGAAACACACTTAAAATGGTCTAATCACTGGTAGCATATTGGATATTACATGAATTAATAATTATTCAACAAAAATTAATAAAGTTAAAATTACCGTACACAGAAATAGAGCTGTGTAAATATTGTGAAGAAGAAAAATTGAAAGAGAATTCATCTGTATTATTACGATTCGCTAGTATTTAACGCACAGCATATTCTGTATATATAGAATGTAAATTGTGGTATAATCAGTCCAGTCGACGCGGCCTGATGAGAAGATTGATTTTTTCATAATCATAAGCTCATCAGTTCGAAACTGGATTGAATTATCTTACAATCTTTGGAACAAATTGAAATCATATGATAAAATACCATTCAAACTGCATGCGAATGAAGTTTATCCTAAATTAATAATAGATTTTACAACAATAACAAAATTGCATTTGTATGTGTTTAAAAAGCATACATTCGGGCGAATTTATTATATGCACAAAGAAAAATCATTAAAATCAAATATTTTAACTTAATGCTGAAATAACAAAAATCCAAATACACAACATTTTTTAATAATTTAACTATTTGGGATTTCACAAAGCTAATCTCATTAAATTCAATAATGGATCAAGGAGTTTACCTATTAATCGACAATATTTGACAATTGAAATTTTAATCTTATCCATGTATAAGAAAGCTTTCTTCTGTTGGCACTCACCACACTATGATAATCAGATAGGCCTATGCGTATACTTTTAACATGCTTATCCGCTAAAATTTCGTATTGGGTTTACCTATTAAAATATCGATTATTCGAAAACTTAAAATTTGGGTCTTATGCATATCTTAGAAAATCGATATCTTGAAACTTTCTTCTATCGCCAAACATCTCACTATGATTTTTCGATAGGTCTATGTGTATAGTATAATCACGCATATTTGCTAAAATTTGATATTGGGTTTACCTATTGAAACAACAATTATTCGAAAACTTGAAAATTTGGAAATTATGCATATCTAAGAAAATCGATATCTTAAAACTTTCTTCTATCGGCAAACATCTCACTATGATTTTTCGATAGGTCTATGTGTGTAGTATAATCATGCACATGTGCTAAAATTTGATATTGGGTTTATAACAACAATTATTCGAAACTATAAACTATTGAAACAACAATTATTCGAAAACTTGAAAATTTGGATATTATGCATATATAAGAAAATCGATATCTTAAAACTTTCTTTTATCGGCAAACATCTCACTATGATTTTTCGATAGGCCTATGTGTGTAGTATAATCATGCACATTTGCTAAAATTTGATATTGGGTTTACCTATTGAAACAACAATTATTCGAAAACTTGAAAATTTGGAAATTATGCATATCTAAGAAAATCGATATCTTAAAACTTTCTTCTATCGGCAAACATCTCACTATGATTTTTCGATAGGTCTATGTATGTAGTATAATCATGCACATGTGCTAAAATTTGATATTGGGTTTACCTATTGAAACAACAATTATTCGAAAACTTGAAAATTTGGAAATTATGCATATCTAAGAAAATCGATATCTTAAAACTTTTTTCTATCGGCAAACATCTCACTATGATTTTTCGATAGGTCTATGTATGTAGTATAATCATGCACATGTGCTAAAATTTGATATTGGGTTTACCTATTGAAACAACAATTATTCGGAAACTTGAAAATTTGGAAATTATGCATATCTAAGAAAATCGATATCTTAAAACTTTCTTCTATCGGCAAACATCTCACTATGATTTTTCGATAAATATATGTGTGTAGTATAATCATGCATATTTGCTAAAATTTCATATTGGGTTTACCTATTGAAACAACAATTATTCGAAAACTTGAAAATTTGGATATTATGCATATCTAAGAAAATCGATATCTTAAAACTTTCTTCTATCGGCAAACATCTCACTATGATTTGTCGATAGGTCTATGTATATAGTATAGTCATGCACATTTGCTAAAATTTGATATTGGGTTTACCTATTGAAACAACAATTATTCGAAAACTTGAAAATTTGGATATTATGCATATCTAAGAAAATCGATATCTTAAAACTTTCTTCTATCGGCAAACATCTCACTATGATTTTTCGATAGGCCTATGTGTGTAGTATAATCATGCACATTTGCTAAAATTTGATATTGGGTTTACCTATTGAAACAACAATTATTCGAAAACTTGAAAATTTGGAAATTATGCATATCTAAGAAAATCGATATCTTAAAACTTTCTTCTATCGGCAAACATCTCACTATGATTTTTCGATAGGTCTATGTGTGTAGTATAATCATGCACATGTGCTAAAATTTGATATTGGGTTTACCTATTGAAACAACAATTATTCGAAAACTTGAAAATTTGGAAATTATGCATATCTAAGAAAATCGATATCTTAAAACTTTCTTCTATCGGCAAACATCTCACTATGATTTTTCGATAGGTCTATGTGTGTAGTATAATCATGCACATGTGCTAAAATTTGATATTGGGTTTACCTATTGAAACAACAATTATTCGAAAACTTGAAAATTTGGAAATTATGCATATCTAAGAAAATCGATATCTTAAAACTTTTTTCTATCGGCAAACATCTCACTATGATTTTTCGATAGGTCTATGTGTGTAGTATAATCATGCACATGTGCTAAAATTTGATATTGGGTTTACCTATTGAAACAACAATTATTCGAAAACTTGAAAATTTGGAAATTATGCATATCTAAGAAAATCGATATCTTAAAACTTTCTTCTATCGGCAAACATCTCACTATGATTTTTCGATAGGCCTATGTGTGTAGTATAATCATGCACATTTGCTAAAATTTGATATTGGGTTTACCTATTGAAACAACAATTATTCGAAAACTTGAAAATTTGGAAATTATGCATATCTAAGAAAATCGATATCTTAAAACTTTCTTCTATCGGCAAACATCTCACTATGATTTTTCAATAGGTCTATGTGTGTAGTATAATCATGCACATGTGCTAAAATTTGATATTGGGTTTACCTATTGAAACAACAATTATTCGAAAACTTGAAAATTTGGAAATTATGCATATATAAGAAAATCGATATCTTAAAACTTTCTTCTATCGGCAAACATCTCACTATGATTTTTCGATAGGCCTATGTGTGTAGTATAATCATGCACATTTGCTAAAATTTGATATTGGGTTTACCTATTGAAACAACAATTATTCGAAAACTTGAAAATTTGGAAATTATGCATATCTAAGAAAATCGATATCTTAAAACTTTCTTTTATCAGCAAACATCTCACTATGATTTTTCGATAGGCCTATGTGTGTAGTATAATCAGGCACATTTGCTAAAATTTGATATTGGGTTTACCTATTGAAACAACAATTATTCGAAAACTTGAAAATTTGGAAATTATGCATATCTAAGAAAATCGATATCTTAAAACTTTCTTCTATCGGCAAACATCTCACTATGATTTTTCGATAGGTCTATGTGTGTAGTATAATCATGCACATGTGCTAAAATTTGATATTGGGTTTACCTATTGAAACAACAATTATTCGAAAACTTGAAAATTTGGAAATTATGCATATCTAAGAAAATCGATATCTTAAAACTTTCTTCTATCGGCAAACATCTCACTATGATTTTTCGATAGGTCTATGTATGTAGTATAATCATGCATATGTGCTAAAATTTGATATTGGGTTTACCTATTGAAACAACAATTATTCGAAAACTTGAAAATTTGGAAATTATGCATATCTAAGAAAATCGATATCTTAAAACTTTCTTCTATCGGCAAACATCTCACTATGATTTTTCGATAAATCTATGTGTGTAGTATAATCACGCATATTTGCTAAAATTTGATATTGGGTTTACCTATTGAAACAACAATTATTCGAAAACTTGAAAATTTGGATATTATGCATATCTAAGAAAATCGATATCTTAAAACTTTCTTCTATCGGCAAACATCTCACTATGATTTTTCGATAGGTCTATGTATGTAGTATAATCATGCACATGTGCTAAAATTTGATATTGGGTTTACCTATTGAAACAACAATTATTCGGAAACTTGAAAATTTGGAAATTATGCATATCTAAGAAAATCGATATCTTAAAACTTTCTTCTATCGGCAAACATCTCACTATGATTTTTCGATGAATATATGTGTGTAGTATAATTATGCATATTTGCTAAAATTTGATATTGGGTTTACCTATTGAAACAATAATTATTCGGAAACTTGAAAATTTGGATATTATGCATATCTTAGAAAATCGATATCTTAAAACTTTCTTCTATCAGCAAACATCTCACTATGATTTTTCGATAGGTCTATGTGTGTAGTATAATCATGCATATGTGCTAAAATTTGATATTGGGTTTACCTATTGAAACAACAATTATTCGAAAACTTGAAAATTTGGAAATTATGCATATCTAAGAAAATCGATATCTTAAAACTTTCTTCTATCGGCAAACATCTCACTATGATTTTTCGATAAATCTATGTGTGTAGTATAATCATGCATATTTGCTAAAATTTGATATTGGGTTTACCTATTGAAACAACAATTATTCGAAAACTTGAAAATTTGGATATTATGCATATCTAAGAAAATCGATATCTTAAAACTTTCTTCTATCGGCAAACATCTCACTATGATTTTTCGATAGGTCTATGTATGTAGTATAATCTTGCACATGTGCTAAAATTTGATATTGGGTTTACCTATTGAAACAACAATTATTCGGAAACTTGAAAATTTGGAAATTATGCATATCTAAGAAAATCGATATCTTAAAACTTTCTTCTATCGGCAAACATCTCACTATGATTTTTCGATAAATATATGTGTGTAGTATAATTATGCATATTTGCTAAAATTTGATATTGGGTTTACCTATTGAAACAACAATTATTCGAAAACTTGAAAATTTGGATATTATGCATATCTAAGAAAATCGATATCTTAAAACTTTCTTCTATCGGCAAACATCTCACTATGATTTTTCGATAGGTCTATGTATATAGTATAATCACGCACATTTGCTAAAATTTGATATTGGGTTTACCTATTGAAACAACAATTATTCGAAAACTTGAAAATTTGGATATTATGCATATCTAAGAAAATCGATATCTTAAAACTTTCTTCTATCGGCAAACATCTCACTATGATTTTTCGATAGGCATATGTGTGTAGTATAATCATGCACATTTGCTAAAATTTGATATTGTGTTTACCTATGCCTAGATATGCATAATATCCAAATTTTCAAGTTTTCGAATAATTGTTGTTTTAATAGGTAAACCCAATATCAAATTTTAGCAAATAAGCGTGATAATACAACACACATAGACTTATCGAAAAATCATAGTGAGATGTTTGCTGATAGAAGAAAGTTTCAAGATATCGATTTTCTAAGATATGCATAAGACCCAATTTTTAAGTTTTCGAATAATCGATATTTTAATAGGTAAACCCAATACGAAATTTTAGCGGATAAGCATGTTAAAAGTATTCGCATATGCCTATCTGATTATCATAGTGTGATGGGTGCCAACAGAAGAAAGCTTTCTTATACATGGATAAGATTAAAATTTCAATTGTCAAATATTGTCGATTAATAGGTAAACTCCTTGATCCATTATTAAATTTAATGAGATTAGCTTTGTGAAATCCCAAATAGTTAAATTATTAAAAAATGTTGTGTATTTGGATTTTTGTTATTTTAGCATTAAGTTCAAATATTTGATTTTAATGATTTTGCTTTGTGCATATAATAAATTCGCCCGAATGTATGCTTTTTAAACACATACAAATGCAATTTTGTTGTTGTTGTAAAATCTATTATTAATTTAGGATAAACTTCATTCGCATCAAACTGCGATAATTTTTTGTGTATTCTTAATTTCAGTGTAAGATGATATCTCGGTGAATGGTTTTCCTTCATATAGTTCAAATGTCTTTTTATCTTTTATGCCAATCGATATAATCATAGTTTATAAAGAGATTTTCCGCGATAGCTTTTTGATAATCAGATCTCATTTTTTCAAATTCTTTACATATGAATTTTTAGGATTTTTATATTTCCACAATCATTAACTTAATTTCTTCGAACTGGCCATCACATTTTTTTCAATTTAGAAGCACATTCATTACTACAGGATTTACCTGCTGCTCAATCTCAAATTAAAATGATTTGAAACATTAGTAGTTCGGGTAGATCAGCTTACTAAAACTCACCATTATTTAGCAGACATTAACTTTGTCACTTTCCAAAATATTTTCAGTTTTATAGGAAACGGCAACGCTGAAAAACTTCCCGAGAATATCAATCTTGAAATGTTTTAAAGATACTGACTGATTTTCCTCTCCGAATTACCGGAGTCAAATAACCTCCTTCAATAAAATACACAAAAATTTTTTTTTATTTACATCTTTTTTTAATAAAAATTAAACTTTTTCGTTATTTATTTATATATCCATTATTTTATTAATTATTTACAATATAAATTTTAATAATAAATAATCCATTGAATGTTATGTTCCCAAATAAAGACGCAATGAATATAATTTGTATATGTGTAGTGCGTTTTCTATAAAACTTTATTTAGAGAGATTCGCGTTGCATCTATATCTGTTCAGGAATTTCAAATAATTGACGTCCTAGTCGTGGTGAAAATGGTATAGCCTTTTTGCCCAATCGTGGTGCAAATGGTGGCCGACCACGTTGAATTTCTAACATTTCGACGGCATCACGACCAAGACGTGGTGTAAGATATCGGTTCCTGTTTCCTGTGAAAAAAAAAAATTGTTTATTACAATTTGTTAGACATTCTACAATTTAACTCCGTGTGTACTCACTAGTTGGTTGTTTTTCGGTAAGCAAGTAGATGATGTAAGGTGAATTTTGCATTGAATCAAAAGTTAATTTGTCGGCCGGTACTTCGTAGACCTCATCCGATATTAAATCATTTCTTGTTATATCGCTCTCCAATGAACGTTTTGATCGTTTCCCCAATCTAGGCCCGAACCAAACACCACTCCGTTTGTTTACGTATTCTTCATCACTGTTACTGTCCATTAGACCAACTAAATCTTGTAGTGTTAGTTTATGTTGATTACTTTTGTGTAACATTTCGGACAGTTCAGATTCCTATACAAATTTTAAATATAAAATTATTAAAATTAATTCAACTTTTTTTTTTATTTATCTCACATTTTCAGGTACCTCAATATTATTATTGCAATAAGCGAATTGAAATAAAATTAATAGAGTAAAAACTATTATTTCAATAAAATTAAATTTAGACATTTTTATTAATTTTTATTTTTAATAGTTAGTTTAAACTGTTTTGTTTATCACTAGATGAAAACTACTTATTGAATGATAATAAAATCAAGATTGGTTCGAGCTTTTATATTATTTAGAAAAACGAAAAATAATCTTAGAGAGATTTAGTTCAATTTACTGCGGATGATCTACACGTGCCCCCGCATATCTGTTTATCTTCTATTGCGACTATATATGATTCTTGTTTACGTAATATTAAAATAATCGCGTATGGGCATGATGAATGAAAAACAAGACCATTTTTCAATATGCAGATAGAAAAAATTGACAAACACAAAATAAAAAAAATTAAAGGATTTATCCAACTTTTTTTTTCCAAAGTGAAAATTAAAATAAATTATTTTTTATTTTTGTTGTATACGGTATTGGTTTTAAATAATTTTATATATTTTCGGAATTACAATACAGGGTGATAATACATTTAAATGGATGACCAGTAGTTAATTGTTAATTGGTTTATCAATTCTGGAAAAATTAAATATTTAGTAGATTCTATTTCTTTTTCCCAAACATTTTTTGTTTTATTTTATTATTAATTACTATTAAGATTACATCCACAGTTCTACTTAGTTCCAATTCTAACCAATTTGCTAAGCTTTCCTGTTTGTTTGTTTTGTATATTAACTCTAGCTGGTAATTCTGATTATTTTTTAAGTCTCGGTCGGATTATGCAGATTGCACCAATAGTGGCCAAACTTTTTAAATTCTTTTCAAAAAATATTTAGCAGGTCAGGATCAATTCTCTAAATTTATGATGAGGTTCACAAAAAAAGTTTTCAGTATTTTGATGCTTACAACCTAAAGTCTCACTGGATGGGAAGGTGGTGGGAGTACAAGCAAATAATTTTTCAGGGATACAACGAAAGGAATTCAGTATAAAAAATATCTTTTCAGGAGAACCTTCTAATCAAAAATCTAGAAAAGCATTGTGATAAAAAAATTTTGATTTTGGGCATTTAACTAATATTCATTTTAAAATGGGGAGCAAATTCCAGTTTCATATTTGACTTAGAGCTCAAGGAAAATCTTATTTTATATTTCAAAATTTCATGAGATTACACATGTTTAGTAGCTTTAAATGGGTTTGCGGCTCTCCTCACAATTTAGACACATTTTATGCGACAGCCCTGAGCAAAGACAGGTATTAAGACATTTTAGTTAAAAACAAAATCCAACCTTATGGTTTCCGTTTCACAAATATCAGATTAGGAAATACATTTGGGAAAGATTGTTCAATCTAACAAAATAAAAGAAGTACGATCCAAACTGCTTTCTGATCCGAAAATTCCATTTTTGTGAACAAAATTCGGTTGTTTAAAGGAGAGTTAAGTCTTACATTTTGTATGTAATATTTTTTGGTTAAACCACCCCCCCCCCCACCCCCTCAATAATATGTTATAATTTATTAGGATCGTTTTCTCGTTGTAATGCAATTTATTTTTATTTTTGTGTATTACCAACTAAACCATTATTAGTGCGTTTTTTTTTCGTTATCCGGAGCTGCTATCTAGAGCCGTCATATGAAATTCGCTATCGGGAACAACTTTTATATGACGGCTCTCGGTAGCAGCTTCGAACAGTGAATAAAAAAACGCACCATATTCATAAACCTCTTTGTCAAAATCCATCAAAATAACATCGAAACAATCGGGTTTGTACAATAATAAAAACGACTGGTTCGATGGTTTTTCTAGACCCATTTGAAATATTTTCTTGCTGTATAATATTTGTTTGTTGGTTTGTTTCTATCTCTCCAACCTTTATCTGGAACTCAAAGCACTCTCAACTCTTTGGCAGTTCGCTTTTAACGTCCGCTTATAAGCTCGTTTTGCGTGTGCCACCTGCACTCTGCATTACTTCAAGCTAACCTATAGTACTGACATAGTACTGATGGTGGGTCGGCTCATATATTTTACACTCTTAACAGGCAGTCATAGTTGTGTTCATCTTCATCACCGACCGTAATCACCGATCGTGATTTGAACCTAATTCCTCCCTATCCAAGCACCGCATAGTAACCGTAATCTCGAAGGAAAAAGATGTTTGTTCAACATTTTGAAAATAGTTTCAGAATCTTTATAATTACAAAATATTATAAACCCTCCGTGAAAAATCCCGAAATACAGTTCTCAGTCGACCACAAAAATTGTGAAGGATTAAAAACCTAACATCGAGAATTCCTGCGGTTATCAGATTAATGACAATGGTACAGTTTTTTAACAATAATGGATTAGAATTGAAAAGCAAATGGATTAAGTCAGAGAAGATGGATTTCAACATTGATGAATTTTGTCGAAAGGGGATTTTAATAAAGCAAAATACAAACTTTAATTAAACTGATTTTGTATAAAAGATAACGGAGGGGAATGAGGTCCAATTTTTCGTGGCTGACGTGAATTATTTTTTTTTATTGATGCTTTTTGGTAGTATCACCTGTTTGGCGTAGATGTTACATAGTGCTACATTAGCCTAAAAAATATTGTATTTTCGTTACTTCGTTCCCCTCGAAGGCCATTCCCTATTTCACGATGTTATGTATATTGATTAAAAAGAAGCTTTCGGTTATTGCCATAAATTAAGCTTTCACGGGTTTAAGAAATAGTCAAGTTCATCAATTCATAATAAAGCTTACATTAAAATTGTTAATTCAATTGGTATCCTGTGAACTTTTTGTTGTTAGCTTTCTTTCGATAGTAGATGGCGCAAAGTACTTTCAGAACAAGAATTAAAAACTGCTTTTGTGATTCAAACAAATATTTACTTGCTACAATGTTTTATTTTTTAATTGGGAAATTGTTATATAGTTTAGAATTTTATTGTTTAAGATTTTGATAGTAGAATAGGAAAACAAACCAAATAATCAGAGAATTCGAATACCTAAAACTATCTTTTACTTTCGATATTAGGTTTTCATTACTGGGGAGCTTAAGCTGAACTGATTAATTTATTGGAAGTCTTATAAAGCAGCACTTAGTGCATTATATTAAATGTTTTATAGCTTTGATAAATAATATTTAAAAACAACACGAAATGTACCTGTGTTTAGTTGTTTGCTAAGGATTTGCTTATTTGGGTCTCACGTTACAGTACAAATTTCTAGTGGCACTAACGGTCAGAAAAATATAGCAAAAACACAGAGAACAAAAATCACTTACAGTTAGTTGTTGTTTCATAATTGCATGTCATTGCGAGACATTTAATTTAGCAATTATTGAACAAAGCACTCCGAGATAATTAATTGATTGAAAGAGTAAGGTGCAATATAGTCTACCTTCTCACTGTCAAATAAAAATTCTTTTGAAGCACAATGGACTGTTCAGATGTTAGCATATAGATGGCAATAGAACCGAAAAAGAAACCGAAAAATTCAATAAATGGGGTTCAATTGTTTGATTCGAATGAGAAAATATTGAAAGTGCTGAAGAAGATAAGTTTGAATGGGTTATGCAGAAATAAAAAAAACAGTGGTAATTCGGGCATTGGTTAGAATAGAGGTATTAATGAGCCGGCGAAGCTATATCCGACGTTTACCTTTTATTTGCTAAACATGAGTTAGAAGGAGTTAAAAATGAGAATAAACTTAGTTTGTATAAAAAAAAAAAAGAAGTCTAATACAGTGGATTCTAGCAAATTTTCTTTTGGTCAATAATTTTATAAATCCCAAAATTATTTAAAAATAACGTTTGTTTTGTAAACTCGCTTCAACAAGTTTAGTTAAATAAGAAAATTTTAGGCAAATATGACGGAAACCCATAAAACGATTGTTCGCCCTTTTAAATTAATTATAAATGAAGTGAAATAATGCTTCCGTAAAACACTTACAGCGTAATTCTGGCAGTTATAATCCATTTAATTTTTTACTGGTTTGATAGGAACTCTTTTTGATTTTAGAAAAATGTTTTGCTTACTCCGTATATCTCAGAAAGATTTATTAGAATTATTTCGTTAATTGGAGCGGCCTTTAGGCTAGAAAGTAGTTTTATTCCACTATTGCTTTGTATTATTTTAAATGAAAAACAATTAAAATCTATTAAATGGTAATTCCTGGAAAAGCTCGGCATAATCACAAATATTACAAGATGTCTGAAGTTTACAATTGAAATCATGAATTCTTTGGTAACTCTGATTTCATTTATGTACTAATTAAGATTTTTACTAAATTTTTTCCATTTTATGTGTCGATTTGTAAACTAATTCAAACGGTGTCGTTAGCTAAGCGAAAAGTTTGGAGTCCCGATAGATGTGAAATGAATTTTGTCTATTAGGGTGGTCCCTAGAATATTCCAAAAAAAAATTGTTTTCTTTTTTCATAAGTCTCATCCCTATTCGTTTTTCTTTTGGGCCTTTACTCATATGTTATTGGTAAAAATGTTGAAACATTTATTGAACCTTAACACGTGGCCCAAAGAAGGTTAACATTTTAAAGAAATTGGGTATGTCCTAAATTTTCTTATATATTTGCGGATCCAGTAATAGCAGGTTTTTGTTTCAATGGAATGATTATGAAAGGTTTAATATTTTTAAATGGTTCTAAACATCTATTACGATTTCCAAAAAGGTATTAAACCCTATTTTAGTTGTATGTCTCCGACTTAAATGCTGATCTAAATGCATGGGGCTAAGCAATGTATTTAGCATAAAACCAATCTGAACTCGACAAGCTTTTTTATTTATTATTATTGGTTCAATGTATTTAAATACGAATTAATGACGTTAAGATAAGCGTACATATCCGCGAATAAAACAATCTACATTAGTACAGAGATGCGTTGCTTTAAACTGCGATTAAAAGCTACGTTTCACTCAAATAATATTTCGGTAACACAGCAGTTTTTTTATTCCAACTGTATATGTATAATCTCGACTAGAATCTTACTGCATTAATAGTTTCAATATCTAAGTCAGCCATAAGTTTATTCTCCATTTTGGGTCGCCGTATACCTAAGCGATAGGAGCGTGAAGGAAATAATTTTTAAGTTTTACTACCGCAACTGGACACAAACGGTAAGAGATACACATTTCACAGACTACCCTCAGTGTGTCGGTTTAAAATTACGCAATTCTTTTATGGATGTCCGATAGTAATTCGGAGATATAACTGATCATTCACTATTCTAACAATCATCCAGACACTGATCCGAAATAAGTATTGAGGATTTCTCTTCAAAAAGCCACAAACCTTTTTTGATGCATTGTGAATTATTCTTAACTGAATCCCACCAGCTTTTGTGTGTAAAACAGGACTTCACACTGAAATAAAATTCTAAATCAAATCTTTTGTGAAAAAACTTGGCCCCAAAATTGATTTTATTTTTAAAGTTTAGATTTTAGTTAATTCTCAACTTTAATGAAGTTCAACAATTCAATTGATAATGAATCATATTATTTAGGCTTAAAACTTTCACGACTTGTCAGGAATAATATTCAGTGCCGACTCTTTGTGAGCAGCACCGCTATACGAAACCTAATTTGGTCGCTATAAATGTGAAAATGTTTCATCTAAGTTCTATTGAAATTTAAATAAAAATTTAGATTTGTTAATTAGTACAAAGGAATATGACAAATTTTGTCTGTTTTTGGTTTATTTAGGCCGACATTATGAATTTTTTGCTTGTGACAATTATTTTAAATAAAATTTAAATTTTTGAGAATGCAAGCTGCTCACCTACATAAACTTGTTTTGATTCATCACAAAGAGTTTTCATTGATAACTTTGTTTATTGTCACTGTGTTCGAATATTTTAAATGTTTTAAATGACATTTTAGGTATTTCTTTTATTGAAAAGGTTTATTACATAATAAGAATTCGAGATTCCTAAAATTGTGTTCTTATCGTTTATGCCACACTTATGCCAGAGTTTCATTCAATCCTAAAATACTTTAGAATATTCCAAATGATACTTTTTGTATTTTGCTCTTTTTGGTTTTTTTTTTTTTAAACATTTAGCGGCCTTTACAACACACCAACCAATTGTGATAAATTTGTTGTTCTTATCACCACCGGGAATGGAAATAGGAATCCCTCCCAGCGTGACTAAAATCATTCCAACGAGAATCCTGGTCAATTGTACACTTTTAACTTCCATTGTTGTCTTTTTCTTTTGGCATAGAGGAGAAAATAGATTTCTACTGAAAAGTTTTCAGCTTATCAGAATTCATATTGAAAATCCTACCAAAACCGTGAAATATTTAAATTAAGGAGCTTGCGTTGCAAACCCTTGTTCATGTATTTAATTTGAATGAGTAGATAATAAACCATTAACAGCAGATTACAGGTTATGGATAAAATAAATTTTTTAGTTAAACATATTCTAGGCAATCGAAATTTATCATATGACCTATAAATTATTTTATTAAAAATGGAACCTTCTAACCATTAATTGCCTAATAGCATTACTGAATTTTTATACATAAAGTTTTACTGTTTACCAAGAAAGCTTTTAGGAGTAGAACGTGTCCAATTACTTCAAAAAATTTAGTGGAGTAGGACTTATTAATAAAACTGTTTTCAAGAAATACTTGGTCTCAACGTGAATTAGTATTTGTTGAATTTAAGGAAAAAATGAAAAGTTTACAATTTGATATTGGTTGCTTGCACAGCATTAATTCGGATTAATCGATTACTAACCGTATATAATAGTGGTGGGCAGGCATATTCTATGGAACTAAACCATAACATATTGAACATTTTTCAGAAACTGATATAATTATAACTAAGAAGAAAATAAGGCAACAAATTTTAAATTAAGTTTAAAAAAATTTTAGCCAGGTTGGAACTCCAATTCCACAAACCAGCTGAAATTTAGGATCAATATATGTTAAGTGACTAGCGATTTACGATATTTTCTGTTTTTAACGGCCTGGCCAGATTGATGACATATTTTGTTAAAATGTATGTTGTTGTTTGTTTGTCGGTTTGTTGACAAGAAACTCTAGGATGCTTTATATCTTCAGGTATTTACAATAAAAATTCTAAAGCTTGCATAATTTTCAGAAAGTTTCACCAAATCCTGTAAATCTGTTAAATTCTAAAGCTTGAATTATTCTGAATTTTAATTTATTACGTATCAAATTAACAGAATATGTCAAGATTTTATAAAATCCGGCATCACATGAAATTTCTACTAGTTTGGGCATAATAATCAGACTTAATGAATGATATTCTATCATTATAAATTTGAGAATTGCAAAAACCTTCCAAATTTTCATAAAGTTTATGTTATTCAGAAAAGATGATTTATTTGATTTAAAAGAATTGGATCCTTTACGAATTATCATTCAAAATTTAACAAAGAGAATTAGAGGGACATATTGTACCTATACCCCTTGGAAGTGGAATATTTTGATGAAAGAATGTTCGATGGTTTCGGCTAAACTTTATTTAACTTGTAAACATCATTACGTTCGTGAAAATTAAAACAGTGCCTGGAACGTTAAAGATAATTTCAAACTAAGCATGAACTATCTCAAATTGCTTAACAAAGCAACGGTTCTGGTTATTCGAAGGCCTTATTTTATTATTCCGTTGCAGTACTTAAATATTAACTTTTTGTTAAAATTTTTTAAAGATTTTGTAAAGCTTTAACAATCTTAAGTAGCAATACTTAAACGGATCATTATCACATCGCCCAGAAAACGTTATCCATAGATTTAGTATTTTAGTCTTACATTACATTATACTGTCACCCTATAACACAATCAAAACAATAGAATTATAATTTTCATCTAATCTTCGTTATATTCAGTGTGACAATACAAATAGATCAATCTCAATTAGGAGGGAATAAACAAAGCAAAGAACCAAAAAGATCAAAAAATCTTAAATGTTTGTAGCTACTTTTTGCTCTATGATAACACAGAGAGCGACAACAAAAACAAATTGATAAGAAAACAATAAATAATGGGACAGAATTTTAAATTAAAAATAGAAAAAAAAATTGGGTGTGTGTGTATTTGTGTTTATAAAATCTAGGATTAACTTTAGATCTAATTTGCATTTTTATTATTAAATTTTCTGTTTTTTTTCTGTTAGCATTTGATTGGTTCTGAATCCTACTGTAGAAAAAAAAAGGAAACAAACAACATTGAAAATTGATGAGTTTTATTCTATGGAGTGGTGAGAGGTGGCGAGCAAAAGTAAATCGGTTTATTGTGAGGGAATTAATTAATTTATTGGTTGGACCTATCGTTATGGTGTGATGTATATTTTACGCATGTGATTTGAATATATAAAAAGGATAGTAACTGAACAGAAATCGAGCATAACGAAGTTGAAATTTAATGGTGATAGAGGTAAATAATGGATGTCTTAAAATAATTAAGAAATAACGGTTATTTGCAATAACCCGCTGTGCAAAATTTTGTAACCTGAATTTTAATAATTCTAGTATAGTTTAAAAACGAGATCATCAAAAGAGAATGCTGCTTGCGTATTCGGTGATGATTTTGATGTGCTGGCTGGCGCTATTTCGATCAACATACCATTAAAGAAAAGTGGGTAAATTACAATGTGTGTGACAGAGTTAGCCATTGTGTAATACTAACTGCTACTAAAACTCCTACCAAGCTACTTGTTTCATAGTAGCTCACTTAATAGTAATTGGTGATTTTGTTGGTTGTTTTACCATTCGTCTAACGCCGGTTGTATTATATAATACAATCCTAATTGTTATGTATTCTCAATTTGTACAATTCTAATGTTGCTCGGGTCTTCCAATGCATGATCAAAAATCGTTGAGCTACCGACGATATAGTCAATCGCAGTTATTTCTGAAAAGAGTCGTTGTCTTTACTATACCCTATTGGTGTAATTTGGCCTTGGTCCTAAACAAGAATAACTTAATTGTTGGTGAAACCTATTTCCTAAAATAAACTTAACTACATTCCAAATTAGTGGACTAATCACAGTTTAATTAAGGCACCCTTTCCAAATATTTCGGGACATAGAGCCAAATTTGGTTCAAGTTAACTCCGTTACATTACTGAAATACTCGCACCTAGTATGTATGTTATTCTTCGAAATGTTTTTTGGGAGGGTATAAATCGACCAATTGGCCAGGGCACTAGGCCATGTCAGAATTTAAACGTTCCAGATTTCTCTTGAAATGTAGATTTAGTTCGGGGAGAAGTATAATGTGACCTCAGCCAATGTGAGTGCATCCGTGCTTTTATGCTGGATTATTTCAATCTCATGGCGACTTTATGGGTCACCATCTGTTCACGAGCTGGAAGAAAATAAGAAAAGAAATGAACCAAATCCATTAAAATAATGTTTTTATATTACATACTTATCTGACGGTGTACGATGACGGCAATACTTCAGAAGAAACTTCCTGCCGATATTGTATACTATAAAATTTTTGTTTACTTACCAATTAAGGTCGTAACGATCGTACCACAACAATAAATTTTGCTTTTTACTTTTTAGTTAGATTATGTATTCATTTTGTATAACACATTCAAATTTAGCGAATAACGATAATTAATGCTCATCGCACAAACTAATCCAGAGCTTCGTAGGACGAAAATATACCGAAAAATTAACCGTATATTTCCCAAAGTATACCATATACAAAAATCATTATCAATCGATAGAGTTTAGCCGAAAAATTGCATTGAAGACAAAACGTCAATATCCTTATGTTGTAAAACGTAGTTCTTAGTAAAAAATTGTTGAAAATTCGCGAAACTCCAAAAAATATTTAAAATTGAAATAAAATCAGCTTCTAGAGTGTAAAGTCAATAGCTGTTGAAGGAAAACCATTTAGTTAAAGTTTTGAATCGGAAATCTTAGAAAATTTGATAAAGTTTCTAGTTGAAAGTAAAAATGAATGTATAAAATCAGCCACAAAAGTGTTTTGTCTGGAGATGGATTGCATTGATGTGACTTGTCAATAGATATCGCAGGAAAAAAGTTCGGTTAAGGTTTCCCATGGGATATTTGGGAAAATTCCATTTGCCAAAAAATCATTTCAAAATTTATGTAAAATCAGCCTCTAGAGTGTTATGTCTGGAGAGAGATTGCATTGGAGTGACCTAAATAACGACACCTGCATTATCGACTTTTTTACTTTCGGTTAACTTTAATAGGGTATATACATATATAACTGCAAACAAATTATTCTATGGAATTTCTGATTTTCTGGAACTAAGTTCTGTATGCCCCAATTATTTCTCAGTGGCTATCACATAAGCTTTCTGTATCACACATAAAGTTTATATTTCGCTTTGGTTTGCGGCGGCATCAAAGCAAGTAGTCTGCTTCTAAACGAAGCCGTGAACCTTCAAATTTTTCTTCCAAAATGACAAAGCTGTTTCTAAATAAATTTATTTGTGATAATGATATGGGCCTTGAGAGGGCAGTGATAGTTTTATTACATCGGACGTCACTTTCATATTGTTCTATCCATTTTTTAAATTAAATTTTAGATTTCCCAATAAACTTTTACTATATTCGCGGGAGATCTCGTACACAATATCATTTATTTCTGTGCTATAATTCTGTCTTTTAATTTTAGGGATCATTAAACCTATAGTATGCGATCCATTTAGCTTTCTGCTTTCTTTTCAGCCATAATGTGATTTTTTTTTTTATTCTACTAATGTTTAGATCACAGAACATTATGTTTGATAGTTAGAAAATCCGTTTTGGGAGAGAGGGATCTCCGTTGTATTTCATAAGTCTCCGGGACGACGAACCATAATTTAAAATTCTACCCAAACCGCTAAGTTTACGATATCAACCTGTTTTCATTTTCGCAATACTCCGAATTAATATTAAGTCTAAATATGGTAAACTATTTCTGCCACTGTTCTGGAATGACCATGAAAAAATCGCCAACGCGTAACTTCGTCACGGAAGTGGGCAAAAAGCCATTCCATCAGCTAATATTTGGCGAGAGGGAATTACTCGTTGGCCAAGCCCAATGTTTGGGTGTATGTGATTATCAATATTAAAAATTTTTTCAGTGAAGCATTTAACCTTCTCCCACCTCAACCTTATGAACTTTAAAACTCTCTCCGTTGTAATATTCGTAAACAGAGCAATTACTCAAATTAAACCGGAATATCATCAGGTCTGGTCCTGTCTACGAAATCTTTCAATGAATAAGATTTTTGTATTATTCTGCTGTGTGCGAGTAGATGTTTAATAGTTTGGATGAGATATGTCACAAGGTTTTAACGCATGTTGATACTGCTGGGCGAAACCCATTATTGTTATAATTATTATTATTGGAGGGCCATGTGGGTGATCAGCCACCTCGCACAGCGACCTAAAAGGTCTATTTTGCCGGACCCTGCTTAATTATCCGTCCAGTAAATATTCAGGTTCTTAATGAACCTGATAATACTGCCAGCCGGTACTTGATGCATACTATCTGGGCTTATTGCTCTCCCTCCTAAATGTTTACTACAGTATGTAGTTCCGCTAGAAAGACGGCAGCATTGGAGCCAAAGGACTTCGAGAGGCTCTCCCACTCCCGTATATTTATACCCCTGCCCCGTCTTCTATTTGATTTTACTCTTACGAGTTGCTGGGAATTGCATATCGCATGTAGGTCACCCAGCTTTACTACAGGAAGGCTAAATAAAACTGGAGAGTGAGTGCATGGTATCCAGATTCCGCATATTTTGGACTGATTAACCTATCAGCCATTCATCCATCGGCATATGCTGTTTCACCGTAGATTAGGGTTTTTTGTCAAGGTTTTATCTTTAGCGCCGTACTTTAGCCGGTGCCAAATAGCCAAAAATGTGCCAAGTGACCTTAGTTACCAGTGGTTGCCACGAGGAGGAAGCACGTATACTTGCGAATTGTGAAGAGGTTTCTTTCCCTTACACAACAGTACCCATTATGCAGCTGCCTAATACGAGATCAGAACAGCTCACGTGATGCGCATCCTACTTGAAGGTTACGGAGCTGTTAGCTTAATCTACTCAACTTTGCCCCCCTTTCCCTCCAATAGACGCCAAACCACCGGGCGAAACCCATCAACCACGTATTATGAATCTTGGGTAATATTGTGATGCATAAAGTTCAATTATAATCTGCTTATCTGATATTTTGTCAAGCTACTTTTTAAACATATTATTGACTAAAACCGCGAGGACTTAATTAATAATGTCACATAGGTATTCATATCGTTATGCAATTTTAACATTTTGTGGTTGTACTCTGTTTTGTACATTGCGACAGTTTTCATACTTTGTGCTTGAAAGTCGTATCTAAAAAGTAAATGGTCGTACTTTTTGTTTATTTTTCTGTAAATGATTGTTAATCGTGTTAACGATATTTTAATAATAATATATTTCTAACTTGATTACTCTCAGAAATAAGTATGTTTGGTAGGAATCGCGAACTTATGCCCAAACAATAGTATATAATTTTAAAATCATTGAGAAATGTGAATATCTACGTTTATTAAATTAACCAAAATAACCTCATTAAAAATCATCGTGCATGACAATCAAACCTATTACATTTGTTATCTATAATGGGCATAAAGAAAACGTGTTTGAAATTATCGATAAAATTCATATTTTCGATTATCAAACTAGAAATTACAGAAACTTTTAAAAATAATTGGCTCAAAAAGGAAATATCAAAATTAAAAATGTTTAGCAATGGCCAATATGTACGAAGATTATTTTAAAATTCTAAAATTCGACGAAACAAATCCTAATCAGAAAATTCTGATCTGCTCAGTCTAAACTCCAATGATTTCTTTACTAACGCAACATATCACTACTACGAATGCAAAGTAATAATGAAAGATTTTATTCTGCACCCTAGAACTGTAGCTGATTTAGAGACAATACAGATCAAGAACAGGAACAGACTTGTAAAAATATTTAAAAATTTTAAATTTAATGTTTACTTAAAAATAACTGTTTGACTAAAGATGAAATACTACAAATTCGACAAATTCACAAAGCTAAACATTTTCTATGTGACAATTTCGAGGTCTTTGTAGAGAAATTGTGCAAGCCACCAAATTATATAAAGTTTCGTTAAATATGGATTCAAATTTAGCTTTAACGTTGATTATCAAATTATCGAATGAATTAAAATTAAAACGTAATAGCAAGGCGTTAAAATGTGAGAGGCGTTAAAATGTGTCCTTCATCACACTACATTTAGTTTGAACGCAAAATGATTCAAGCGAATGTGTGGTTGGCCCCACAGTATCTTATTTACTGATAGCACCTTCGATTATAAATCTACAATTTTTATTTTTTTTTGCAAATGTGGACGGTATTATTGCGGCTATACCAAACTCTTAAGTTAATATTTTTATTAATCATAATTTACAACCGGATTAAAATTTGTATGCCAAATTGAAAAAGAAAATCGGTTAGCTCTTTTTGATTTGATGGTTATTCGAAATAAAGATGGAAGTTGTCCTGTGATTGATATCATAAAACAGCATGGTCAGGTCAGTGACTGATCTTGGTACCTTTAAAAGAAAGAAATTTTAAATTAAGTAGTGACTAACAAGTAATGTATTGATATTTATTTCGAACATAAAAAACACCTATTGTTATGTACATAATTTATTTCGAAACGACCTCTGAGTTGCAAAATTTAAATGTTGTTGTAGACAAAAAAGAAAATTTACGTTTAAGTTTAGAAAATATTTAAATAAAAAAATCGAATTTCAAACAGAAATTTATTAAATGTTCAAGAAGCTTCCAAATTTTTGTTACACTATCACGATAACATTCTTCTAAATTAAATTACACTCAATATTCGGAAGTTCCAAGTATAAAATATTTCGGTATCGAATCCAGTGAACATTTGAAAAAGCAAAAATGGTACAGCTGTGAAAATTGGCATACATTTCTTTAATTCCTCAATAAACACAAAAAAGTTTAGCACTCAATATTTTTCCAGAAACTTCCGGGAGGTTATAAGGGGTTGTTAAAAAATTGATTACATAAAAATCTAAAGAAACTATCAACAAAGCCTTTAAATTGTTATATAGATAAAATTAAGAAAGTTATGCATTTTTTTAAATTGTTGAACGCAGCCATATACCTGAAAGTTTTTTGTTTATTTATACACTAAAACCTAGTATGCACTTGACGTGAAATGAAATTTTTTCTTATAAAAATTGACTCAAAAGTGTTCGCGGGTCGCAATCGAATATGAAAATTTCACCAATGAATTTTACTTTGTACAAACCAGTGTAGCTCGCGAAAATGATTTTTCGTTATAGAACATAGATGTCTCTATTTTATCTCTACACATTTTCACTGTTTTTTTATCTTTATAAGGCTAGTACGCTGTTCAAGTAAAATGAACTTTTCACTGGGCTCCAAAAATAGGAAGATAAATCTGAGTAAAAATTTATTTTGACGAGTTTCGTAAATATTTTAGTGCATAAAACTTCATGTTGCCTTTGACACCATATTTTATACAATATAATTATCTTCGATAGTTGATTATCCTCAAAACGCAAAATGTCAAATAAAATGGTCAACATTTATCTTCACATTAATTCACATGAGAAATTTCGTTTTATCCAGCAGCGTACCGGGCTACATTATGATAAACGTGAACCTAAACTTTGATATTTCACCATTTGAGCTACATTTTCATTTTTTCAATTGCCTGCTGTATTCCATTTTAAAGTTTTCTGATTGACATTTTACGAAATTTGAAAGACCAATCTCTTTACGTTCGATTTATTTTTAAAATTTAATTTTACGTCAAATTTGAAAATCCGTAGTAGTACTTTTTATTTAAAATCTGGCTCTCTATTAACTTAATATGTCAGTGTCGAACACCTTGCATATCAGATTTATCCTATACAACTTTTTTATCATGAGCGTAAAAAACAGAAACTTTAAAAATTTTTGCTGTGATAATTTTAGTCGTAAATAAAAAAAACAAAAATATAGTAGTAGTAAATATCTACTCGAAGACGGTTTTGATAGCACCATTTAGACCCACACAATTCTGGTCGAGGCATAATGAGCATGTTTAAAAAGTTTTAGAACTAATCATTTTTCTTTTTTATTACTATTACTATTTGGAAAATCCTCTTATTATTATTGTAATTCACTCTGATGATGATAGAATTAAGCCGTGGAATCGTCGAGGCGTAGATGTACAACGTTGATTTCAGGAGGAAAAAATTGGATTTGTTGATATTACGATTGTAATCCTTCTGCAGAAAAAACATGTTACTGCTGTTTCTTGTAAAAAGCATATCGCCACGATTTCAACATCGACAATGTGATTAATTGAAAATTTTGTACCACTGGCCTTTCGGCCCATGTCAATGTAATATCACATAACTTTAGTTTTAATAAGCATAAAATAGTTTTTAAAGATAAATTTGAAGGTAGACGGATTCAAAGAAATTCCCCAGAATAAATTGTAAGCAGCCTTGGGAATCGTATACGGTTCGTTTTTCGGTAGTTTTCGTTCTGTATTTGTGAGGTTTCCCGTTTCTTTTATAATAAAATTCATAAACCGAAAACCCGGTTTTTCTGGAGAAATAACTGGGTAATTTTTGCTTGTTGTTATGAGTGACCCAAATCGGAAAATTATGTGATGAAAGTGATTCTAAATTTTGCTTCAAAAATTGAAAATGGACAAAAGGAAAAAATAAAATCAAAACAATTCTATAAATTATCATCAACTTTTGATGAGTGGACAAGCTGCCAGAAGGGCCAGAAGACACCTGAGATTTTATAAATTAGACTTAAAATTTATAAATTTGGGCTTAATCCGCATACACGGAAATTGTAATTTATATAAAATGAGAGAAACTACTTGACAAATTTGGAATGGTTTTGAAAAATCATATTGACTTCACAACATGTGACGGAATTTTATTAGTCAATGTTAAATTTGGCAATGAATCTTAACGGTTACTCTTGGCGTTACAGATATTTTAGATAAAAAAAACCATCCCGATTAGTAGAAGCGACAATAGAAACTAATGAAGTCGATGAATCTGATTGTGATATTCTACATGATGATGAATTCGGAAATGAAGAATATTATGAAGTTTAATATTCTGACGTTTCAGTTTACTCCGTGCATTAATTCAGTTCGCAATATTGTACACTTTTTCAAGTGTTCCCCTGCACGAAATAAAATTTTACAGCAGCATGTTAAACAAAAGTTCAATGTTCAAATTGTACTAATTTTAGACTCTAAAACTCGTTGGTATATGTTACTACTTACGATCTAACAACTTTTAAAGCTCATTGAATAAAAAAGGCACTGGGTGATTTACAAAAATTATATATGTCGAAGATATTTCTTAAATAATGCTTAAAGATGTTTGTGAAGCTTTGTCATCCGTACAAGTAGCAGTGGAAGCTTTGGAATGAAAATACGCTACAATAATAATGGCCGAAACCATAGTCGTTTATGTTGAATAAAATTGACCAGATAAATGCCGAAGCCAGCTAAACGTTATTCAATTCATTGAAAAATAGGGTGTTGGAACGTAGAAATATTAATTTAATATTTTTGGCGAAGTATTTAAAAGATCGAAAAACCAAATCACTTGCCATATTCGTCAAAAACAGAAATGCTTAATTTTATATCTAATTGTTATTGGAAATATTGTTTCAAATAGAATCAGAAAGTTTTCTGGATAGTAAGGCTAGTGAGATTAACATAAAAAATGTGTGTAATGTTGTTGAAATGTGGCTTAATCATGAACTTAACTTGGCTTTTTAACTTGGATTCAGAAATAGTGGATCCTTCTCGGGAATTCCCGCGAGCAAATTTCCAGAAAATTGGTAATTTTTTATAATCCCGATTCCGGCGAATTTTGATTAAAATCCCGGAATATAGCGAAATCCCTTTTTTTGCACAATATTAAGACTTTTACAGAATTGAGAGCCATCGCTGGATATTTGTTAATGAATATCTTATAAATTCCCTAGTAATAGTTGTCGAAATGGACTTCTAATAAATAATTGATCCAAATTTTAAAAACCCTGGAAAAATCAGTTAAAGCTTTGAGAAAAAGGGAGGGCTGAAATTATTCAATTTCTCTTAGATTTACTTTATGGGATATTTGGTTTTGGGCAATTTTAAACCATACAAACAGCTGCAAGGACATCGTCGAATTTTCGAAGCAGCTATGACAGCTTTGTAGTTTTCCAAACAAATCTGTAAGGATTGTGTAAGACGAAAGCGGTTTGGAAGAACAAGTCATATGTGTTTCAGATAAAAGCGTAGCCTTCTTCATTATTGATTGAATTTGTACTTGATTTGATTTGTAGCGTTTTCAAAGTCGTTTTTTTTTTAAGTTTTGTTTGTTTATCGAGGGTTTTGATGTAGTCTGGGCTAGTTTGGCGGTTTGTATCTTTCAGATGTCGTGTAGGTACATTAATGGTTGAATTAGTCTTTATTGAGGTCACTTCTGCATTGAAAAAGGATTTTTTTTTAAAATTGCTTTGTATATCCTGTACAAGTGGCATTGCAATTGGAATGGGCTTATTAAACAACATTTGACTATTTCTTTAAAGGTATGTTTTGTGAAACTTTTTGGAAAACAAATAGTTGTTAAACTTCTTTAACGAAACAATTAAATTTGGAGTATTGCACGAAGTTTAAACGATGCAGGTCACGAAGTTGATTTAGATAGCATGAAAATTCGCGATAAACAAGATAATTTTGGAGGGGGATCAATTTTGGCTACAGACTGGATCGGGTACGGTTCAATCAGTGTTGTAATTTTTCATCCAAATTGTTTTTGTCTCAAACATCGAATTTTTGTCCAAATATAAAAACTTTTTAACGTGAGGTTTGGTGTGGAAAGTTGATTATAGTAAATTTTTGTCGTTGATCTACTTTTTGATTTGTGTATGAAGGAAGATATTTTTGAGGGATTCCCTTTGCTTTTTTAAAGACGAACCCAAGTAGGGTTCGAAAGCTAGTGCTTTAGGACAATTTAGGGCTAAAGAGCCTTGAACCAATAAAAAACGTTTCAATAATAAATATTTCAATAATCGTGAAGACAGAGTTAAATTAAATCGAAAATTTTTCCAGTAGCAAATAACCATTCTTTAAATTGTCTCGGCAAAGGCAATCACTACTAACCAAAATCTTATATACGGAAAGTAAAACTTAATCAATCAATATGAACTTCAAAGGAGATAGAAATGTATAATCACTGTAACATTATCAAATGATTCAGTCAACTTCAACTGAACCCGAAAGTATTTCGCCTGTTTTTGGCAATCATCACGAAAAAATAGTGTTGCCATCTGACCATTTGATGTCGACATTTTGTGTTTCTTAAAAGGCATACTTTAAAAGCCAACCCAATTATATTTATAAATTTTACCTAAAGAGACCTGGAAAACCCGGGAAATCCTAGGATTGTGTAGAACTTGATCCCGATTTCCAAGATTAGAACAACATCCTGTTTCACTAATTATGGTAGTATACATGTTGATTAAAAAAGTTTAGCAAAGTTTACTTATAAATAGCCGATATATTTAAAATTTTCCAGTATAGATAAGTGTAAATAACTACTAAAAAGCGATGATTAATCCAATATAATTGAACATTTTAAAACTGCCTATTTCTTTTATTTTTGGAAACGCTACTTGATTGTGGTCCTATACAGTTAAAAAAAAATATTGCTTATGTAATGTAAATTACATTAAACTTATAGGTCCAGTAGAAGGCTGTATTACAAAATAATATAAAGCTTGCATTAAAATGGATTATAATACAATTAGAATGTAAAGTAAGTTATAAAAAACCGCCAAACAACTGCATTAAAATTTATCAAAGACTGCATTAATAAAATATTTTAGAAGTATTAAATTTTAAAACAAGTTGCGTTAAAAGTTCCGAAAGTTTAGCCTATTTTTTCTAGGGTTGGTCATTTGGTCTTTATTTTTGGTAACTTGAGGGCCGAAATTTCAAAGAGCACTTTACTTTAAAAAACCAAACATTTATCTTTCCATTGGCGGACTAGTTCACTTTATAGTCGCCTAAGTAAACCTTTAACGTAATAGATATTTTCGAATTCAAAAAACCCAATTTTTGTCATTTAGTCGCTTTGGTTTAGCGAATTTTATATCAGTAAAGCAAAAGACGTGCATTAGAAATCTTCATAATTGCATTCATTATTATACAATTTAATAATAACTTGTGCAAGGTTTGAATTAAAAATTAAGGTTATTTTTTCAACTGTGTACGATTTCATAAAGCGACAAGTGAAGTTTTCTGAAATATACTTTGTTCATAAAAAAAACGTTAAGGTCTCTCAAATTTGGCCAAACAAACAATTTTATATTTCATCAAAGCTACTGATTATCGCCTGAAGCCTCGGAAAAAATTTTGTATATTGGTATTTCAATAAAAACCGTATTCAATAATGCCCGGTTTCACAAAAAACAATAATCTGCAGTTAATCTTATAGTTTCCCTTTTCTTCTTTCATGAAGCTGTTTCCTAAATTGTAATTCAATGCAATCTTGTGTTCATTCTCTTTCCGATAGCTACATTTTCTATGCATTTTATGTAGACATTCATTTAGGTGTTCGCTGGTTTTGACGTTTGAACAACTTAGTTTCTTCATTGAGTATTCAATGAAATAATTGAATTAAATATGAAACGCAATTGTTTGTGTGTACCTTTTAACAAACGACATAATGCGAAAAAAAAATCATTTAAAGTGAAAACATTTGTTTAACCTTTTATACAAGCATATCGATGTTTGGTAATATGACATTATAGCTGCGGGCGAATTTAAAAGCTAATTGTTAACTTAACCGTATTCTATATCTTAATGAATCGAAAAACAACAAACCAAATGGGTTTTAATTAAGGTGCGTACATAATCGCGTATCCGCAAAATAACATTTGTAGGGAGTAACTATGTTTACATTGTCCACTCCTTCTATTAATTTATCAAATGCTCTTTAGTCGAAACTCAATACTTCTGGATGTAAAGTAATATTGCGTAATATTGCCCATCATACAAAAAAAAATAAAAATAAAAAATACCAGCACCAACAAAAAAAAATTCTAAAATGGAAAATAAATTGGAAAAATCCACTTTAAATTATCGTCCCCAATTTTTTCGGCAAATTATTTTTATTCCTCTGTTGTCCAAATAAGTATATTTATATTATTTGAATGGTAAGCAATTTACCAATTGATTCTTTCATTCTTGGTTTTGTGTTATAGGGTCTATATATTTATATATTGGGAAATTGGTTTTGAATTTTATTTTGCTCCAAAAATATAAAACGTCAACAAAGAAAAACCCGAAAGAAAACACACATATTTTGGTAAATTTTGTATGTTTAATAAAATTTATGAGTTTTTTATTTTTTTTTTTGTACCCTTAGCCAAATAATAATATTGTACAGCAACAAAAAACCAATTGAAAAATTATTAGAATCAAATATTTTATAAATTAAACTTAGAAGATGAGTGTATATAAATATGGGACAAATCTATAGACAAAATATCTAAATATATAACAACCTCCTCCTATATATAAACATACACGCAATGCAAAATGCCTCTACACATGTTTACAAAGGACTATAAGAGGGAGACTTTTTCTTTTGATTCGATTTCATTGTAAAAGTAAATAAATGTGCTCGATATTACCGGTCGACTGGATAATGTTCAAACACAAAAGAAATCATAAATAATATATACGAAGGAATAAACGGAAACTGCAAAGCAACCGCCGTGCTTGGTTGACATGAAACTATCTTAATCGTATCTATTGTGTGCTTTATATCAATAGCAGCTCATTGTGTGATATACACCCCAATATTGCAAGGGGTGATTTTCCTTTAACAATTTATAATACACACACTGTCTTGTATTTTTTTTTTTTTTTTCGTTTTTTTTTCGCCGCTAAACAATGCATACATCCGGTTATTGTTGCTTTCGTTGCTAGATACTTTTTATGTTGTTATAGAAATCTAATTGCCCTTTACAGATATGTATTATAGTTAGAAAGCAACAGTAAAAACAACAACAGAAAAGGGAAATTTATTTTTATACAACTTTTATTTACCTTTGGCGTTTGAATTTTACTTTTTCTTGAAACACTGTTTTTCCTCTGTAAACTCGTACATTCTGTTGTTTTTTGGAAAATTACTTTTTATTTGATTATATTTTTTCATTATTATTTTTGTTGTTTTTTGTTATTTGTGCAGAACATAATACAATTGGATCGTATTTTTCCATTAATTAATTACCTTTATAAAATTAAGGTGTGTACTGATTGAATTTTATTATATAAACACGGAATAGGCAGACTACCTAGATTTATTATTACAGTTGAAATGATACTGTTAACGTTAGTCAAGTTGCAGTTATAAAAGTTGCTGTATATTGTAAAGATGCTGAACTGCAAATTTATCAACATAATAGATCGAATTAATTATACGTGAAGTACATTAATTTTCAATAGGTCGTAATAAATTTCATACGGATTGGCATAAAATATCTTTAGATACCCGCTTTACCTAATGGACAATAGCCTAAATTTTAGTTTTAACAATGGAGAAGAAATATTTATGGTCACTACAATAATGGTTAAAATAAATAATTAAGGTTTCGCCGGGTATGTTTTCAGTGGAAATTTACAGATAGGAAAAAAGAATATTCAAATTAGCCACATTGATGTGCACTTTTTAATGAATGTAGCATAAAATCTCATAAAAATCGACACAAAATTCGTCGCTACATTGCAGCACTCAATAGTTCAATTTTTTCGATTTCTAGCTATATATAGCATCGCGTTTTTAAGATAGGTTGTTGTAATCGGTTAGGTTGTTGTAATCAGTTTTTCTTTGATTTTTGTTTTTTTCGACGAACGTCTCGAAAGTCATGCTTTCCGCTAAGATTTTTGTATTAAAATTAGGCAGAAAAGGATGTTTTCCATAAAATCGTAAAGTATTAGTAAAAGTATGCATTCAAATTATTGTTTTCGCTCTGTTTTCTCTCTGTTTCGATCTTGTTTTCAGATTTTAGTTTTTGTTGTTGTTTTTCTTCACGATATTAGCAAAGAAATGCTCCTTTAACATATAAATAACTTATCTTTCCCATGCAAAAAAATCCAAGTTTTCTACCAATAGTGGCACTAACAAAATATAGTGGCTAGCGCGGTGAAAACAACATCGAATCCAAAAAAAATTGTCAACCATAGTATTTTTTTGTTGTTTTCGTAATATACAATTTGAAACTTATCGACAGATCGATATTTATTTTAAAAATCAGAACTGTAGTGTCATTGGGAAAAGAAAAAATGTTCCATATGAAATATATGGATATCCTGGTGCCCGCGCTAAAGGTATCCAAACGTGGCACACATCTTAGAGGGCTTATTTATAGCTTAGCCTGATCAATTATATTTTTTGCCTTTGCGACCTGTGTGTACTACGGTGGATATTTGGTCGCTAATAACGGTGTATACTATGCTGACGTATTAAAAGTGGCCCAATCCTTGACTTTTGAATCAGGCGGACAGTATTTTTTTAATTTTCTTTAAATAAAAACCAAAATTAGAATTTTTATAAAAACTTAAAGTACAAATCTTTAGACTAAAATGCTGCAGGGATAATTCAAGTTTTCGGAAAGATAAAAAATGGCAGTAAAGAATAAATTAAGGACACAAGGACCATGTACCATGCTGCTGACTTTTACCCGGAATTTTCATAACTTTATTTTTTTATATCGACGCCTTTTTATAAATGAGCTCAAGCTCAAAAAATGGCGTCTCAAAATTTTAGCATTAAATAAAATAAAATAAATAAATTAAAATAAAATCCTTAATTATGAGTACAGTTTCAATAGCCAATACATTAGCGTTTGCTCCAAATTTCCAAAAGGGATTACCATCGGCCGCTAAAATATTCCAGCTTTTAGAAAGCGAGCCTAAAATCAAGGAACCCGAGAAAATCGACTCAAGTTTAGATAATTAGAAAGCAGAAGGAAAGAACAAGTGTTGAATAAATTAAATTTAAATGTGCTCAAAGGACAAACGGTTTTTCGATGTGATCGATGGAAGTATTTCAATCGACAGTAAAAAAGTATCATCTCTATCGTTCAGACAACTGCGATCACAATTGGGTATTGTGTCTCAAGGGCCGGCCTTATTCAATCGAATAATTGCCGATAATATTGCTTTTTGCAGCAGTAACGCCAAAGTTTCACAATCCGAAGTAATTGAAGCGGCTAAAAATGCAAATATTCATAATTTCATTACGTCGCTTCTGCTTGGTTACGATACTCGAGTTGGCAAAAAAGCTTCCCAAATATCAGGTGGCCAAAAACAACGTATAGTTATTGCACTTGCGCTAACTCGTAATCCACAAATTCTACTGCTGGACGAAGCAACATCGGCGTTCGACACAGAAAGTAAAACAATTGTACAAAAAGCTCTTGATGCGGCCAAAGAAGAAATTATTTTGCGTTTATTATTTTTCCAAAAAAATAGCCAATTTCATTTAATTGACAAAATCCAACTTTCGAAATAAAATATAAATTTAATATGTATTATGACCTCTGGAGACAGGTATCAAAACCAAGAATTAGAATTATTGTTACGTTTTTGCCTTGTCAATTAAGGTTCGTATCACTGGACTGTGAATAATACAAAATCAATTCAATTTATCACCAACGAATTTATTTGTTTACCACGAAAATTATTACAACACAAATTTTTAAACAATAATTCACAAAATCACTTTACTTAATTTTTACACAATTTTACTGTACATTTATAATTTTTATTTCGCACTAAAACACTTTTTAAATCACTTTTTTTAATTTCTTTTTAATCTTCACACTATCGCTTACTAAATACTAATAATCCAATTCGACTTCGTTCTCCGTTTTATATACACAAACCAAACTTCTAGAAAGCTCATGACTTTTCCAGTAAGAATAGCGTAGAAACATTTAGAACAATTTTATCATGGAAAATTCCATTTTAGGACAATTAAACATTGAGCTATTAATTTAACTTATTCTATTACACACTAGGTGTCACCGTCACATTATGTTTAAATAAACCCAATTTTTTTTTTTTTGGGTTAATGTTATTCTTGCGGGGATTTATCATATGCAATTGTTGTTGTCAATTTGTCAAGGAAATACGCTAACTGTGAATGCATACTAAACAATTTTAAGGTTGAATACAGTGATGACCGAAAATTCGATATTATTGATTCAATTTTCATACAAAACCAACAAAGCGTGCTTATGAATTTGGACATGGGACAAGTATCGTCTTCTTTATTTAAATTATGTAAAACCAGAGACAGCTGATTGTTTATGAAGTTTATTTGTTTATATTAAAGAAATTTTTTATTATGTTTCGTATTAAAAATCTTTAATCATACAACTTTATTTGTTCTGATTTGTTTTAATGGATTATGGAAAAATTACTCGTGCTTTCCCTAACTGCTTGGCTTGGCAATAGGTTTCATATTTCCTTTATTTAGGATCAGAATAGTTTCCGGACTATTATGTATCGATGGCAAAAGTGCGTAGGTATCTTAGTTTAAGATATTTTGATAGGAGGTGAAAAATCGGATTAGCCACACATATGGAGCTTCCCAAATTAAATAATTTTTCATGTTCGAACATACACTAATTAGTTGTCGGCTATGAATTATAAATCATACCACGTGATACAGCGCCAATTTTTACAATGATAGAAATATTTTCAACAAGAAAATAGCTTCATATTTATTAAAGTGCTAATTTTTAAAACTAAAAAATGTAATAATTTTAAATGCAACAATAATATTGTTGCATTTTTGCCTTGTCAATCAAGGTTCGTATCACTGGATTGTGAATAATACAAACTCAATTTAATTTAGCACCAACGAATTTATTTATTTCACAAAATTTATTACAACATAGTTTATCAATAAAAATTCACAAAATCACTTTATATAAATTATTCTTAAATTTTACTGATCACTTTTACTTTATTTATCGCACTACAACACTTTTTTTAAATCACTTTTTAATTCCTTTTAATCTTTATACTATCGCTTACCAAATATTACTTATTCTTACAACTTTACACTATCGCGTTCCAAATACTAATAATCCAATTCGATCTTGTTCGCCTTTTTATATACACAAACCAAGCTTCTCGAAAGTTCACGACTTTTCCAGTTGGAATAGCGTAGAAACATTACGTAACAATTTTTATCATGGAAAATTCCATTTAGTACAGTAAAACATTGAGCTATTAGTTTTACTTATTCTATTACACTCACCTTTCTAAAAAAAATATTGTGTTTTTTTTTTGTAAACTGAAGGTAATGTAATGCATTACTTTTATAAGTATAATGCATTATTTTTAGTATATTTTGGAAATCCAAAATATTCTCAGCATCTAAAATGACGTTTGGTTACATTTATGGAATATGACCAATTATCCTGTAATTTGAGTATTTCTTAAGCGAATATGATGAAATTTAACAGGTGCGATGAAAATGGGATTCTTTAACGATTTTCAGATGAAATTAGATAATTTTGAATACGATTATGATGAAATTTGACAGGTTAGAAATGGGATTCTTAAATGAATTTTTGGTAAATGGTCGAATAGTTTGTAACTTCGCTATTTTTTAACCGATTATGATGAAATTTGCCGTGTATGATGGAAGTTGGATTCTCAAATGATTTAAAGAGAAGAACTAGAACTCCTCTAGAATATAACAAATTAATATGTGAATAATGGTGATTAATGATGGTTATGGTCATGATGATGAATATGAGGACTGAGATGATGATGGTCTTGGTGATAATGATGGTGATGTAGATGGGGATTGAGATGATGTATGTTGAGGCAGGGATAATCATGAAGATAGAAATGATGTTGGTGGTTATCATGATGATGATGATGGTCATAGTTATCTTTCCTATTTGTGAACCGATAATGGTAAAATTTGACAATTACAAAACAGAATTTGACATAAAGTTTTAGAAAATATAAAATCGGGAGGTAACTTGAATATTTCCTTTCTCGGAAAATAAAATAACAATATAATAGCTGTAAATTACTCCTTTTCACAAATAGCTCCTACTTTCCCTAAACGTGTATCAAGAAAAAAACAGTAAATTGACTCTCTTCCATAGTAATTTTAAAGAATTTTCTCCCGTCTTTCCAGGATATGACCCGGCTCATTTCCAGGATATATTACTAGAAAGAGTAGAAAGTTCTCCCTTTTCCAAAAGAACTTTAACCTTCTAGTTGTATTCTCCAGTAATACATGTCGTACATTTTGTAGCTAAAGTAATGATATTTTTAAAAACATTGAAACAATAAATATCCATGTACTTATGTTGTATAAAAATATGTAATTAGATTTTTAGATTACATTATTATAATAGATATTATTTATATTTATTCATTCATTTATTCATATGTTTTACATAAATCATAATATAAAAAAATTCAAATGTTCAGTTACGGAAAACAAGAAATGAAAATTCAAATGTTATGAATTGGTGAGCCTGAACTAATTCAAGCTCATTTGGCCGCCGATGGTGGATCTGATAAAGGCGGCCTTGGTGTGGGCTGAGAGTGATTCTCGTAATACTTTTCTCCGTCGGAATTAGATTCCATGAATTTTCTTAGATGACATGGTTCACAAATCTGAATATAGTGCTTTCCGCATGTTGGCTTCGCACATAAATCCCAGACAGCAGTTGTTTTGGTGTCTCTGTTTTTCGTCCAGTAGCTGTTGCATTGCTCACATCTGCGCGATGCATTGTTTACCTGCGCATTTGTGAAAAGATATACATATGAATAAGTTAAATTTAAATTAACAAATGGTACCTGCATTTGTGGAAACGATCGCGTTGAAGCGGTTTTGAATTGATAGCCCATCAACTCCATTGCAGTCCTGACGGTTGGTTTTAATGGAAGTTTGCTGCGCTTTTCAAGATGTTGCTGGACCAACATCATAAATCTTTTTCTCTTCTGGAATTTATTGGTGTTCCAAGCCAGATGACATAGTTCGAATAGTCGGATAACCCCAAGTCCAGCTACATCAAGCATATTATAAAATAACACCATTTCCCAACGGTTACATTTTCTTTTGCAGGTGTAACCGCGCATCATTTTTGTCAAATGTGTCGACGCCGCCCTTTTTATCGTTGTAATCATGAATGATAATTGGTCAAGTTCGTTTAACTCCTCTGTGGCATGGGCAGTCGACATTAGCAGAACATTTTTTTTGGAATCAGTAGTATAGCTGACCAGCGACACCTCATTCCAAAACCAAAAAGCGGAACTAAACGATCCTCTTTTTTTAGCTGCTTCTAACGATGCGAATAGTCATCTTATTTCTCGTTTATTTGACCTGATTAGACTAGAGTTGTGTTGCAGGCCCATAAAGTTTTTGCTAGTGCATAACTTATAAAAAAGTTATCCATGCATAAGAAATTCCATTGGATCTTTCTTCGTTTGGCTGGGTTCCCAAATATATTTAGGCTGATACAGGATAATTGTTTTGGCGTCTACAATCCAAAATATTTTGATGCCGTACTTTCCTAGCTTCGATGGTATATATTGACGAAAGCTGCATCTGTTTCGCGATGTCACCAACTGCTCGTCGATTGTGAGTTCTTAGGATGGAATAAAAGGCAAATTCAAATTCATTTTGAATAGAGTCCATGTATGACGGATTGGACCCAATTCTATCTAATCTATCTATACGAGTTTGAATCTCTCCAACGACATCACTCCTTTATAAAACGGCAAATGAGACTTGTGCAATAAATCTCGAGCTGCCACTAAACTTGATTTTTCAGCAAAAGCGTAAAGCACTTAGCCGATAAACGCGTACATTTCACCCACATTGGTCTCTCGCCAAGGTCGCATTTTTGTTTGATTTTGTGCACGCTGATTCGCTTCGTACGCTCTCTTCGCTTTTTTATTTGTTTCCAAAAAAATATTTTCAACAATGGCAGTTGAAAAAAGACGCTTGAAAGCGTCTTGCTTTTTAATAAAAGTTTTAGTGCTGCAGGCCACAGAATCCAGTCTCTTCTTTTTAAAATCTTAAGTTCTCGAAATCTCTGAAGCAGAAAGCATCAACCACCAAATAGTTTTATCGTTTTTGCTTTGTCCCGTATATTTCTGGCCCCGATTTGCCTCGATTGCTGCTTGGGGTACTTCCTCTGAACCTCCTTCGTTATCAACGACATCAGCATTTTCTTTATCTTGAACTAACTGTATAAAATAAACGTCTTGAAGCGGTTCATCATTTACATTGGGTCATCAAAATCGGAATCATCGCTATTCGGTTCTTAATTTGGATCATCTTCGCCATCACAATCAGCATGTACTCTAGTATTGATTATGTCAGCAGATAACAATGCAGCTGTAGGATGATCTCGCCCACCAATCGGTTCAAACACAGTTTCGACATCATCGTCTTTATCAAAATAATCTGCAAGCTGTTGTTGTTCCCCTGTAGTCAAATCCCAACGAATATTTGCCAAATAAACAATTCTATCTATTTTTAATGGGCACTGATAAGCTAAAGGTACTGATAATTCAAGTACTGATTTTTCAAATAACTCAAATTTTTTAAACAATAAATCCAAAACGAGAAACTAACCTTTGACAAGGCAGTTATTTTTCATCGTTTCACAATCAAAAATCGTTTAGGAATGTACGAAATAACTAAATAAGTATAATACTTCTTGTCACCCACTCAACAACTGAATTATAAATGAAAATTTACGTTACTTTCGACACAACAGGTAACGGTACTTTTATCTATAACACTCTATATTTGTTCGTGTGCATCTGTGTAAGTGTAAAATCAAAGAAAAAAATTACTAGATACAAAATGTACTGAAGCAAATACGGGGTATGCAGCTCCCCATACACGAATTTAGGCTGTTTGTGTTTCGACACACTCATATCGAAACTAACACAGAATAAATTATGAATTTACTTGGTTTTGTACAGCTAAACGTACAATACATTAAAAAATACAACGACAAGATAGTCGTGTGGAATAAATAGTGTCTTTTATTCAATATGGAAATACGCTTGGGGAACCCAGCACCCTAAACACGATTCTAAGGTTAAAAAATGTATTTCAATTTTTTTCCAGAATATGTCACGGCTCTTTTCCAGAATCGAATACCAGAAAGAGTAGTAAGTTCTCACTTTTCCAAAATATTTCCATAGAACTTTCTTCTGTTTTTTCCAAAATATGTCGCGATGTCGCGGCTCTTTTCCAGAATGGAATACCAGAAAGAGTAGTAAATTCTCACTTTTCCAAAATATTTCCATAGAACTTTCTTCTGTTGTTTCCAAAATATGTCGCGATGTCGCGGCTCTTTTCCAGAATGGAATACTAGATGTAGCAGTAAACTCAACCTTTTCCAAAATATATTTATAAATAATTTCTCTCAATTGGAGGCAAAATACGTTTCGGCTCTTTTCCAGAATCGAATACAAGAAAGAGCGGTAAATTCCCCTTTTTCCAAAATATTTTTAAAGAATTTCTCTCAATTTTCTTCCAGAATATATCTCGGCTATTTTCCGAGTACCAGAACCGAATACCAGAAAGAAGAGTAAAATCTCCCTTTTCCAAAATATTTTTAAATAATTTTCTTCCGTTTTTCTAGAATATGACCCGTCTCTTTCCGTCGTAAGTTCCTCTTTTCCAAAGTTATTTTCAAAAATGTATTTCATTTTTTTCCAGAATATGACCCGGCTCTTTTCCAGAATCGTATACCAGAAAGAGCAGTAAATGCCCCATTTTCAAAAATGTGTTCATAGAACTTTCTTCCATTTTTTTCCAGAATATGTCATGGCTCTTTCCCAGAATCGAATTCTATAAAGAGTAGTAAATTCCCCATTTCCCAAAATATTTCATCACAAAATTCTGGGTAAGGAAATTAAATCTTCATTTTTCAGAATTTAAATTCTCGTTTCTGTTTAATAGAGATTTAAGCGCTTTACCCACTGAAAAACTCTAAGAAAAATCGGATTTAGTTTTTTCGGTATATTTCCAAGTTTATTGCTTTGTTTATGGTTCTTGACCAAATATACTAGGTATACAATATTATTTTCAATTTAAAAAATTCAAAAAACTTTTAATTGGCTGAGCAAATGAAAATTTAAATTCCTTCGTCCGAAAAAATTTATTTAGAACCGAAAAGTTTAATCTTTATTTTTTCCCCATTAAAATTTTTTTTGGATTTTTTTTAGATTGAAAATAGTACTGTATGATATTACATTTGGTCAAGAACCAGAAGATTTTAACGAAAACCAAGCAATGAAATTGGAAATATATCGAAAAAACTAAATCCGTTGCATATCGCATTGTGTTAAAATTATATATGCGTTGTTTGAAATTGATTCTTAATGATAATTCCACTTACGATGCCGTTATGATGACCATAAACATTTTGGTGGAGGTCGTATTTAACGAAGAAATCAATTCGTTTGTCTCATAAACATGCATTTTCATTATAAACAAATTATATTTTATACACAATATATAAATTATTAGAGCAGGGTTTGATTATAAATCCATATTTACACGCAAATGTCAAAATACAGTTTATTTTTATAAAACCAGATGGTTCTTATCTATCTAAGAAATAATATACATACTGTTACGTTTTTGCCTTGTCACTCAAATTGTTACGTTTTTACCTTGTCAATTAAGGTTCGTATCACTGGATTGTGAATAATACAAAATCTATTTAATTTATCACCAGCGAATTTATTTATGTCTCAAGAATTATTACAACACAGTTTATTAATAAAAATTCCCAAAATCACTTTATATAAATTATTCTCAAATTTTACTAATCACTTATAATTTTTATTTCGCACAAAAACACTTTTTAATTCCTTTTTAATCTTTACTCTATCGCTTTCCAAATACTAATAATTCTTACAAGTTTATACTATCGCGTTCCAAATTCGAATAATCCAATTCGATCTAGTTCGCCTTTTTACATACACAAACCAAACTTCTAGAAAGCTCAACATTTTTCTAGTTAGAATAGTGTAGAACAATTTTATCATGGAAAATTCCATTTTAGTACAGTTTAACATTGAGCTATAAATTTTAACTTATTCTATTACACACTAGGTGTCACCGTCACTAAGATTTCTAAATTTGTATAGTAAATACTATATGCAAACCAAAATAAGTGGTTTTTAACATAAGACTCGAACTATAATAATATATTTGCTATCAGATAGGTTTTCTGATCCAAGACTCAATCCAAAATGTAGTTTACCCTTAATTCCGCTTTTTAAAAAATGGCGCTTTCACATGGTATACTTTACTAAATTTATTCCTATTTTCTTATCAATAAACCGATTTTGAGAAATTTTGTAGAAGTACACGTAACGCACTTTGACCATCAATATCAAAAGTGTATAAAAGTTATCTTCCAGTCTCTCACTGCAAAATAGTTTTTAAAATCGATGTATTTCTCTTTATGTTGTAAGCTCGACTACCCTTTTTTCATCCCAGCACATCGATATTTTTATAATGACAATCCTGCTATTTTTTACAATCGTAACACCGCGGGTGATCAAAAATGGAAAACCCTACAACTCGGTCGTCCTGCGTTGTTCGTCATCACGGCGAACATTCATTTTTTGTCGTTACCGTCATGGTTTTTATAATTCTGGGCTTTGTTCTTCGTGGGTTTAATCATCATGAGGTTAAATCGTCGTGGGTCTTCGTCGTCGTGGGTTTTAACGTGTTACCTATTTGCTCTTTAATCCGTGAAATTTCCATCATTTCCTCCATCACCGTGGCCACCTTCACTATCACCATCACTGTCATATTCGAGATAATTATCGCGCCATGGTTTCATGTGATCGGCGCTCCTGGTCGTCCTATATGGTCCGCTGTGGTCGCCAATTTTCTCCACTTTGGTATCGCTCATTTAGGCTGAACTTAACAATTTTGTAAGGCCCGAGAAACTTTGGTGTAATTTTCAATCCCGATCCAAACTGTTTTCTTTTTACTGCCACAGTGTTTCCAATCTCGTACTTGATCGCTTTCTTTCGACGTCGATTGTAGGTACGTTTATTCTCCTCTTGTACTTATTGATTTTTTTTTTAGCCTCCATTCTCGTCTGTTCACGTTCCACCAAAAAATTTTAATAATTTCTGCCTCGAAAACTTCTTCAATTTGTCGATCTTCCGTATTTCTTATTTTTACCCCAAACATGACCTCAAATGGTGTAGTGGCATTGCTTTTTTGTAAAGTCGCATTTAAGAATCTCTGTAAACGATCCGTGTGTTTCTGTACCAATTTTCTTGAGCATCAATGGATAATTTTGTCACACCTGGAATAACAATTCGGTTTATTCGTTCAACTTGTCCGTTACCTCTGGCCGTACCTCTGTCAGCGATTATCCTTTTCAGGTTTCCAGAATTGACTTTCTGTATATCCAGCTTTCTATTTGTCTCAGAAGATGTCAACGTCTTGACGGGGCACAGCCACACGAACTTGGAAAAAGCGTATACAACTATAAAAATAAATTTGTACTGTTTAGGCGAATTACACAACGGCCCGAGATGGTCAATGTGATAAGTCATTAAAGGATACCCATCTTTCGGGATTGGATGGAGGAATCCTTCCTGTTTTCCGGACTTCCTTTCGACCAGAATACACGGGATGCAGTTTCTTCGACAGTTCTCACATAAATTTTTCAATCTAGGTACAAAATATTCCCGTTTAATCGCTTCCACAACCTTTTTTGACTCCGAAGTGGCTTTCTTCATGAAAGTTTTTAACAATTTCTTGCTGCATCCTTTCCGGGACAACCAATAATTTTCGAGCTTCGTCGTCTTCTTTTAACAAAACGCCTTTTTCCCTCAACAACTTCTCGTATGGACCGAGATCGAGTAGTTTAATGATCATCTTTTTGTTGACCGGCTCGTATTCTTTCTAAGAACTCGTTCCGTAAGATCATGATAACAGTGTTCCGGCGCTTCAACGTGCCGCATCTTTGAAGCTGGCCTATGCTCTAACTTGAACTGATCAAGCGACGCAGTCGGTTACGATTTTGAACTCAATGCACAACAGATACTCGTAGACCCTCAGTTTTTTTTAAAGCTCCCATAATTGCAAGCACTTCTAGTTCGTAACTACAGTAATTTTTTTGGGCATGTGTAGTCTTTTTTGCTGTATAAGTAGACCGGATGAAACTGGTTGTCTACTTGAATCTTTTGCACCAAGATCGCCCCAAATCCGATTTTGGATGCGTCAGTGTGGAGCTCGGTTTCTCTGTCTGGGCTAAAAATAATTAAAATAGGTTTATCGATTAATATTTTTTTTCAATTTTTCGAAAGAACTTATCTGTTTCTCCGCGAACGCGAATTTTATGTTTTTCTTCAGAAGGTGTGTCATCGGTTTCGCCACGATTGAATATCCCTTCAGTCCAGAAAAACTCTGCAGTTGCCTGATTGTTTTCGGTTTCGGGCAATTTCGATACTGCTACGGTCTTACTCTCCGATGGTCCCTTCAGTGATAACATGCCCTAAGTACTCAATACGACGACAAAGAAATTTATACTTTCCCCACAGCTTTAGTCCTTATTCTCCTGCAATTTGTTATACCATCTTAAACTCTGACCAAGATGGGATTATAATATCTTCTACATAGATCAAGATACATTTTGCTGCAACCAATTCCTTAAACACGAAGCGAATGAATCGTTTAAACACTGCTGGCGACGTGCATAGTCCGAATGGCGCACTCTTTAATTCGTATTGACCGGTTGATATTATAAAGGCCTTGTGTTTTTGACTGTCCTTCTCGTCTGGAACGTGAAAACATCCATTTCCCAAGGTCGATTTGGTCTTCTATTAATGGAAGGGGGTACCTATCTATAACAATTTCTTTGTTCAACCTACGGTAACCGATGCAAATACGCTTGGTGTTACATTTTTTATTGACTAGAACGACTGGACTCGCGTATTCTAATGAACTGGGCAATATAAGCCCATTTTCTAACCACTCGCTATTTGTCTATCCACTTGCCACATTGGCACATCACTCTTCAGCAAAATCATTATTTGTACCGGACTCCTCTTCGTTGAAATTGGTTTGTACTGATTCACTAATTTTTGGATCTGCCTCGTTTATTTGGAGCTCCCGATATTGAGGTCTATTTTACTTAATTCTTCTATGCTCAAACACGATAAAAAATCTGCATCTGTTATTTTCTCAATTGTGACATTCTCTTTTCCCATGATAATCTTCGTCCCTCGTAAAACATTGTTTCCCAGTATAAACTTTAAATTGAGTGATAATTCTGGAACAACATAATCGTCGCTTTAACTTTTAATATCATTCATTTCCAGAGTCGCACCGAATCGTCCGACCGTCTTTATTTTGGTGTCACCTACTCCTAGAAGGGTAGTCTCTACTTTGTCCGGCTTTACCATCTCTAGTTCGCTCAGTTGATCTTGTGTATGATCTTCTTTTTTCGACACCTGGTTGCTTCGTATCCCATTTTGCCGCAATTGTAACATCTCATATTCTGCTGCCTTCGCTCGGTGCCACCTGATTTAGCCTTTTCACCCGAACCGGTTGTTATCTTCGCCTTAAATTTTTCATACAGGATCATTTTGGTTTTAAATTCCTCGACCGAAGTTGCACCATATAGCAAACATTTGTTTACCTCCTGATCATCTATCCCATTGATCGCATATTTGATTACTGCTAAATCATCGACGTGGCCGGTCGCTCCTAATTCCCGTATTTCTAGGAAATATCCTGTTACTTTAATGTAAGTGGGTCACAAAAGTCCCTGCAGTTACGCTTTATAAAACCCAACATCATATAAGCCTTTGCTATAACAGAAACAATGTGCCTCACAAACGTCAGATCGGAAGAAAATACTACCCCAAGATCGGACGTATACTTTACCCTTTCCACGAGCGAATGCGATAGAAAGAAATAGTTTTACATTTAGCTATATTCAGGGACAATTTGTTGTTAGCTGGCCAGACATAAAATGGGTCTAAATCCCTTTGCAACCTAAGATAGTCGGAAACACTACAAATTGGTGCAAATATTTTCAAATCATCTGCATAAAGCAGGCAATGCGCGAACTCAAAGCACTGAACAACATCATTAATAAATAGTGAAAAAATAAAAGGTCCTATATGACCTCCCTGTGGGACACCTGAGGTAACTCGAAATAAAACTGAGGACGAGTCAGATTGAAGCCACTTAGTAGGAATGAATTGACAGTTCAATTTCCCAAGCTTATTGATAAATATCGGATGATCAATCTTATCAAAAGCCTTTGAGAAGTCCGTGTACACAATATCCAGTTGTTGCCTGATTGCAGGACTGTATTGCTTTACGCGAAAACATACAAAGCGAAAGAGAATCATTACATGTACATTAATTAGTTATTACGTAAAAATTTTTAAAAATTGAATCAAAAGTATTTGCTTAAGCTTTTCCTACTTAACGAAGTTACTCGTATAATGGGTAAATATTTTAATCTAAAACAAATGTTGTTCCAGGGGCTAGATTCTGATCAAGTGACAAATGACATTTTTTTGTGACATTTTACTTTATTCTTGCAAAATGAGTTTTTTAAAATGTCCCAAGAAATACAATGACAAATTGGAGAAAATTTTAATGGGTTTTGGTTCTCAAAACACAGACATTCAAAAACAGAAATTCCACCAAAAATAAGGCGAGTAAATTAATTTTATAAATTTTTGAATTTTTTTTTATCACTTGTTTGAGAATATTTTTCAAAGTTGACAATGAGCCAAGGGCTCGAAACTATAACCCTTAGAGTTTTTAATTATAAATTAACACTATAATTAATACTTAGCTTGTATTCATTAAAACCATCTGGTAAATGGCCTTTATTGCAATGATCTAGCTAGTTTTATCAGAATCGCTTAGTCATACAATTTTGTGTTACCTGCCATTCTCACAACTATTTATAGTTTTGACCGAAATTTTCCATAAGGATAGGTTTTAGTACTCCTAAATAAAGAGTTTGTGTTAACTTTTCGGTCCATTCGATTCAAAAATTGAAGAAATTACTGCGAAAAAGAAAACGGACAATTAGATTTTCTCAAAAGCGGTAGTAAAGTATTTCTTTTTATGTTTATGCCTGATTATCCTTCCATTTCTTAAGTTCGTCTACCTTGATCTTTAATCCTTTAAAAAGTCTACACCATAATTGGAATTGTAAGGCAACCCATTAGGATATTAATCTGTCACACAAACCATAGAATACGTAAAGCAAATACCAACCAAGAAAAATGTTAAATTCAAAAACCTGTTACTCCCGATAAAACATTTTTCTTTTGGTGTATTTCGATTATCTTAAGACAGTTTCTATTCTGAAAAACTGCACACAGAAATAAAAAGTTAATTGAATTTTATTCCTTCGGGGGTATTACAACAACATTATACGAAAATCAAAAACCATAATGAAATTCAATGATATTTCTTATATAATTTTCTTGTAAATTTTAACTGGAATACAATAACAAAATCTAAAATATACAAGAGTTTTATTTTTTTAGAAGTACACGAGTTTAGGATCTAAGTAGAAAATGAGAAAATTGAATATTGCTTTACATCATACCCCTAACATTAGATCGTGAACACAGAATAAGGATGTAACTTTAAAATTTAATTTGTTATATAGAAAAAAGTCACTTTAAATTAATTATTATTACGCATAAAATGACCATACCATGATGGCTTTCGGAAAATAATTTTTCATCCCAATTTCCGTTTCGACTAATTAAATTTTATTTCTATTATTTATTGGGCGGGCCCAGTAACAAACAACAAAAACGATTTGAACTTTTGTTTCCTTTAAACACGCACACACACACAAATACTCTATCCTTTTGTTCTGGCTCCCGGAAACGCATTAAAAACAATTATTTTTCCGTTTGACTTACAGATGAATCATGAGGGTTTTATCATGATTAGCTATATTATATATTCGGTATATAGCGTCTAAACTGATTATTAATTTTCCATTTTTTTTAGTTTTTATTGTATTATGTCGAAATGGAAATTATAATTTAGGACTAGTTAATTGAATAAAAGGAAAAAAAAAAATCAAAATACTTTTTATAGGGGTTACGTTACACTATACACATACAGAGTTTTTTGATCTTGATGTCGGGGATCCACGAAACAATTACACCGTGTACACATAGCAAAAACATAAAAGGGTTGTGTACTAAAATATTATTTATTGTTAGTTTACATGATTTACTAGTTTTGTTAAACAGTGTTGTTGTTTTCTTTGTAATAAAATTAATTTGATTGAAAATTATTATTTAGTTACTGTTTAATTTGTATGTCGATTTTCGGTTTTTTTTTTTTTTTAATTTAAAGGTTGTATGGAAAATGTAGTAAATACTGTTGATGTTGTTGATAAAGTTAGTTAGTCGATAACTTTTTTTTTTCTGTTTTTGGAGTTAAGTGGTGTGATTGTCTTATCCAACACTTTTATCAAAACTATACATTTACGAGGAATTGTAAGGCGTATAATATAACAAAAAGTTGTGAACACGTGAATCACATTCGGATTTCATGAAGTTGGGACGGATACTATGCTTTCGAATGAGATAAGGTTTCAGGGGGTGCTAATAACGAACATATAGAATATAAAAGTCCACTCCAATTTTTATTTTGTAAAAAAGGAAACCAAAAGTGTATTTCCACACTGAGAAGTTTCCACCCTAGTGATCGTGAAAACCAAGCGTTTCGGGAAAATATGTTGCATTCAAGAGTTGTAATGTTGTTTATTTTATATTTAAGGATTATCTTAAAGGTTATTTCATGGTCAAACTAGTTTTTTGAACTGAAACCTTTACTGTTTTAAGCACCAATGTGTTGTACGTAAACAATTCACACATCTTGTTCGATGTTCATTTTGGAAGATATTCAATACAGATACATTAAATTAGAAAGTTAACATTTTATAGTAAAGCGATGGTTTGGTATTTCATCTTTTGTTTCCGAAGCTAACGTCAACCAATATTGGTGACCAACTATAGCAATTCACACAGAACAATCAAGATTTTTGTTTGCTAGAAATCATGAGAAATGAACGTCGAACAAAAGAATACTTTAAATAAAAGATGTTCAACTGATTATGTACAATATATTGCTGCTTAAAAAATATAGGATCCTGTTCAAAAAACATGTTTGACCTTAAAATAACCTTTAACTACAGCATGACATACCACTTTCCATTAAAAATGTTTTTCCAGAAACGTTTGATTCTCGAGATAATTCCGGTGGAAACACTTTATTTGAACACTCGGTCAATTAGTCTTTAAGGATTGTTTCTTGATTGATTTTGAGTGTAGGACCTAGCATTAAGCAGGATCTCCCGGTTGACGCCGGATGTACACCCTATTTTTAATTTTTTTTTGGAAGGATTGAATGATTTAATTTAATTTAATTTCTATAAACCTGTTAAGAATTAATCGTTAAGTACTGTAAAACCTTAATATTAATATTAGTGTCTGTTTTCCTTGACTGCTTCAGATTGCAGAACCCACCTCCGGAAATTTGTTGTTGCAGTATGATTCAGAGCTGTCTAAATCTAATTATGTAGTTTACTAGACTGACAACTCCATTCTACAATAACGTTTATTATTTTGCTGGGTCAGATTTCTGTACACTTCTTAAATTGTAAACATTATTAATTTAAATTTCCCTTAAAACTTTACAACAGTAGTTCTGAGACAATCTACCATAATAAATATAATTAATATCAGCTACCTATTCAAATGATTTCCATAATAGCCACTAAAGCAAATTAAACAGCACTAAAGCAAATTAATTAATATCATTCTCGTTTGGTCGTTAAAGCGTACAGACGTATTTTATTTTATTTTAAATTAATATTACAAAATTAAAAATATTTTTGTTGTGCATATAGTGCTATATTGTATAAACCGTTGCCAATTAAATTGTTCATGTTTTTGAGAAGCGGTTACTATATTAAACCCACTGTTACTATATTAAACCCACTGTGCACACACACATTCAAAATAACTGTGATATTTCTACATAATCGTGATAATTTATATAACTGTGATAATTGTGCATAGCTGTTTATTTATTTTATTTATTTTATAATCTGTTCTGTGTCATTCCATCGTAATCGTGACAATTTACATCTACATAAACTGTTTTTATTTATTCATAAATTCATCTACACTGTGATTGACCACGATTTGATCGTTAATATAATTATCAATTTAAATAATTAAATAATAAATATAATACAGTTCTGTCAACGTTTAATATAATACATACACCGATAATGTCTTGTAACACTTGCAAAAAAATGTTTCCTGCTCCGTATACTGACATCGTTAAATGTAGTCTCTGCGAGAACCAATTTTGCTATGACTGCAATGGAATTGACCGTTGTGCGATCAATTCAATTAAAAAATATGGCAATATATGCAATCTTGGCGATTGCTGCAAACCACTGATCGCGAATGACAACATGTCCGGGATTCTGAAGAAAATTGACGTCATTGTAGACAAAGCCGCTGAAAATTTAGAATTAAAGAAGATTGAAACGGAGGTTGCTGAAAACCGCAAATTGATCAATACCTTGATAAATAAGTTGGGTGACGATAACGCCACTAAACCATTTTTGTCAAAAGTTGTAGAGTCTGGCTCCAACTCCGTTAATTGCGAATTGCCGAGGTTAGCGCAAGTTGTCGTAGGGACAGGCACATCTGTCAATTCGATTAAAACTGTTTCTGTACCTGATAAGAAATATTTATATATCAGTCGTATTGATCCATCCGTCTCATCTGATCTGATTGTTAACTAACTACATCTGTGAAAAACTGAAAAATTGCTGACCTCAGGAAATTAATTGTAAACTGTTACTCTCCAAAGACCGCATATTGGACAGTTCATTCACGTTAGTTTCCTTTAAAATTGGGTTGAAGGAGGCCCATTTCGACCTGCTAAATAACTCCAATGCTTGGCCTCCTGGTGTAATAATCCGGCCATTTACTAATTATCCACGCATAGCAAAAAACCGGACAGGGACCGTGTTTCAACATCTAAAGTAACTTCCCCGTTACTGAAGACACCATTGTTTACTCTTCGTAGCAGTGAAGCAGTTCCCCAGCCGCGGTCATTCTTAAATATCTACTACCATAATTCAAATAGTATCAGAGCTAAATCAAAATCTCTGTATTTGTCAATTTTAGAGGAAGACTTTGATGTTATTTGCATTGTTGAAACGTGGTTAACAATCCACTTTAAAACTAAGGAGTATTTTCCGTCATCTTATGCTGTTTTCCGGAGGGACAGGCATCTGCAAAGGGACACTTACGAAAAGAGTGGCGGTATTGTAGTCGCAGTCTCTAACAAATATTCATCCAGTCTGATAACGTTGGCTAATTGCGTTGCCGAAATTGTTGCTGTACGTATACAATTCCATTCATATTCGCTGATCATCGTTGTTACATATATACCCTGCCATTCGAGTATGCCAGTTTATCAAAGATTTGTGGACACTGTCAAATCAAATATTGCTCCACTTCTTCAGCCGGAGGATCGTCTATTTATTTTTGGAGATTTTAACATTCCGGATATTGTGTGGGAGTATGTTGATCACAATTTGATTCCTATTAACATGAACGATGAAATGGATAACTTCATCTCGGAAATATTTTCGTTGGGGTTAAAGCAATGTAACCGTGTTACGAATAATAGTGGTAATGTGTTGGATCTGGATTTTGTACCATTTGATCATGAGGTGACCGTATCGACGTGTGAGGATTTGGCTGGATCGTCTAGTACATATTTTCCACTCTCCACTGAATATTTCAGTTATGTTTGAATGTTGCGAGTTAGTCGAAGAAAATGTTAATTCATGGACTTACAACTTTATAAAGGGCGATTACAATTCTTTAAATGCATTTCTGGATACGTATGATTGGTCGTTTTTTTATGCTTGTAATAGTATTGATGACATGTAATCGAATTTTATAGAATTATTAATCTAGATATTGAGAAATTTATCCCTAGACTGAAAGCTTTTAGCGTTAAGAAGGAACCGCGGTATAATAATGAGTTGATAAATCTAAAAAATAGAAAGGACAAGGCTCACAAGAAATATAAATTGCATCCCAATGTTGTTAATTACAACTCGTTTGATGTATTACGTAAGAAGTATATATGTGTAAACTAATTTCTTTATTACAGCTGTTATATTCTGGAAATTGAATCATTAATTAAATCGAAGCCGAATAATTTTTGGCATTTTGTTAACTAGAAAAGTAAGTCTAATGGTTACCCTTCTACGATGTATTTGAACGACCGTTCCTGTGATAACATACTAATTTATTTGCTAATTTTTTTTAGAGTGTATATAGTTCGAAATCAAATCTTGGTAATTTAAGTAATGTTGCAAATAATTCTAAGTTTTCAATGTTTCATCTGGAAGTGGATACTATTTTATCCGAATTGTCTAATATTGATATTAACCAAAGTGCCGGTTTCAATTCTATTCCACCCATTTTTCTAAAATTAACCGGTAAGGTAATTTCTTCCCATATCTCCGTACTATTTAATAAAATCTCGCTGAGGGTTGCTTTCCTATTGCATGGAAACGCTCACTTATTAAGCCGATTTTCAAATCCGGATCTCGAAGCGATGTCGAGAACTATAGAGGTATTTGTATTCTTTCAGTTTTACCAAAGCTTTTTGAGAAACTAGTTAAAAATCAATTATTCTTTCATGTTAAGACTTTCATTTCTTCCAAACAGCATGGATTTTTCCCTGGTAGGTCAACTATTACTAATTTAGTTTTGTTTACTAATTGTATTACAAGGGCTCTATTAAATGGTAATATTGTGCAGGTCGTTTACACTGATTTTTGTAAGGCTTTTGACAAGATCGATCATGACTTGCTGTTGCGGAAACTTATTTCATTGAATTGTAACTACTTGCCAGTTGATTGGATTAGATCTTATCTAAAATCCAGAACTCAATTTGTAAAAATTGGCAGCTTCACTTCAAGAGTGATTGATGTTTCTTCAGGAGTCCCTCAAGGCAGCCATTTGGGTCCCATGCTCTCCATTCTTTTCGTAAACGATGTGGTCAACTGTCTAAGTCATTCCGACATTCTCAATTATGTGGACGATATAAAAATCTTCAAAACTATTTCTTGCGCCAATGATGCACTTGACTTTCAGTCTGACCTGACAAACTTCAAGGCTTGGTGTACATCGCATAATTTGTTTCTAAACATCTCCAAATGCAAAACAATGTGTTTCACCCGCGTAGTCTTACCCACTAGTTACGATTACTTCTTTGATGGTTGTAGTATTGAAACTGTTGATACTTTTAAAGATTTAGGTATAACCTTTACTTCGAATTTATCGTTCCATAAACATGTTGAAGGTTGCATTTCTAAAGTGAATTCTATGCTTGGATTTGTTAAAAGGTTTGCTAAGGATTTTCATGATGCTTACGTGATTAAAACTTTATATGTCTCTTTTGTTCGTTCATTGTTGGAATATGGTGTTGTAATATGGAATCCGTTTTATATTAACTATTCAGATCGCATAGAAAGGGTTCAGAAGCGATTTTTAATGTACGCACTACGAAAGTTGCCTAGAGATGCGAATGTACCTGCTTTCATACTCCCAGCGTATCGAGGTAGATGTAAATGAATAAATATGGAGACGCTATTTATTCGTAGAATTGAAATTAGCGCAATGATTTATTGGTGTCTAAAATCGATTGTTCGGAAATTTTGAGTTTGCTTGATATACATATTCCATTACGTGTGCTGCGCGATAAAGATTTCCAAATTAAGTTGCCGTTTTGTAGGCAAAACTACGGTAAATGTGAGCCGGTTTATCATTTTTCTGCTTCCTTTAATAAAGTACGGCCGGCTTTTGACTTTAATCTGTCTAGAAATGCGTTTAAGGAATTGATGTCGAAGCTTCTTTTGAATTATTGGTAATCTTTGTAATCTTTACATTATATAATTTTTTTAAATTTCTTATTTAAGTGATGTAACCAGTTATGTATAAGTTGGTAATAAATAAATAAATAAATAAACTATAGTTTAGCACAACTGCTATTATAAATAAAGTATTTTCGCCGACCTGCTACTAAGATTATAGATGCTTGATCTGTGCTGGATGGTGTCCTTTAATGTTTTACAATTAACGCCACAATAAATAAAAAATCCATTCGAGGAGATTAAACAACATTGTTTCAATACGCCTACAAATAAACCGGCATTATGTGGTTCTTATTAAAATGTGAATAAAGAAACGATACAACGTATACTCACCCGCTTAAGGGACCCGGCTTACAATTTGTTTAAATGATTGTTCAATTCATCAAAGATGGTTGTAGATTGCAAAAATGAAATTCGGCTGTAATATAGCCTATAAAAACTTGATTGGCACTATAGATGGAACATATGTTCCGCCGTCTGTTGTGGAAAACGTTACATACTTATGACTTTATCGGATATTTATGATGCTGAAATGCGATTTATAGATGTTTTTACAAGACAGTTCCGATATAAGAATTTTTTAAAAATTCTCTTATTTTTCATTAAATAGATCGAAATAGGTTGTCATTTCGGCTACGATGCACAATCACTCACAAAATCACTCAACACTAACTTGTAATTTAATTTAAATGGCAAATACATAGTAAAATATTTTTTTATAAAAATAAATTCTTAGGCAAAATTAAAAACCAACCCGTGACTCGAAAGTCAATCAACCTCGGTATATTAGTCTCTAAGGACTTGAAACAATATTCCATAATTTAAACGCGGGGGGTATACAGTCGTATAAAAACATACTTACGGTTCTTTTTAGCCTACCAACAGTTTATTGGCCATTGAGAAGAGAACGCTTGAGAGAACAACAAAAGTGTGTTTTTTCATTAGTTTCAAATTTTTGGTTGCATTATAATGCATCATAAGGCTCAACTCATTAAGTGCATCCGACGATTCTAAGTTGTTCTAGCGAAACCATGCTGAATATTGTTCACACAATGATCGCTGACTAGCTGGTAATAGTTCAAGAAGTCCTTTCCCTTTATTTTTAAAGAGATAAGTTGATATAAATAACATGTAGGTTACAACGGAATGGCAACCTTAAAATAGGGAACAGTGAAAACCAGGAAAATCTAGCCAATAAACTTAATATTTTCTTTTAGGAAAATAATTTAAAAAAAATTTAACATTTCACTTTAATTTAACTTTCCACAATTTTCGTTAACAAAACGATGGACAACGAAAGTCAATCAATACTCGACAATGATACTTACGATTTTTTCTTAATTGGAAATATACAGTCTAACAGTAGTTCTACAGTCAACTGTTATACTACTGCTGAAGAATTTTTTTATCTAAATCGGTCCTATTGTCTAATTATTGCAAACAGTTCCTTAACTCAATTTAGAAATTTTGTTTACATAAAATCATGAAAAATAAACATCAATCAAGTCTTTCCAATTGGAACTTTGTATTAGTCGTTTGTGTTGCTGAGTTACACCTGTTAAAAAACCATATTAAGTGCGAATTGCATAAAATTAGAAAGGAATAATACATGATATCCATTTTTATTATTCTAGACATCTCTTTAATTTTTAACAAATATTTAAAAAAAAAAATGGTATTTTTAATAGGAATTAGCTAATCTACCGTTTATCTAACTTCATTGACAGATTTAAGATTAGGTTTAGCAAGTGGCGCCATGAGTTTGTGGTATCGATATTAATGCAAATGTCATTATTTGAGGTAACTAATCATAATTTAACTACTTTAATTATTAATTAAAATTTTCAATTTATTTTATTTATACTTTATTATGATTGTGAATAACACAAAATCAATTCAATTCATCACCAACGAATTTATGTATTTAACACAAGAATTATAACAATATAATTTTTTAGCTATAATTCACAAAATCACTTTATTTTAATATTCACACAATTTTACTAATCACTTATAATTTTTAAATCGCACTAAATCACTTTTTAATTCCTTTTTAATCTTCTAACTATCGTTTACCAATTACTATTGATTCCAATTCGACACTGTTCAGCTTTTATATACCCAAACCAAACTTCTAGAAATTTTATGACTTTTCCAGTAAGAAAAGTCTAGAAATACTTCGAACAGTTTAATCATAGTAAATTCCATTTTAATACAGTAAACATTGAGCTATGAATTAAGCTTATTCCATTACACCCTAGGTGTCACCGTAACAATACACTTTTTGCACTAGTCAATCTTTTTGCCACTGCTGGCTCCATCTGTATTGAAATAGCACAACTTTTATTTGTAATTTTGTTTTAACATTTACGTATAGTGCGAACATTTATTTTCACTAAACTCATTAAAAAGAGGTTAACTTGAATATTGTGACGGTGACACCTAGGGTGTAATAGAATAAGTCAAATTAATAGCTCAATGTGTTACTGTACTAAAATGGAATTTTCCATGATAAAACTGTTCTAAATGTTTCTACACTATTCTTACTGGAAAAGTCATGAACTTTCTAGAAGCTTGGTTTGTGTATATAAAAGGGTGAACGAAGTCGAATTGGGCCTATTAGTATTTGGTAAGCGATAGTGTGAAAATTAAAAAGGAATTGAAAAGTGATTTAAAAAGTGTTCTAGTGCAAAACAAAAAGTAAAAGTGTTCAGTAAAATTGTGCGAATAATTTATTTATATAAAGTGATTTTGTGAATTATCACTAATATATTGTATTGTAATAATTTTTCTGTGAAATAATTTAATTCGTTGTTGATAAATTGAATTGATTTTGTTTTATTCACAATCCAGTGATACGAACCTTAATTGACAAGGCAAAAACGTAACAATATATTAAGAGATTAGTTCACTAATCGAGCTTAGTCATTAACCTTGAAATAAAAGCTATTAAGTAATCTTGAATTTGACACACTACAACTAATCTCGAAAAATTCACTAATTGCTCTTAACTAATCACTATAGCATGTCAGTCGTTTTAGGTAACAAATTATATTAGGATTATCATAATTTAGTTTGATATCCGAGTTTTTTTTTATTGATTAAGAAACATTTCACTGAAACATTCTTTTTTTGTGGTATAAGCTAAATTTTATACCGTAGCTATACGTTTATTTCATGATTTTAAAATATTTGGCTTAAGAAATTATGCTACAAATTACAAAATGTTCTAAAACGAAACATTCATTATTTTTTTTTATTTGGAAAATGTTACCGTTTCTATTTTTTTCAATAATTAATAGTTTCACTCTAAGTACAAAGCCCATTCGATATTCTAAACAAAATGTTTTAGTTTGCCATGAATCTAAAAAAAATCAAAGAAATTTCCAGCTTGTTATCGCAAGTACCAGTAATTGAATTTAATTAATTAATTCAAAGAGATTTTTGGCTGGTAATCGACTACTAAAATATCTGCTGCGCTTTCAGGTTCACTAACTATTTTCAACATGTAAAATAAAATAATCATGTTATTTTCTTAATTCAAAATAAACACATTAATTTGACCAAAATGTTCGAGGATTGTTTTTCTAAAGTCGAACAATTTTTTAATAATTTTGATTTCGCAGATAAAACAACTGGGTCAAATATTAGAATTGGCGGCTTGCCGATTGACATCACGGTTTATCTTATTTCAAGGTAGCTGCCCATTATTTTTTTGGTATTATACTAATAAAAGAAATGGGAAGTCGAACTTTAATTTGGTTGAGGACCATTTGCTAGCAACATAAACCAGTGATTTTTGGTTTGAGTAAAACTCAGATGCCTTTGGTGACGCTCAGATATATCGTGCCTCCTAGGAGGCTAATGTTCTACCAAAATTACAGTAAACAATTTCAGCAGAAACAAAAAATCTGTAATATCGACATATTTTAAATTTCAGCAAAAAAAATATGGGTCGTGTATAGTGGTCGATCTGACCCCACGGATATCCTCATATATTTTATATGCATAATTCAATAAAAACTACCTAGTAAGTTAGGTCAATTAGTACTTGAGGATATCTTATAAGGCATGCGCCATTTAAATAATAAGGAACGTATTTTTTTAATTTCAATATCGATTGGGGTCAATAGGTTAATTTGACCCCAATACACAGAGAGGAGGTTAATGGTCTGAAGGCTCTACATTTGGTTCTAATTTCATTGAGGCTGGAAAGGCGCTTCCTGGGATAGGAGAGGATGGGAGAGTGTGTAAATGGTACTACCATATGTGGCTCGTTTCTTATAGCGCAAGCTCTTAACATCTATTGGGAATCGTTAAAGGATTCTTCGGTGGGTTGAGTAACGGTTCACTATTTTTACAATTTTCAGCAACTCTTAAACCATCAAATACAAGATAAAGGAGAGCAATAATCTCCGTTGGAAAACCCCAAACTACCACAAGATCTAAGGTCAAGCGGTGCACAATACCTACCAAACCTTGCAAAGTCAGCAGAGAGAAAAAGAGAGAGAGATAGGAGAGAGAGAGAGAGAGAGAGAGAGAGAGAGAGAGAGAGAGAGAGAGAGAGAGAGAGAGAGAGAGAGAGAGAGAGAGAGAGAGAGAGAGAGAGAGAGAGAGAGGGGGGAAAGAGAGAGAGATTACCGACACAGTCACCTAGTTAAGAAAGTCCGGCAAAAACTATAAATACCTCGAATCAGATACAGTAAAACCTTACGATATGTTAATGTAACACTTTATGTACATTATGTATGTTGCATTCTTGCGAAACGATTTGTTTTACTCGTTTTACGACGTGCTCGTTAATCTGAGTATCACTGTATCATGCATGATACACTGCATCATGATAGATAGACTGCAGTCTATCATTAACCGTATCTATTTATGGTATAAATTAGCTGTACGAATTAAGAGATAGTCCCACGCCACAATTCACGAATGGTACACATAACAAGAATTGGGGTTGATGACTTAGCTCCAGTAATCGCCCTGCAAGCAATTCCCTCAAGACTGTTAAATTCAGGTGTTGAGGATTTCAGTTAACCACAGTTCACTAAACAAAACAATCGTAACACCTAAAAGTCAGCTGCTTGTAGATCAAACCCTAAGGTATGTCAAATGCCAGGTTGCATTGCCAGAAAATTGCAATAGCTTTATGAACATTAAATTCAAGGTGCTGTTTCCAGGAAAGTTTACTATTCAAGATAACGCTAAGATGTCTAACGTACTCAGATCTAGTAATAACCTTTACGAAAAAAGAGAGAATACGACGGATAATTTACCAAAAATTCTGTGACTAGTTAAGAAACTAAACTAGTTTTAGACGAATTGACGTGCCAATTCTTCACACAAGCCACCCGCCAAAATAATCAGAGCTTGTTGCCTTAAATCAGGTAAGACATTTTAATACTTCACTGTAATGTGATACTAAAAAAACAAATCAGCAGCATATGGTTTCGAGCGATGTCAAGTAACTTATTATAACCAAAAGTCACAGTAGATGCGATAAAACGCCCCTTGTGGAGAGCCTTTGGCAACTTTGATGCGTTTTTAGTTCAAATTTTGCACGACCTGCCATTCATTAAATATGATGTGTGTTACTGAGTGGGCTTTAGACAAATGAATGAATTCTATCTAATGATTTAAGGTAAACGTAAGACTAATAGGCCGGAGCGCCTTTGGGGTTAGTGTAATCTGACTCTACTAGGTTTTCACCATTCCGGAATAAATACAACTCTACTTCTGCTCCACAAATGTGGAACAGCACAAAAACCAATGCACGCTTGGAATAGTTGGAGCAAATGGTTCTCAATTAAAAGTAAAACCATTCTGTAATTCAAACACACGAACATATCATTAGCGATAATGTATACAGCATATATGGTGCGAAATCTTGGCTGTCTTCTCTCATTTGCTTGAGCTCTCTTGTTGCTAGAAATCAAGCATATGCTAAGGATACCCAGTGATATACAAACACAGTGGTACATCTTTTCCAATTTGTGGGAAATAAAAATTGTTTTGCAAATTTAATCACGAATAAGGCGGCGCTCTATTCCTCGAAGCCTTTGTATGGAAGAATTGGATGTATAAGCAAACAAGCAAAGTACATTTTAATTCAAATAAGACGTGATAATATGAAATAGTTAAAAGAAATAATCATTAATAAGAAACAGTTTATGAAAAAATTTATCTGTAATAGTCTAGAGTCTAAATCATCTTGGACTTCAAGAATTGGTGTTAACAGATTTTGGAAAAATTTAAGAAGCCATGGTTTTTAAGAATTGTATAATTAAACCTTTCCATATAAAAAGCATTTTTTGTAAACTGCTGATTTTTACAAATCTTCTTTATTACAATTTGTCTCACTGTTAAAGTTAGTCGAAAGTTTCCAGCCGATAATATGGATTCTGTTAACTGAAAATAAATAATATAGTCGGTTTCAGCTGACAGTATTTAGCCAAAGTTACTACGGATTAGCCTTAAAGAATTTTGTCAATGGTTCTTAGTGGCAAAACATCTACGTTCTATTTTCTCGTGGAATTGTGGAAAATCCGCCAATTCCTAAAAATATTGAAAATTAATATAAGATCAGCCTCAAGAGTGCTATGTTTGGAAATGAATTGCCTTGATATAACTTGTCAATAGTTATCGTTGGAAAAAAACTATTTTCAAGTTTCCCATTTAAAATCTTTGAAAATTCGATAAATTTAGCAGACGAAAGTAAAAAAATTATAATGCAGATTGTGTTATTACACCCGAAAATTAAAAATAAAGTCGTTAGCAGTCGATAGTGATAACCCGAATATTATAAGGGATCCATCGATGACACTTAAGACTTTTGTCAACATTTTTACGTGCCAAAACATTGGAACGAGGTGTCGTGATTGACTAACGCTGAAAATATATTTACTTTAAGTTACCCGTGGGAAATCTGAGAAAATTCCATTTTCCAGAAATCACTAGAGGCTTAGAAACATTGTATAAAATTAGCATCAAAATAGATTCTTATGATTGTTTTTTTTTTCAGCTATAAGCATTGACAACTCAGATCAATGCAGTTCATCTCCAGACATAACACTCTAGAGAGGCTAATTTTATTCAATATTTCTAATGATTTTTGGAAAATCGATTTTCCCACATTTCCCACGGGAAATACGAACTGAAATTTTCGTAGCGAATGCGATTTACAAATCAGATAATACATACAATCTAATGGATGGTTGTATTCCAATTTTAAATATTTTATGGATTCTTCTGATTTTCTAACATTTTCCACGAGAACTACCTACTCTACTACTATGTTTTTCACTAATATTGACAAACGTTTTTAGTTGATTCCATCCCATTAACATTCAGCTGAAAACAGTACTATAACTCGGGCGTATTATGCTAAGTGCCCTCCGCACGTTTCAAATCTAAAATCGTTTTCCATATATCTTATCCGAGATCGTTGTTGCATTAGGCTTTGTTGGGATTAGGCTATTAACCCAAAACTAACACCCTGCAGGAGGCCACAACCTCACTCTTTAGCCTACTTCTCTAACGGATTAGTTTCTAGAGGTCTCCAAGAAGAGGCAGTGTAAGCGCTGACCGTCAGCGAATTCCCGACGCTGCAAAAAAATTAATAACAGCAACATCCTTCGACGGTCATTAAAACGAATTGTTTGTAAAAACGTTGGGCTTGTTCACCGATACCGTATAAGCAACGAGAACTTTCAGTGGTATTTGTGCTTTAAGCTATAAAAAAATTGTATTATTTGCAAAAATTATATTTTATGGTTCTTAGATATTTAGATCGAGCTTTGTGTAGGTTATCGTTATTACGACCACATCCATTCATGGAATACAGTGCCAGTAAAATTTTAATTTCTAATCTTGTAATATTCCAAAGATGAAGTTACGAACACTTCAAAATTCTTACTTACTAGACTTATTTGTAGTTTTATTTGTTTACCGTAAATGTTATATACTCGTAGCTTTGCAAAAGTGAAATGAAGTCGTATAATTTCGATAACCATTCAAATTTGCACTATTTAAGTACGGTAGCTGCGGATCAATCTACGGATGAATGAATTAACTTTTCCATAGGTCGAATTTAAGCACCCATGTTTTAATAAAAAAAAAATGGAGGTGTGGCCAACGGACTTTCTTTTACGAACAGAGAATTTTGAAAAATTTTATTTTTTATTTTAATTTTCTTATAATTTTTGGAAACATTTTGTATTAAGTAGTTTTTTGTAAACCTTATAATTTAACCTCAAAACAGATAAGTCTCTTAAAATCTCAAGGTTCAAAATTTTCATGATTACCTACTATGCTTTATTTTACTAGAGTAAAAGAAAGTTAAATCAACAAGGCGGAAGCGCAAAACTTTTATTGTATTTCATTCGGTTTGCGTTCCTTTTTAGAATGCAGTTTTTTGAATTAAGTGTATTAAGACCGACTATTGGACCGACTTAATTTTATTTTCATATTAAGATATTTGAACCATTTACATTTAAATCCTAATCTATACACTAATTTTCAGAAGTGTAACGTAGAAGGACCATTTGACTGATTACTCTGGCCTTAAAATTTCTATAGCCGCAATTGGTTACTGTGGCGTTGACAAGACGGTGGCCTTCTAAAGTTATCCTAAAGAACTCCAGGAATGAAAAATAAATAAACGATCTACCTACACAGATTATTCTGGAAGATGCAAGATGCGCTGCATTTTAGATTTTATAGTTTACGGAATCGAGGGTACAATTATTTTTAAATGCTCTTATTGGTTATTTGCATTGGATTTTCAAATCTGACAAAATGATGAAATAAAATAATTTGCTTTACAGCCGGAGTTCATTTCAGTCCCACATGGTGATTCCATAAAATTTTCCGAACAAATATAACCCTTAATAACAAAATTGTTACTTTGTAATTAACAAAATATGCAGGTAGCAATTTTTGTCTTTTCTCAGTTTTTCATTTCCGACAAATAATGGGTTTTACGAAGAAAAGTCTATCCATCCTATATACAAACATACTCGTAAATACATAAATGTAAAAAACCTATTAAATGGAAACCACAAATCAGAAATATGTTCAAAGTATCAAACAATGTAAGTGTTTTTTGTCAGAAAATTGACAATGTAAAACGATAATAACTGATTGAAAAATTAAGAACCAAACGTGTTGTACGACTAACATTGATTGTAAATAGAAATAACCTCAAGAATGAAAATTGTTTTCACGCAAATTGTATTTAAAAATTGCAACAAATTTTCCGACTCATACATAGTATATAATAGATACATATATATTCCCGCATACAAAAAGAAAATCCAACTACCATTTATCACGCATATAAATTAAATTCTATTTTATAAAATTTGCAATATCTCTGGAAAATATTCAAAAAAAAAAAAAAAAAAAGTCTGTCTGTCAGAGGGAAAATATACCAAAAAAAAAAATATGTTTTAACTTTCAAAAACATTTATGAGAAATAAACATGAAAATTTTGTAACTCACTTTCCATTCCATTTCCATGTTATGCTTATACATATACATACATAAAAACACATACCATATATGTATATGAATAAATATTTTCATTTAATTTGATTTTCCATTTTCATCAGTAGCAACATACGTTTTCCCATTTTTGTGTATAAATAATTTTTTTCATAATATAGTACGAAAGCTTATAAAATTATACATTTTTATTTTTTTTATCGTTCATTATAACTATGAAAAGCTACATGCATGTATGTAAAAACATGTATGTATAAATTTTTTCCTCGAATGTGCACAAAAAAGCTCGATTTTCAATCTTTTTTGCTAAAGCGAATTTTTAATTTAATTTTATAATCATTTGTGTGCGGTGTTGTTTTTGTTGTATTTATGGGGTTGTTAAAAATTAAAAATTTTACATTACATACACAAAATAGCTATGTCTGTAGGTATATTGCAAATTAATAATTAAAAACCCATTTGTCATATAAAAAAATATAACTACCTATATGTGTTTCAATATTTTGTTAATTTCATTATCTATGTTGTCATATTGCAAGTAACAAATTTAGGTTCAGGGGGGAGGAAGCGATTTTCCATTGTAATTATTATTTTTTATAATTTTCCCACTATACGGCAAGTAATAATGAGATGCGCGAATTATAATCGAAAAAAACTTTGAACAAGGATTTTCACATTTCTTGGTAAATCAGGTCATCAGGCCTCTAAAATATCGATTTTTTTGGTCCCGTTTCGAAGCTTCGAACTCATTTGAATAATCTATCAAACACTCATTAGAACAATCCCAATTTGAACTCATTTGACAAGTTTTGATTTTAATAACTGACTTTCTAGAGTTCCTTGTTCATACATGCTTTGGTTGAAAAAATATTATTGTCAATATCAAAATAAAATCTATCACGTAAAGTCTCTAATAATACTGTTTAACGGAACCTTGACATTATTGACTTGATTTGTTATGGCATGAAATATGGTACATCAGATGATGAAGAGTCATACTTGAAGTCGAACAGATTTGAATATGTATAGTAGTGTTGAGGTTACAGCTTCAAAAAATCAAAGCAATACGCAATCGTGCTTATTCTGTCGGTTGACTTCCTTGGAGGAAGATCAGAAGTTGTCAGTTAAGTCGGCGTCTGCTTAAGACCACCGCCATAAATGAGTGGCCGACAATACCGTCAACTGTATTTACTGTACTGATATCCGCTTAGCTTCTTTTTAAATTAACCAACTTCTCCTTAGTTAACAAAAGCACATCTATTTAAATTAACCGAGTTAAAATGTAACACAACGCTGAAGTTTGTTGGTATAAAAAAAATATTTAAACGCATTCAATTCGTCGGAAATTTTGGGTACAGGTAGATTAGTTATTACTGTTTATAAATGACATAAGTTTCAGTCATTTACAAGCTGTCGTTCAGTGTGAATCAAATTTTTAAGAGATGGATGTTTTAAAGTAAAATTTAAGAGTGCCACTGTTATTCTGAAACTGAAAAATACTGCTGAAGCTACGGCAATCAATAATTCGGCTTGGCAAAGTAATTCTTTTAGTGCTTCAACTGTTAGAAAGTAGTTTCCGAAGTAAAGAAAATTTTACCCTTGAAGACAATCCACGTCCAGATCCTGAAAAACAGTTTGAAGATGAACTTGATGAAAACCAATGTCAAACTTAACAAAAACTTGGAAAACAGTTCGGAGTTATTCAAGTAGCAATTTAAGATCGGTTGCATGCAATGTAAACCGAAGAGAACAAAAAGCGCAGAGTTGACATTTGTTTGAATTTGGAGATGAAAAGTGGATTATAAAGGCTGGTCAATCCAACGTTTGCAATTTAATTTGACCCTAAATTCAAAGACAAATGATTATTTTGCAAAGAGGTTGGTTTTATTAGAAAGAGTTTACATTACCATTAAGTATGGAACACATTTTCATGCTGTTAACCCAATTTTCAGGACATTTTGGATTGTATGGCCTCCTATCTCATCAGTGGCAACTTCGATTCGCTTTTTCAAGTCTTGGATAGTGTCTGGATGGTTATTATAATACTTATCCTTAACGGTTCCCAACAAAACAAAGTCCAACGGAATTAAATCGCAGCTGCGTGGTGACCAATTGACATTTCCGTTACGGCTGATTATTCGATCCCCGAAGGCAGTGTGCAAAATATCGATTGTTTCGTCCTGTTGAAACCAAATGTCGTATGTGTCCTCTTCTTGAATCCTGGGTAACAAAAACTCGTTTATCATGGCTCGGTAGCACTCCTCATTGACTGTAAGAGCGGCGCCTTGCTCATTTTCGTAAAAAAATGAACCAATGATTGCGCCGGTCCAAAATCCACTGTTAATCTCGGCCCTATGCGATGTAAATGCACGTGCACATGTTGGTTTATCAAATAACAATTTGCTTAATTAACAAAATATACTAAAATTTTGCGAGTTTGTAAATTCTCCCACATGCTGCTTGCAGTAAATGTTCCTTAAATACTCTGCACTCATTGTATTATTAGCGGCAAGGAGCACTAGAATAGTTAATATTTGCGGAACTTTCTTTTCTTCTGCTTCCGTCTGAAATTTGTATTTACACTGCTTATAACATTCTGATTCTATGGAGAATTGGATAGTCGCGCCAGTTTGTGAAATAACGTTTTAAAGAGGACTCCTTCTGGGTATATCGAGGTGAGAATACTTGAACCTTTTCACCGGTGGCAGAATAATACAGAATAGGGGATCAATAGAAAATTCTCTTTTGTCAAATTCTGTTTAGCAAAATTTTACATTTTTAAATATTATTTTTGAAATTAACCATCAATTCAACTCAGTAAGGTGATTCATTGGCTTTGATACGGTAAACATCAAGGTATGTACCCATTTTAAAGTATCACCCAAACAGATCGAAAAAAGATCGATAGATGAAAAGACCAAAGATCAAATCAATCGAAAAGGCTGAATTTTCATTGCAGTCTGGCAAGCTTTTCAACAACTTCTGAGATCCGTATATTTTAAGATAAATTAGTGTATTTTACAACCGTTTACTGAGAAAATTAAGAAGTCTCGCCGATTGGTAGAATGTGAAAATAATCTTAAAAACATCAACCGTTGTCAACGAATTTGAAGCCTCTTGAAAAATGTCTCTATAACCTCTCATTTTGCAAGGAGTAAAATCTCTTTAGAGCTTTGGCATAGAGCATTAACATCACTGCTTTCATGTAGTGACCCAACTATACCGAGATTCATTGAAACTGTTAAAGAGGAACAGAAGTTGCAATAAAAGTCGAAAGATGTTCAGGGATTCAGCAAGAAGGATTGAATGTTTTTAATAAATAGCTTTCGGTGGGATTGGCCACCGGGCATAACCTATTTTGTTGTTATCTTATTTCTAGGGATGTTTTTCTTTCGAACTTCTTGCTTTCGTTCGTTTTGCTTTCAAATAGTTTGCATTTGGTCCTTCTGATCATTCGGTCTTTTAGTCTTTCTCATAAATCTCATAAATCTCATTTTATAGGTTTCTCAAAAATTGCATGCCTTAGAAGTTAAAACCACAATGTTTTTACCTGTAAAGTATTTACCAGTAAATTTAAAGATTTCTCACTTACTGTTTACTGGTTAAATAAAATTAAGTTTTACCGTTATTAAATTAGGCAAAATTTCAAAATTTAATTTTCAGCCCTTAGTCTTTTATTGTGCTATATTGACCTAAGTCAATCAATAACTTTTGTTTTGGAATGAATTTGTCATATTATACTCAGTGTCAAAATTATTAAAATTAATTTCGATCACTACACCGTCGTTGACCGCCTTCCAAATTTTGATAAATTTTTGAAATCTCAAAGCAAAGAAGCAACCCTGAAAAATCTCGTATACTTCGTATAAGTCATACGATTTACGAATAAGGTTGAGCAATCGTATAAACCTCGCAATGTCAAACATAGTCGAATTATCTTGAAAATTCTTGTCGATCAATTTCAACATTTTTGTCCTGTGAATATTTCGAAACCCCCCCTCGCCCATCTTTGTGAGTCTCTATTATGTAAGGTTTTCCAAATTAATTTTGTTTAGTGGCAAATTTCGTTTTTATTTAACTTTTGCCGATAAATCAAGTAAATGCATATTCGAGTGTTTGGTCTTATCAACAAATCTGTAGGATCAACAATTTAAGAGAAAGAAAAATAATCGATGTTCATTTTCCTATTTGTTGTTAATGTAAACATTCAAGTTTTATTTTGTTTGCGATCTTGCTTATATAAACCAGGGCAAAGCACACGATGTGTTAAATCAAGCATTTTTCCATTAATAAATCCTGCTTCACCAAATTAAAATGATAGAAAGTAAGCCAAGTTTTTCCTAAAAAATGTTAATCTTCATGAATGGCTGATTGTTCAAAAAAATTGAATATTGTTACGCTCTTCTACTAATCGGATAAACGTTGATGTTACAAATCCATCCAAAAACTACTTTTTAGTTTCTAAATTATTCATGAAATACTTTATCTATTGGATGTGTGTGTGGATCTAACTGTAAAAATTCGGGATATACAATACAAGTTGAGAATAGGGCACAACAACTCGTTTTCGATTTAGGAATCTTCTGGTCTGAATCACATCAGTTTAAAACTCGTTAAACTTGTTTTCCCTTTCGTATCAAAATACTTACATATTTTCAATTTAATTTTAACATCTTCTTTCTATTGAGAATTCAAATTTCGTTGCACTTTTACTGGGCTTGTTTAACTTTGTTAAATTTTTCTAAGGCCTTTGATTTTATAAATTCCAGAATTATGTTTAATAAATTTTTATCTCAATTTAGATTTTAGATTTTAGTCAGTTATTTTTTTTTAACACTCCTTTGTCGGATTTCCTGTCTATAATTTCCGCCATTTCTCAGGGTTCAGTATACCTCATGTTAATGGTATAGAGAGAGATAGTCGTTTAGTTCAGTGTTCTATGATAAGGAATATTTCCCTGATAAATGATGGCTTAAGTAGTATCGTTAATTGGTCAGAGGTACCATACTAGGGTTTTAAAGGATAAATGCGAATAAATTTCCGTCGAGTATAATTCGTTCGGTATTTATCAAATACTGTTAAATATTCTGTATTAGTATGACGGTCTTACCTTCTTCCTTATTTTATTTAAGGCGTCGTAATTTGTTCGGCTACTTTTGGAAAATTTGAATACTCACCAAATATGTTTCAATGATTTAACGAGGTTCATTTCTAGTATTAGGAAATTCGATCATATTTCTGCCTATTCTCTGGTATTGTTTTAGGGTTTAGTTTTTCTATCTTTTACAAAACTAAACAACCATTTTACTAATTCGAATCGAATATAGCTTAGTATTGTATAGATTTTGTTAAATGAAGATAATTTCGTGAAAAGTAGTTGACAAGTATTATGAAGGTTTAGTGTGACGTGGAAGCTTTTGCATTGGTTGGATCGTGAAACATTAAACCTTTAGGCCAATATTTGCTATTCTGAGCTAGCCGCTAAGGTCCATTCCACTAAAGTTTATTTGTGATGAGTTGTTTCGATGGTACATACATATATCTGTTTTTCTCTCGTAATTCATTCTAAAATGTATGATGTTCTATTCCCTACAAAGCAGTTTCACTTTCTTTGTATAACTGATAACCCAATGCGTTGAGTTTATTCATTTTTTTTTTGTACATATAAATCACGAAATTTCAATATTTTGTAGATGGTGTAGTGATGCTCTCATTTTGCTTTATTTTTCATTAATATTCGCTAGCCAGAGCTGTTGAAATAAAATTTTAATCGGTACTGTGCTGAGTGACAACCAACCAAGAGGATCAAAAATTTGGGATGCTTCCGATAATAATGTTCTTTTTATTAATTTTTCGGTATCTTCTATCGTGACCCTGAACATAAGTTTGTCATCTTATGGATTCCATAACAAGCCAAGAGTTTTTACCATTGTAACATCGCCGAATTTCAAGAAACTGGAGTTTTCATCGGGTATTTGTAAGCTTTGGTCATTTGATATCCATTTTCGTAATTTAAATTTAGCGTCTTTTAATAGGAATGTCATATCTTGATTTAAGGTACTCGCCATATTTAAATCACCACAACCTGTCAACATGTTGTCAACTTAGAAATCGGATTTCAACAGATTAGCAGCATCTGAGCACGTGTCGCGATAATCATTAGCGAATTTATGTATGTTACTATAATTAAGCGGAATACTAGGTGAATCGCGCCAGAGGATACGTTGAAAATCTCAATCAGTAGGTTTAATTACGATCTGGCGATACATTTTTTCTATGTCCGGTGTGTGCGGAATCGTAGTAATAACGTCATGAGGTTATCTTGAATTTTTGTTCCAACTAAAAGCATAACGTTTACAGAATGGAGAGTTGCCGATTTGCATGGACCGTTTAAAGCAACTCTCAACTTTGTTGTACTACTAGTTTTTTTTTTATTACACAATTGTGAGGTAAATGGGTAGCTCTGCAGGCCCTGTTTTATAGAATTCTCTGCTCATTCTCTATTCTCTACGTCGTCTCATTCTCCTTCATCAATTCTTTATACTTAGTTTGTATTTGAGGATGATTGGTGAACTTCCTTTCTAGTGCGAGAAATCTTCTGTTTGGCTGATTATATGAGGAACCCAAGTCTGCTTAAATGGGAGTCTTACTATATATGTCCTATCTTCAGCTCTTGTAGCGTTTTTAAGGAGTGGTCTTCAGATTCCTCTTCTGCTGATTTCTCCTTTGAAGTAACATTGAACTCTGCAATTTTCCAAAAATTACTGAATTAAATCAACGTTGTGCGGAAATGTGAAGAATTTTTGCTCCCTTTAGTAATTTGACCACCAAGTACCCAACCAAATATAGTCGATTGAGTAAAAAAATGATCCGCAACTGTGATTTTCTGCGATACCAAAATTTCATAGAACATATCATTGCATAGTATAACGTCAATGATACCTGCAATCGTGTACCGATAGTACAGATAGATCAGCCAAATTCAAATTTTTTACGAAAGTTCAATTGGGGTCGTCTAATTTGTTGGTCAGTAACTTAAAAGTTAAATGGCTAAGTAAGATTGCTCGTACACTAACGTGATTTACGGGATTTAATCGAGATGCTATTTTTAATATTACTTCCGCTTTCGTTATCACAGCCTTTAGCAACGCTAAACCGTTGATGGTAACTACTTATTAGTATGGTTTGAGACCCTGATTTAAGCAGCCATTTAGTCGCTTGTATTACTCCTAAATCATATTGAATTTGAAATGCTACGGTGAACAGTAATGTATTAATCATATTGCCAGTAAAAACCGTGTTTTGTGAACTCGAGTTAAAAATAAAAAAATGATAATTTAACAAGTATTGGTAAGGCTTTAAATCGCGGCTTGTTGATGGCGTGTAAAATTTGTTGATGTTCCTGGTGATGTTGCTACGTTGATTGAAGTCGGATGGTTGATTGATGACTAAATGTTTTTCTTGTTTGGGTAGAGATTGCTGTTCTTGTTGCTTGTAGATTAAACAAAGGCCTTAAAACAATTAGATGATGTCTGATTTTGTTTAGAAAATAGCTTTGATTTAGACCGTTAATTATTGCTCTTGGTATTGCTTGGAAGAAATAGTGTATGATGTTTATTTTCACAAGTGAAGCATGGATTTTATCTTTGTCAGCTGTTGAATTGCATTCTTTCTGATAAATTTACTTTTTTGTACCTGAAACACCTGAACGGCGGGTGACTGATTGAATTTCACATTACACAATTCACGAAATTTGCTGTAGCTACATTGACTCTAATTTGTATGTTCCATTGAGTTGAAGGAGGACACCTCCAATCTACATGGTTTTGATCCAATGAACATGCTTTTGATGCATGACAGCGATCCATTCTAAAATCCATTAAACAGGTTATTATAGGAACTTCATTGTCGTTTGAATGTTTTGCCTATGCTTGTTGTGGCTCCAGATCGAGTTTTTCATTAAAATATGGATTAAGCAAGTATCTTGCGATTGACACTCTAGTCAAAGAGGCTAAATACCTTTTAATACTTCATCGATAGTATCACAGATTGCTCTCGATCGTTTAAAACCGTCGGCATTTTGCTGTACCGTTTCTTAAATTTTTCCCAAGGTAGTGTGTAGTTTGTGTTTTTCAATCACATGTGTCTAATAAAAGGAGCTGTTTCGTTATTCAGTAAACTCTTTATTTGATTAAATACAGTGGAAATATTTGATAAATTTACTGTTGAATGTACTGAAGTTTCAAATTAGTTTTGGAAAGACTGCCATTTGGCAGAGTCTCCACTAAACTGCTCTTTCAATACACGTGGTAAACAAAGTTTTGACGCTTGATGCAACGACCGATCAAACGGAATTTCTACCATGTAGTTGGCTTGAGAATTATTTGCTGTGAAACAAATGCTCGGAGCGCGAGTATTGAGTAGACGTAGAATCGTTCTTCAAATTCTTTCGCTTCAGATGCTTGATTGTCAAGAAGGAAATGATTAGACACCTCCGGCGAGGTATTACGCGGTTTGAAAGCTATAGGAGATCCAGCCGAATCTAGGGATCCTTGGCTCATATACCTGTTGCAGCAGAAATTAGACGATGAAACCCGCAGTTTATAGGCACAAGAGAATACAACCAATGAATTTCCAACTATACAAGAGTTTTAATAAAAAGGACTGACGCACTTGAGTCAGTAAAGGCACATTCTATCCGATCAACCAGGACACCCACGTCAACTAAATCGAAGAATTGCTTTGCTACCACCACTGATGAAACCAATTGTATCGCGTGTAATAAACAACAACACAGATTAATTGATTGCGGTCGATTTAAAACATTGACAGTCTAAGAACGAAGGGCATTACTTGGTAGCAATCGATGATGTTTTAACTGTCTAATTTCGGGACGCACCGTATATGATTACAGAATGTGAGGCAGATGTCGTCAATGTGCTCGCAAGCACCATTCATTTATGCACACGGAGAATAAACCATCAAATGCCTTAATCACCACCAACGATTCAAATGGTAACCCCGCAGGAGAATGCAGTGTCGACTAATCTTACACGTTTTGATGAAAATCAAGCAATCAGTAGTGATATTTCATTAAAATGCAGCGTACAAACCGTACTTCCCACGGCAATAATTCATTTGTTTGACAATCTTGGTATACCAAGATCATGTCGTGCCTTACTGGACACTACCTCCCAAGTTTCGTTTTTAACCGAATCACTCGCTCAGAAGTTAGGTCTACCACGGACAAATTGCAGAAATTTAATTACAGGATTTGGCCAAACAAATAGCGGAAGTTCCCATGGAAGTGTACTATTGCGATTAACATTCCGGCACTCATCATTCCGAAGATTACGTCATCATTACCCGCCTTTGAATTCGACATCAGCTGCATGAAAATATTATCCAAAATCAGTTTGGCCGACCCAGATTTCCACAAGCCCGGCTCAATCGAAATATTACTTGATGCAGATATCGTCTTCGAATTGCTTCAGGATGACATCAAGAAAATAGATTCGTCAAACTTGATCGCGCACAAAAGCAAGTTGGGTCGGATCGTAGGAGGCAAACACGAAGCTGCTTCAACAGAAATTAAATAGTCATTCACAACCGTTGTTGATATTGATGCTACGCTACAGCAATTTTGGGCAACCGAAGAGTTGTCAAGAACATCACACAGGAAGAACAAGATTGTGAAGAATGGTTCAAGGCGACAACGCAGCGAGCTGACGATGGGAGGTTCGTTACCAAACTTCCATTCAAGAAACCATCGAAGATTGTTGGATCAACTTACCAGCAAGCTATATTCAGATTGCTAGGAATGGAGAAACGCTTCAAGGTGAATGTGCAATTTCGCCAACTGTATGAAGGTTTCCTAAAAGAATATCTAGATCTAAGCCACATGGAACCGTTCGAAGTAAACCACGCAGAACTTCAGCAATCAACTTCATAGCACAACAAATTGCGCGTAGTTTTTGATGCATCCGCAAACTCAACCACAGGCTTATTACTGAACCATAACTTGATGATACTCGTAGGTCCGAATATTCAATCGAGCCTATTTCAGATACTTAGATGTTTGAAGGAATTACCCCAGTTACATGAACCAGAGCATCCAGAAGCTAGCCGAGCCATCGAACAAGATATTTACGTCGATGATTTGATGACTGGGGTATCCACTTTACATGATTTGATTAAGCTGAAGGACGATATTCTGAAGATATTAAGTAGCGGTGGTTTTAATTTAAGAAAGTTGTCTTCAAACAACGAACACATGCAAGATTTGTTAAATCAGTCAGGCTCTATAATCATATCAAAGAATATCACTAATATCAGAACATCCAGAACCGGTAAAGTTATTGGGAATAACTTGGGTTGCTAACACCGACCACTTCATGTTTCAAGTAAATCTGAGCGATACTCAAATCCATACTAAACGAAGTTTCTTATCGGAAGCCAGCAAAATATTCGATCCCTTGGGACTTTTATCCCCAATCACGATAAGCATTAAAATATTATTCCAGAGTTTATGGCTGAAAAGGATTGGATGGGATAAGCAACTGCCTTCAGAAACGAGAGCATCCTGGACTGAACTGCGAAACAACCTAAACCAAATACCTGACCTAAATATTCCCCGCTGTATTGCTGGATCAACCAGTATCTCAATCCACGGATTTTGTGACGCAAGTAAGTGGGCATATGCAGTGGCAGTATACGCACGATCACAAAGCAATGGAGGGTTCGTAACGCATCTAATATGTGCCAAAACTAAGGTATCGCCTCTAAAACAAATCAGCATACCAAAACTTCAACTGATGGGTGCAGTACTTCTGAGTAGATTGGTAAAGCAAATCATTGAGATGTTATCAATAAGAATATAAACGATCACCATGTGAACCGATTCCAAAATTGTTTTGGATTGGTTGTCCAGTCAACCAAGACGTTGGACAACTTTCGTCGCGAACCGTACCTCGGAAATCATCAGCGCTTACAAGCGAGATCTTTTGCGGCACGTACCATCCAGATGTAATCCAGCCGATTGTGCAACACGAGGTTAAGCTACGGGAGAAATATCATCGAATAAACTCTGGTGGAAAGGACCAGCATGGCTAGCAAGGGAAGATGAATATTAACCAGATCAACCGCAGATACCAAATACAACCGAAGAAATCGAAGTTCACAATACGGTCTCCTTAGAATCTAACGCCGAGAAGCAACAAGATGTTATACTGACCTTAAGCCAAAAATACTCCAGTTACTTCAAGCTAAAGAGAGTCATATCGTATATGCTCAGGCTTACCAACAATTCAAGGGCAAAGAAAAATCAAAACAGGCGACAAATTGGGGCACTAACACCAGCCAAACTTGAGATAGCTGAACGTAAAATGGTTCTATATTGGCAAACTATTGACCTTACTGAAGAGTATCGTTGCTGTAAAATGGTAAGCCAATACCCGCAAAAGGTAATCTTAGGAAACTCAATCCATTTCTGGACGCTGAAGGAATTATGAGGGTCGGAGGGAGAATACAACAATCAGCGTTGCCGTATCATACAATACATCCAATACACCAATTGCCACATCCATTACATATGATGCACATCTCCAGTATAAACATCCATAGGCCCAACCCTTTTAACGAGTCTAGTTCGGCAAAATTTTAAGGTTATTAGGGGCAAAAACGTCGCAAAGAACGTGTTCCGAAAGTGCGTCAAGTGCATAAGATAACGTCTAAAAATGATGAACCAAATAATGGGACAACTACCAGAAGACAGAGTTCGACATTCGGTGGTATTTGGCGCAGTTGGTGTCGACTTCTGCGGGCCGTTTAAAATCCATCCTATGCGGAGAAGAGGCTCTATTCCGGTTGAGGCATACTTATGTATTTTTGTGTGCTTCAGTACGCACGCAATACACGTCGAAATTTGCAGAATCTCACCACGGAATCATTCCTAGCTGCATTGTACAGATTCATAAGTAGAAGGGGACTATGCCACACTATATATTGCGACAACGCTACGAACTTTGTTGGCACAAAAAACAACCTCCAAGAAATGTATACCTTTTATAAACAATAATAATAACACATATATTTCTAGTCTTTTGAAGGAAAAAATCGAGTGGAGATTTACTCCTCCTGCAGCAGCTCATCAAGGTGGGTTGTGGGAAAGCGCTGTCAAATCTACCAAAACGCAGATCACACGGACTGTCGGGGATACAATACTAACCAGAGAGGAGTTTTCAACATTGACAGTACAAATCAAAGGCATTCTGAACTTTAGACTACTTTTAGACAACTCAATTCATCAAATACCAGAGGCAGCACCCGAGCGGATGAATCCACATTCCAGATGGGATATCGTAAAGCGCATGTATCAACAATTCTGGAAACGCTGGCAAATCGAATACTTAACAACACTTCAGTTAAGATCTAAATGGCTCACAGAGCAAACAAATTTGCAGCTAAACGATGTAGTTATCATACACGATAATAATTTACCACCAGCTACCACCTCACAAAGTTATATCCTGGTGGTGATGGCAATGTTCGAGTAGCAGAAATCAAAACGAAAAACGGCACAATCAAGCGGCCGATACAAAAGTTATGCTATCTTTCAGCATTTGAATCTGACGACGATTCAACCCGAGGAGTATGTTTAGATCCAGCTGATCAGCTAAAAGCAAATAATAAAATTGCTTAAAATTGTTAACAAGTCAATTCAATTCAAAATACTTATCTTCTGTCATTACCACCAATGTAAACAATCCAATCTAAAACAAAATGTACATTCGAATTTAAAACACAACAAATTTGAAAGAAAAATCAGATGATTTCGCATAGTGCCTAATAAATTTAATTCGTTATAAATATAATCATTGCAAATCATCTGATTCATCTTAATTGGTGCTCATATCCAATAAGGAATCAGTGAGCCTTATTTTTTTTAGGTACATATTGGAATCATCTTTAATAATATTTTTTGAGGAAATTGGAAAGGAAAATCAGCAGCCGAAACCACGTTTCTTTATTTTGGAACGCCAATTTATTGCTGCCCATCATCAAAATCTACATACAATTCAAAATTGTCTACTATGGTATTTAACTTCATGAAATTCCTTCCAAGCTTCATTTAATTTCTCAATCCTGGTTTCAGATTTATTTAAGATTATGGTGTTGAAACAATATAAAATCTGTTCAAATTGATTTGAATATACATTAAAACCCGGGTTTCGGTACCAAAACGTTGTAGCCGACGAACAGAATTCAACAAATTATAAATTTGCACAACACTTTAATAATAATTGTTCACTTTATGAATCACTTTTCATAGGCACTTTTATAACAAAATAACATTGGCAATTAGGAGGCTCACAGGTATCGGTAGGGTGGCCCGTTTTTAATTCCAATTCTCATTAACATGTTTTGGGTTTGTGAGAGCGGAAGTCGATTGATCATCTAAATGACGGCCTAGTCGTTTTCAAGTTTTAAATCTAATTATTTATATATTTATTTAAATTATCCAGGTACTTTGTATATTTTTTATAGTAACAAATATGGAAGAAAATTAGAGTTGCTTGAAAACGTTGTTATACCCCACACAAATATTGTGCTGAATCATTAAGGATGTTAAGTCTTGAATGAATAATAAATATTTCTAACCAATTTGTATACCAACTGTTACATTAACAAGGTCTACACCAAATTACAATTTTAGAGTATGCATTTGTATAATTTATATGAGCAAGTCATCCATCATGATAGAATAATGACTTTATACAAAACACTAATCAAATTTCAACCCCTTTAAAAAATTATTCAAAATTTAAGTCCTGTACTATACGTATACTAAATTAATTTAATAAATTTTTTTTTATTGAAATATGGATATGAGTTTGTACATTAAATTCATGAACACGGGAAGTGGATTTTTACTAAATTTTAAATTGAAAAATTACAACAGATTGGTATCTTACGAGTTTATCAAAATTGAATTTTATATATTTATACAAAATGATTTGCACAAAATAGCATACAAAAATATTGGATTTACTGTCAGAACCCCATCCCCTTTGGTTACCATAAATACATGAAATATGTAACAACAAAAAGAAAAAATCTCAAATTTTTTGTTTGATTATAAATTACATTTCATGCATTAGCTAATAATATACTTCAACATGAAAACCAAACCAAAAAAAAAATCTTCTGTACAATTTTCTCGTATCGATTTTCAGTTGCAATTTTTCATTTTTCTATATAGGTATGTTTGTTTGTTTTGTTTTGTGTTGCACTTTTCTACATTTTTAATCTCTCTAAACACCCCATGAAAAATCATTTTCTAACTTATATACGATTTTTATTTTTTGAGGTTACATTTATTTTGGTTTTTGCGTTTGTTTTTCTTTTTTTAACCATTTTATAATTTCATCTCGTAGTTTTTCTTAAAAATACCATAAAACAACATAACAATGTACAATATATAGAAGCACACATGGAAAAGTGCAATATCATATCGGAACAAATCATGAAAGTTACAAAACAAAAATACTGGGAAAAAACATTCGAGTGGAAAAACTAACAAAAGCTACTGAAAAAGTTTTGTTTTATTTATGCTTTTATGCTTCTCTTGTTATATATACAATGGTTTCGAATATTTGTTATTGTGGTTTCGATAAAAATTTAATTTATTAATTAGCTTTTGTTGTTTTGTTATTGAAAATAGGAAAAAAACTTTTTTTCCTATTTGAACAAAAATAAAAATTAAATTAATTAGATGAGATTTTCCTTTTTTATTTTTTTTTTTTTTATTTGATATGTGTATTCCTGGTTGGAAAATTAATTATTTTTAACCAAACTATATGATGTTATGTGTAAGGTTCCTTACATGCGAGTTTATAATTTATGTTGATATACATACATATATAAAATTGAAAACTTGGTTTTTTTTTAGTTCATTTTGCTCATCGGAATAATTTACGACTTAAAAGTTTTTTTGATTTAAAAAGTTCGAGTTGTTAATTTTGTGTACATGGATAAATATTTTGCATAGAAGAAAAAACTTGAATCATTCTCAGAAATCATTTCATACAATATTTTTATCATTTCATTTTGTATCCTGAAAAACATTGTAAGCTAAAATAATAAAAATATAAAGGGCTGAAACCTCGTAAGGTGATCAGAACTTCGGTCTTGATTAATTCGACCCCTCTCTTAAGTCAATCTTCAGCTTAACCTCCAACTCAATTTACAACTCAATCTCTATCTCAATCACAACAGAATCCTAAAGGGAATCAATAAATTAACGGCCAACCTAGCCATTAAATTAATCACCAAATCAATCCTTAATCCAATATCAAATCAACCCTTAACCCTTAGCTAACTAAATTATAATTCTACGTCAACTCAACTTAGCTCGACCCAAATCTCAAACCTCTGGTCAACTCTACACTTATTTTCCAACCCTATCCCAAAATAAACTCGATTCGAAAGCTGAACGTGGGTATGAACTCAACTTAATCTTACCTCGTGCTAAACCCTTCCCTTTCAAAACTAACTCAATTTCAACTCCAACCCTACTCACCATCATACGTTAAACAATCATGCCATCATACCATTATTCCCTTATACCATTATTCCATCATGACACTATACCATTATACCATCACACAATCGTACCATTGTTCCGTAATGACGTCGAACCAGCCCCCCGACACACGATGATGTATGTATATATTACCATCAATACACTACATACCATCATACAATCACCATCTCGTACCATCACACCGTCCCTATAATCATAGCATTATACCATCGTACCAAAACACATCATACCATCTTACCATCATACGATCAAACCATTATACCATCATACCAACAAACCATAATACCATTATACCATCATGCCGGTTTTACACTTCAAACTGAACTTTTTTACTTGAAGTACATCTGTTGTTGATATACCCTCTAAATCTTAGCGTCATAGCTTGACATTTGCAAAAGTTACATTGTCTTCGTTATTTCTGACGCTATTTATTATTTTATCATATGCATGTCGCTGGTCAGGTACTAATTTTGTAACATTAATTAATATGTAGTCACTCAATTGGTTGACATCGTACGGGCGTCTCAGTGTCGCTTCTAAAGGATCCTCCCGATTCGGCGATGGAAGACCAAAATCTGCCAGATTTTTCCCACTCAGATCAAATAATAAATTTTCAATTTTTATGAGGCCCTCATTTAAAACACTGTCTGAGCAAAGTAAAGTGATATGATTACTTTGTTGCTGCTCCCTATGACGATTGTCTTCACAAAGGTCTTCCCGAAAAGTTTGCCATAATTGAAGAGGATCAGACGGTTGGCAAAATAATGAAATGATCACGAATAATTATCTTAATTTTAAAGGTGATTTAGAAACGACTGCATCTACTAACGTATGGTTCCATTGTTCGTCATCTTCAAGTAGACCAATTTGATTGGTTAGGATGGATGCTGTACATTCTGCCAAGAGCATAGTCTTTTTTAATGCCGGGGTGTCCTTCGACGTCTTCTCGACGTTTCCTTCGCAAGAACTTGTTTATTAGCCTAGGTGTAATATTGTGGCAATTCATTGTATAATAAGGTTTTCGCGAAGTGATCATTTCTGCATAATTCAAAAAATGCCGTAAGTGTTGTTGAGGGTAAATTTTCGAATCTTTGTTGGAGATTGTGTGCCGTAAAATACACCCTTTATCCGTTTTCGAAACGGATTGCCAAATGTATAACCGTTGGATATCGTTGGTGGATGTGAAATTCTAGAAGTCTCCAAACAGCCTCTAATGTACTTATATACCGGCCGTTCAAATAATTTTCGATCTCACTGTGATTGTTTTCTACTGAAACAGTGGCTTGATCCGATCCTTTATTTATATATTTACATATATATTTTATTGCCTGAACCGAATGACAATACTCCACATTGATATGGGCATTAAAGCTCCTACACAATACAGGAGAATAAGGAACAATCCATATGTTATCTATTACGGTTTGATGACCTCGGATAGTCAAAGTTGCAGTCACTTCACCATTATTAGGGTTTCTACGACGTTATGATGGATAACCAGCGTCTCCAGTTTGTGTTTCTGCAATTAAATTGCGAGGATACTTTTTACAGCAAACGCCGTTGACCATGCAAGGAGCAGCCTTGTTATGTTCTCCACACGAACCGTGTACCATATTTTTAAGAACTATGTCATGGAGAATAGCATCCACATCTCGGTTTGGTAGCTCAGCTCATATTAGAGAGTCTATCTCTTCTGGTTGTATTTTCGTTTGCAACCATAGGAGAATATGTTCATGAGGTAACCCTCTTTTTTGCCACTCAATGCTGTATATAAAAGCCTTTGTGTCACCGAATATAGCATTTTGGGTTAACAATTTCATTAACTTTTTCATTTTGAAATTGAACACTAGTGCTAAGATTTCATGCCTATCAAAAGATCTTTAATTAGGAAATAGCTCCTCCTTGACCTCAGTCCATTCGGGGTTGCACGTAAAGGTAACGAATAAATCTGGTCTGCCAAAATTTCTGACATAGGTCATTGCATCTTGGGTTTTCTCGTGCATGAACCTTGGTGATTTGGTAAATGTTGAGGGCAGTATGACATATTGCCCCATATTTCTGGCGTCAATGTTTCGATCTTCATTCACTGCATCTCTCAAATGAACATAATTTTCCGCTCCTAATTTTGCTTGATTTGTGCGGATGTAATGTAACCTTTACGAAATCATTTTTGCCATCATATCGACACAATATTGGTTAAATAAATTCTTGTCATAATGGAGCGTATTAAAGGTACCATTTTTCACCTTTAGCCTAAACACATAAAACTGCATACAGGTAATTGTTTTATTACGTGGCGAATTTGCGTGTGGCATATTCAGGCTGTACCCATCTTCTCCTCTAGCAAACATCAACGGGTACTGTAAAGCGTCATACGACCGATGCAATTCTGATATACGTGATAATTTTCCATAACGGTAGTCCAACACAATATCCCTTGGTCCTTTATCTTCCTCAACTAAAAGCACAGCGACTTCGTTAATAGTTGGAGCATTGTAGCGACCTCTATATTCATTGGTCGGCCGTCGCTCTGCATGTATTATGAGTTTTAAGTTATGTGCTCCTGGATTTCTTTCTAGGTTGTACTTGAAACTTTGAACATAACGATTATGTTCATGTAGCGTTTTTTGTAGTTGCGATCAATTCCATTTTTAGATTAGGCACTATATTTGTCCGTGCAGATAATTGGTCTTCATTCGAAAGAAAATATATTTGTAAATATTCAGGACTGTTGCCTCTAGGTGGGAGTAAACTTCCGATGAGATGGTATATTTGGCCTTGCACTTTGAACGTAGGCATGAAATTTCCTTCCCTAATCTCATTCGCGCAGCAGGATGTCATTTGGAATAGGGTATTATATTTTCTGATATTACTTAAGAAATGCTTTGACAGTGGATTATTGCCTACTAACAAATCTTTAATTGATTGTGGTGGCTCAAGAATCTCAGGCAAAACTACTTTGCCGGCAGCACAACACATTCCGTTTGGTTCATTAGCCCATTTTATTGCATTGCATTTGTTACACAATTGGTTCATTTTTCCTATTTGGACTGCACTGTGTTGAGAATACTCAAAATTGGCGTTATAATGGAATGCCGATCCGACTTCATTTATGATTTCTGGATTCTGTCGCAGAGCTCTAGACATAGTTTCTTTCATGTGAGCATGTCTTTCAGACCGTTCGGAACTCGATTCTATAACACGAATTTGTGATGTTCGAATATTTTGAATGGCAAGTCTTTCAGAGCACTCTGACCTCGATTCTCGCGATAGTCTAGACGAAGTCGCTGAAGAAATTTGAGAAAAACGTACTACCCGTTCGTCATGAGTTTCATTAAGACGTCTTAATTTCATCTGCTTAGCAGCTGAGGTATTTCTATTCAACTGAGACTTTATTTTAGGCATTGTATCGTCCTACGGATAAATAATGTCAGGTAATAAGTATATACAAATAGTTATTGAAAATAGACTTTCTAACATGTAAAAGATTTATACTTACAAAATATACGAACGAACGAAATAAATTTAAAATGATTTTAAAACGAAAAAAATGATTCAAATAAGATTTTTACTGAACTGAATGATAGAAACAATAGAATAAACGTTTTAAAAATTTTGAAAATTTAAAAACAATCGAATTGTGCAAAAGGTGTATTTACATGTGTTTGGCGACATCTGTTTAAGAAGATTACTGTGAAGGCTCTACTCCCGACATCTGTATTCAAATATTAACAACACAATTCTCTATATGAAAAGTATTTAGCTTTATTTTACTTTTGTGTTTGATTCTCAGAGAGGTAAGAATTGCTTCATTTACATATTTACAATTTACATGAATGTTTTTTTCCTGTTGCTTTTTAATATCGTGAAACAACAACAAAATCTTAATTTTTAATTTACTTTTTACAAACTGAACGTTTTGTATTTTCATCGTTTTTTGAAAATTATTATTTGATAAATATTTTATATATAAATATCTCGAATAAATTTAATTAAATAATATATATATATAAATATTATATTTGAAACAATTTTATTTGCATGCAATAAATAATTCAAACATACGTTAAATAATTTCTAATGTCAAAATAAATTTCGATGTCGATATAAATCGATTAATTTTGAATTTACAATAAAAAAAACAACCAAAAATACTACCGCAGCCACATTTTGGTTGTTTTTGCACTACAGTGGCTTTAACAATTTGCGAAAATTCATTGCTTCGGTGGAAAACTTTACTAAAAATGTCGATGATAATTTTATAAGGAGTTGGTGTATTTCTGTGGTCATAAAACAACAACAACTACCGAAAATGAGAAAACAACAGAATTCACAGCGAAAAAACTACAAAGTAAATGAAAATAAGTTATTGTTTGTCTTTCACATCTAGATTAATTTTTAACCTTCCAGCTTTATTTTAGAGCAGCTTGGGAAGTAGTCTAAATCAAAAAAATTAAAAACAATTCAAAAAAAAATTTAAAAAAATTTCATGTTCAAGATTCGAACTTGAGACCTTCAAAGTATGAAGCAGACATTCCAAAATTAAGCACCACACTTCTTCAGACAAAGTGTAATTTTTTTTATATGTATATAATGAAATTTTCGTCAATTTATATGAGAACCGCATGATCTTGGGGTCCAATCATTTTAAAAATTAGCCTATAACCATCAGGAGGGAATATAATTTCGATTGGTGAAAGAATCATCCAAATTCATTGAGCAGTTTCTGAGATTACTTCAAAAAAATTACTTCTCTTTATAATATTAGTTTAGATTTAAAAAATTTTTATATAGCCTTTTCAAGTGAAATTCAATAATTTTTAGATCAAATTCAATAATTTTCAAACCCAATTCAGCATTTTTCATATCAAATTAAAAAATGTTTATGTCAATTTAAATACCTTTTATTTCTAATTTAACAACGGAAATTCTGAAATATGGTCAGTTAGGAAAGAACTCTGCTATTTTTTAACCGATGTGAAATTTTGGAAACAATATTCTAATATGACTTTTAGTTACAGTTCTGAAATTAGGCTAATTAGGATGTGACACTTGACCATTTCCTTAAAGAATACGATAAAATTCAACTTATGCGATAAAAGTAGGATTCTAACATGTTTTTTGTGAGTAGTTCTGGAATATGGCCAATAAGAATGGCACTTAGCCGCTTATTAACCGATTATGATGAAATTCCTCTGTGCGATGGAAATCGGACACAAATATGATTTTTAGTTGAAATTCTGGAATATATCCAATTAGGATCCAACATGGCAGTTTCTTAAGCGATTTAGATAAAATTCGATACGAACGATGAAATTTTTAAATGAATTTCTCGATTTTTAAACGAATTTCCTTATAATCGCTCAAGAAATAGCCTGGTTCAATATTTCACAAGTCGAATTTCATCATAACAGGATTAAAATGGGTAAGTTTCATCCTAATTCGCCATATTCCAGAATTTCACCTAAGCACTTCATCTAAAAACGATTTTAGAATCTCTCAAATACAAGCTGAATTTCATCATATGCGGTTAAGAAATAGCCAGATTAGGCCTCAACTGGCCATACTCTAGGACTAAAACAAAACACTATTTTTGAATCACCTTTCCATCGCAAAAGCAAAATTTAATCTTAATCGGTTAGGAAATAGCAGAGTTCTCTCCTAATTAGCCAGAATTTCAGATAAAAATCATTTTGGTATCCCGTTGTTGAATTAGACTGATTTTAAGACTGTTGATTAGAAAAATACTGAATTTGGTTTGAAAATTTTTGAGTTTGATTTAAAAATTGTTGCTGGTTTAAATGTTGAGCTTGGTGTTGGGTCTTGGTTTTATTAGAAGGTTCAGCTGGAGGCTAATTCGCGGGTTATATTGGGGTTGAGTGTTGTTTGGTTGAGATTGAGTTGTAGTTTAGTTAATGTTAAGTCAGCGGTTCAATTGGAAATGTATCTAGGGTTGTGTTGGGGGTTGAACTAGAAGTTAGGTTTTGTTAGAATTGGGTTGAGTTAATGAACAGATGATTGGTTGAGTTCATTAATGCAAGAAGTTTTCGGACCATGTTGATGAATTTTATACGAATTTGGACTCAAGCATAGCACATAGCTTATTGGTAGTTTTTGATTTGAACTAAAATTGCAAGGCCTATTTTTCTTTACGCAAAAATGTATACGTGAGGCCTAAAGACAGACCTATGCAATCATATATTGTATTTAAATGAAATTTGCCAGTTTTCATATTGCTCACTTTTTGAAACATGAGGGGCTGAGTTTTAAGACGTTGTCGCCTCAAAACACTCTACTTACAGGTTTAAATAATTTGCCTAAATTTCGAGTTTGAATTAAATAGTCGTTTACGTATAAACTTCAACACCATTAACAAATTACAATTTTTTACCTTTATGCTATATGCAATTGAAAATTTAATCTAAATGAATTAAAATTTAATTCGTTATTCGGATTTTCATTTTTTATGTTTGATTTGGGAATTGAGTTAAAGGTTAGCTTGAGTTGATTTGAGATAACCTTACGAATAGACGTAATTTTCCAGACTGGATTCCTGATCACCTCGTGAGATTTCAGCAATTTAAATTTTTTGAAAAGTTATAAAAATATTAATACTAATAAGCATTTTGCTTATTGCCTTGGAACATCAATGCTGTATAAAACATTGGATTTATTTTATGATATATGAAAACGCCCCCAATGATACAATTTTAACTTTTCAGCGATTTGCTAGGAAATTTACATTTCCACCTTTCATGAACTTGAAAGTAAAATAATTTGGTTATTATGTTTGTTTTACCGGGTGGGCTTTGAGGTGACTTGCTGCACCGGAATAGTGTATAACGTAATTTTATCGAATTCAAATTGCCAATCAATTTTCTCTTATTATCTAAGTCGAATCTAAAAAGGTTTTGCGTCTCTGATTTAATTAGAACAAAACGCCAAACTATTATCCGCGATGGGAGCGTCTCGTCACGCAATTAAAATAAAAAGTTCACCACGATAAGAAAACAAAAAAATATAATTTAGTGTTCAATTATTTTTTCTGTTGTCCATCTATTTTCGCTAGATGACCGTACGCAGCACAAAAGATATTTTGTGCGCTAACCCTATATTGTTGTGGTGAGCTAATGTCAAATAATATAAGAAAATAATTAATTTATATATGTAAATTAAATGAATGAGCCGCTACAAAGGCATCTTCCGTAGAATTCTTACAACATTTGCTTATGTTTTACAACCATTACATACTTGGCAAACACAACAATTAATTAACCTTAAACAAAATTTAAATTATCATAGTGTAAAAATTCATTAATCTAACAATTATCGAGCTTTTAAGTAAAATACTAGTTCAACATCAAATTATTATTAATTTAAGTAAAGTAAAAAAAAAAAAAATCCAATTTTGGTCAAGTTTATTCCGAATATTATGAAATTTTAATATTTTTAATTATACCTAAAATTTGAAAACTCAAAACGTAATTTTTTTTTGTTTAATTATTGATGGAGTGTTTAAAATATTTGAGGAATCTACTCCCCTGTATCCAAGTCACCACAAGTGTACTTATCTTGTACCAAACAAATGTATTTATTTTGTACACAAGTATTTAAACTGAAAACCCTCCCAAACAAACAATAACATCAAAGTGAAAAATATTCAGTTAACAAAATGCTGTTGATTAATGTTCACTGATAATATCATCAGCATTTTGTTGTTGCCCTCTTGTATTCTGTATATAAAAGAATTTTTTTTTTGTTTAACAACATTTTGAGTATAAAAAATTATTGTACAGTTTGTAGTTTTTACAAAATGAGCCGTGTGATACATTTATACATATTTGATGAATGATTCCATGAAATACAAAAATATTTTTTTTTCGTTTAGTTTTCTTCCAGAAAATTAATAAATTTAATTTTTATTTTATTTTCCTTTCCTGACATCGTACACAGACAGTAGTGCATATGTGTCCGAGGAGGAGAGAATTGTTGAAACTTTTGTTGCCATTTTTGTATAAAAGTTATAAGTTTTTATTTAAAATATCACGGAAGTGTTATAATTTATTATGGTGTCTGGTTATGTTGACTTAAAGAAAAATTAATATTTTTTGTTTTTTATTTATAGTTTTTAATTTCTGTTTTATAGTATACATGCATATCGTAATTAATGTTGGGGTAATTTGTTATAGTACATAATCTATTTGATGGCATCGAAATATACATTCATCATTATTCCATCATCATTATGAAGAGTAAATGAAAGAAATGTTTTTAAAAGGAAATTATACAGTGCTTTATTCGGTATCTATGTACATGTTTACTTGTTATCATGATCATTCAACCATTTATCCATCATAAAAAAAAATGTATTATGGAGTCTCATTATTTTATGTCATTCCTTTGAAGATACACAATATTATTATTATCATTACAACGAAGATGTTCTATGCTTGTCTTTTTTTACATGTACGATGATATTATATTTACATATCATTATATCTAATCAAAAAAAAAAATTGAATATAATGTATCAAATCAAATTATATACAAATAATAACTTAATTTCGTCTTGTGTTTTGTGTAATTGAGCATTGTACTTTGTTTATAAAAATGTGACATGTTCTTATCATTATTCGTAATATCGTCTTTCAATTTCTTTTACGAGTATCTTAAGACATTCTATATGGGTTACATGGAAACGCTGCAAGAAAATTATGAATTCCGTTGTTAAATTAACCTCTATAATGTAAGTATATAGGACTCAAATCGCACACTTGATAAATATTCGAGTTCATAATAATAATTTTTATATGTATTAATTCAATTGTAATTAATTTAGAAAACGATAAAAACATTAATTTAATTGTAAATTTCTATACTGTATGCTGTCTAATTAAATAACAATAATAAAAATTAATGTCGCTATTAGATACAATTAGAACGCAGCGTAAAACATAAATACATACTCGGCAGTAATGGACCGAGAATATTTGATTAATTTTTCAGTACTCTATTGGACAATAAATTGAAAAATTTTCTGGAAAAATTATTTCGATTTATTTGGATGGTTTCTATTTTTCATTTAATAATTCATTTCATTTGCAAAAGTATGTTGCTATGCTAGATATTTCTTGGAGGCAATCGTGGGCAGTATAAATTCATTTGGGTGTAACAAGCGTTGTTCCTCTACGCGTAACATACATAATTTGAAAATGTATCGTCATGCCATTGTATATCTTAATGTATGTCCTAAATTCGTTATGCCTGTAACCATAAATATTTTTAACGACTTTAGTATTTATTTTTATGGGGAATATTCCTCTGCATCGATGTGCATTAACATTTTTCACAAAATATTTTTCTTTCCGTGGAAATCTGGAATGATGTTTTAATGCGTTTTTGATGCATCTCTACTAACTAAAAACAAAAGGTGGGGATACACCTAAAAATGTAACTAATTCTAAAACAAACTTTCAAAAGCTAGACTATTGTTTTATTCTAATTACTAGAAAATTGGAAATAAAAACTTGTATTACTAATAAAAAGATAAAGTTATCTCGTGATCTCAAAAGAAAGCCAATATACCATGAAAATGTAAGAAAAACTCAATACAACTCTATTGTTCGGTTTCACAAGAAAATCTAAAATATCGAAATATCGGTTTGTTTCGTAATATGAGAGGTTTTCAAATGAGGAGTTTTAACTGCCCAATTTCATTCAGCTGAACGGTCTACGCAAAAAATATGTAATCAACTTTTACTATTTTACAAATCGCAATTTATAAAAGAAGGAAAAGAGGAAATATTATTTAGTCGAAGAATAGCTATTGTTTTTGTGAAACCGGGCATAAATAATCCAGTTGAAATATATATATTTAGTAATCACCGCCAATAAAATATTAAAAAATAATTTAATATAATTCAGTAATTTCCAGCTATATTAATTCGGCTAAATTCATGTTTTTCTTACAAATGAATTTTGTAGTTAATCCTGTCATGTACCTTATCCGATTTAAATTGCATGTTTCGAAGCAGGTTCAACAAATGGTAATACATAAAAATTGTGGGTAGCTCAATCAAATAGAATCACTATTGTAATTCCGAAGATCGGCTGGTTTTAGTTGCATGAGTTTTAAACTGTAAACACTAATTGTAAATGTTGCTTCAATACTGAGTCAGATGGATATTAACAGTGAAAACGAGATTTGTTTAACAAGAGCAGAAATAATATAATGTGCAGAGATCGCGTTATGTAGTATTTTACTAAATTATCCGTAAAACAGAAACTCTGGATGTTGTGGTCATATTATGCAATATCTAGAAATAGGATCAACATACATCATGCATCAATGAAACGTGACTATAAATGTTGTTTCAATTCTGTGTCGAATTCTTGAATCTGCGAGTGACCTAGATCGGAAAATTTTTGTTTAATTTAGAGCAAGTATTTCATGTCTTTCAACAACTTGGCTAGTTGGAGTCTTCATTGAAAACTTTGTAAAAAATATATATTTTTATAACATTGTCGATATGAATTTTTTACAAACTGCAGATGTTTAAATTAAGACCTAAATCTAAACACTGTTTGGCCGAGATTGACCGACAGAAATATTATTTTATTGTATGCTTGTATTTACATATAATATTCGGTGGAATGGAGACAAACTAAAAAATTCTTACATTTGTTAAAGAAGATACACCAAAGTATATATTAATTTTTGAAGATTTAACAAATTTGCGAAATAATTCGCAATTACACCAAATCCATAGTGGTTTTTGGTTGATAAACTAAAATGCTAAATTGCTTATTTCAAGGCTAATGTTCGAAGAATTATTTTTTCGGTCAATAAAACCAAATTGTAGGCTGAAATATACTTAAGTATTTATTTGGTCAATGTTTTGTGAAACTTTCTGTTCAAGTCAAGCCAATGAAATGTTTACTATATTATACTAAAATGATTTTAGTTCTTGTTTAGGAAAAACTTCAATGTTCTATATCGCAATGTGAAATTTTTATTTTTTTAAATCTAAAACTATTCAGAAATATCTAACTATTCAAAAAAAGACATTTAGGGGAATTACGAGTTTCAATAGTAGCTGTGTTTTTTTATTCGCTCCAGACAGCTGCTATCGAGAGCCGTCATTTTTCTATACCTAAATTTAAATTTGACGCGCTATTAATTGGTAAACTTAACTTATTTTAACATCACACTATCAGTTTTAATTCAATTGTGTAGCAAAAACTTGATATAAAAAGTATTTGGCGCTACCTATTTATACGGAGCGATATCGGGAGCCACATTTTATATAACGGCTCTCGATAGCAGCTAGCTCCGGAGAGAATAAAAAAGCGCAGCTAATATTGTTACGTTTTTGCCTTGTCAATCAAAGTTTGTATCACTGGATTGTGTATAAAACAAAATAAATTTAATTTATCACCAACGAATTTATTTATGTCACACAAAAATTATAACAACACTATTTACTAACGATAATTCAAAAAATTACTTTACATAAATTATTCTCAAATTTTAGTATACATATATAATTTTTATTTCCACTAAAACATTTTTTTTAAATCATTAATCCAATTCGACTTCGTTCGCCTTTTTATATACACAAACCAAACTTCTAGGAAGTTCATGACTTTTCCAGTTAGAACATCGTAGAAACATTTAGAACAATTTTATCATGGAAAATACCATTTTAGTACAGTTATACATTGAGCTATTAATTTAACTTATTCTATTAAACACTAGGTGTCACCGTTACAATATTTTTCAAATTTCTGTGACAATTTCGAGACGTACAATACAAGTGTGATTCTAAAATATTGTTACGTTGTTGTCTTGTCAATCAAGGTTCGTATCACTGGATTGTGAATAATACAAAATCAATTCAATTTATTACCAACGAAATTAATTATTTAGCACAAGAATTATTATATTATATTTAACATAATTTCAATACAATTTATTAATAAAAATTCACAAAATCACTTTATATAAATTATTCTTAAATTTCACTGATCACTTTTACTTTTTATTTTACACTAAATCACTTTTTAATTCCTTTAAATCATTATACTATCGCTTACCAAATATTACTGATCCAATTCGACTTCGTTCGCCTTTTTATATACACAAACCAAACTTCTAGAAAGTTCATGATTTTTCTAGTTAGAATAGTGTAGAACAATTTTATCATGGAAAATTCCATTTAGAACAGTTTAACATTGAGGTATTAATTGAACTTCTTCTATTTCACACTAGGTGTCACCATCACAATATAAAAACCTCCAGTTAAATAATATTTTCTCTCTTTCTACTTTTATGAAATATCAGTTTGTTTGCAAAATATTTAACTGCCCTATTTCATTCAGCTGAAGCGTAAATAATTCTACGCAAAAAAAATATATATTCAACATACAAATCGCAATTTATAAAAGAAGAAAAAGAGGAAATATAATTTAGTCGAAGATTAGCTATTGTTTTTGTGAAATCGGGCATAAATAATAAAGTTGAAAAATGTATATTTAGTAATCACAGACAATAAAATATAAAAAAATCATTTAATAGCTAATTGAACTTTAAATTCTAAAATTTTTTTTAAATAGATTCGGTAACAAGCTTCAGCAATTTCCAGCTATGTTAATTCGGCTAAATTCGTGTTTTTCTTACAAACGAATATTTTTGTAAATCCTGTTGTGTATAACTTAACTCGAAGTAGATTCAACAAATGGTAACACATATAAATTGTGGGTACTTCAATCAAATAGAATCACTATTGTAATTCCTAAGATCGGCTGGTTTTAATTGAATAAGTTTTAATCTGTAAGCACTGACTGTAAATGTTGTTTCAATACTGCGTCGGATGGATATTGACAGTGAAAGCGAGATTTGTTTAACACGAGCATAAATAAAATAACGTGCAGAAATCGCCTCATGAAACTTATTGCCCAAAAATTAATCATTCTTATATTGAAGGAAGAAAAGAAAGCCAATTCCTTCTGGGAATCTGTTTTGTGGTATTTCACTGAATTATCTATAAAATGTGACTATAATTGCTGTTTCAATCCTGCGTCGAATTCCTGAATCTGCGAGTGACCTAGTTCGGAAAATTTTTGTTTAATTTAGAGTAAATATTTCTTGTCTTCCAACAAATTGGCTAGTTGGAGCCTTCATTGAAAACTTTGTAATAAATATTAATTTTTATGATATTGTCGATATGAATTTTCTACAAATTTTACATCTGGGTTAGATTTAGACCTGAATCTAAACACTGGTTTGTCAAAATTCACCGACAGAAATTCCATTTCATTACTGGGGTTAACAAAACTTAAAATTGAATGATTTTAATAACCGAGTCGGATGCTTGTATTTATATACTATATACTATTTGATCGTCGATTCTCATTCGTATAGTGCAATGGAGAAAAGCTAAAAAATACTTACATTTATTAAAGAAGATACACCAAAGTATATATGAATTTTTGAAGATTTAACAAATTTGTGGAATTATTCGCAGTTAGACCAAATCCATAGTGGTTTTTGGTGGTTAAATCACCATTCAGTATCTCGAAAACGAAACTTCAAATTTTCATCATATATTCGGAAAGAGCAGACCTTGGTTAGTAATGATCAGTATTTATTTATTAATTGATAATCATCGCTAACAAACAGATAAACATATCCAATTACATGTTAGCTTAGGCACATACAATACATCAAGTAAAGTTAACTTAAGTTAGTAAATCAAAATAAATTTTAGTCAAAAATACAATTAAAAATTATTAGTTTTTGTAGAATATTTAAACTATGTATGATAAAACTTAGTAATCTGATTTTTAATAACCTGGATTCATTTGCAATCTCACTAGAAGGGAATGAAATCTGAAGTTTTTTCTTGTAAGTTTGTATATCAAACCTGGCAGAAAATTGCATAATATATCTTGTCAAAACTCTGAATCGAATTAAATTTGTAAAGTTTGTTTCAATTAAACGTTTGGATATTTTGTATAGAACTAATTCACCAGAAATAGTTCTTCTGGTCTCCAGTGAAATGAAACCATAAAGTTTAAGACGTATATTGTACGAAACCTCACCTTTGTAGTTTGAGAAACGTGGTTAAATATTCAAGGTTCCTACGAACCAGTATCAATAAACATTGATATAAATGATGAAGGATTTTTAAAATCACTACAAGTCCTAATCATAACGCCAAGAATTTTTAATGAATTGTTGGTGATGTGCTGGATATGGATATTAAATTTGAATTTATTGTCGACAATAACTCCTAAATCACTTGATCTATTGAAATAAGGGTAGTATGGCTTAAGGAGTAGCTAAATCCTGAAGAAACTCTTGGTTTAGTTTTCAATAAATAGCATTTATCTATGTTTTAATTCATGACATTAGTAACACACCAATCATGTAGACGATTAAATCATGTGCAAAATCATTAGATGATTAAGATCATTTTTATTTAATTGATAAAAAACGTTAGAGGTCATCAGCAAAAATTAACACGGATCATTTAAGATTAACAACAATAACATTTATGAATAAAATAAAAAGTATCGGACCAAGGATATAACCCTGAGGAACACCTGATGAAGGAGATATTGCAAGAGACTTCACATCTTCTAAAACCACATATTGTGGTCTTTTAACTAAACACGAACGTATCCATTGTAACATCAGTTCATCAACACCGAAACTTCTTATTTTTATAATTAGAATGTTATGATTAAATTTATCAAAAGCTTTTTGGAAATCTCTATAAATAACATCAACACCGTAATTTACGTTAAGCAAATTATATACATATACTGAAAAATCTAGAAGGTTGGACTGTGTGGATCTTTGTTTGAAAAACCCATGTTTAAGGACAGTGACTTTTCTTCTCAGTTTTTCGAAGAGTAAGTTGTGGATAATTTTTTCAAAACATTTTGAGAAACAATTCAAAATAGAGATAGGCTTATAATTTTTAATGATGATTTTTGGTTTTATTACTACAGGTCTCAGATTTTTATCGGTCAATATAACCACAATTAGTAGCAATAAATTCATCCATCTAAAAAAAAAAAAAGATGCCACTGTTACATTCGAGAATTCCTATTATTTTATATGAATGGATTATCTCGTGAGATGATTTTCCTTGCAAATTAAACAATTCTTTATTGAATAAAAAATTTATAAATCTAAAATAAGTAATAAACTTTTTTTAATATATTGGTCTAGAAAAACCATCAAAGCACTTCACTCGTATTAAGTATGTAATTGTATAACACTTTTCTGCCTATTTAAATTTTTGCAACAAATGATAAATTTTACCACACGTAACACTTGAGTTGTTGATACTTCTTAGCAAGCACACGACAAAAATTAATGAAATTTGGCGTTAGACTTTTAAGGTTATGTTTGGTGTAAAATATTTCTTAAAAGTATTTTTAATGGATTCTAAATGAATCAATGAATTTAATGGATTCTAAGTGGACCATTTATATATTAATTATTTAAATGAATAAGCGAGAAGCGAGTTTTTGTCTCTTTTGCTTAAACTGAATATGAACACTATTTCGCTTAGTACAAATATATTTTATGAATGCGATCTCAACTAGCTAAAATAAAATGATATTCTATTTCAACTATCATTCATCTGTGGCTCTCACCAACGAAGGTACGTGGTCGAAGTGGAGAAAAGGAGATAGCTCTTTTACATAATATAATTGACTGAGATCGCAATAGAAAAAGCGACATAGGCCGAATGAAACGGAGTAAAAACTTATTCTTTTAAGAAGAGAAATAGACTCTCTTCTCGCCTTTTGTGCAAAATCCCACTCCTTCCTTATATTACAAATGTGAGGTACATAATGAAAGTAAACAAAAACATTTTTTTTTTTTGTAACTAAAGGCCAGACCGTACAATTGTGATAAAAATGTTTTCCTAAGCACTAGCTGATATTTTTTTGTATAAATGTATGGCATACATCTCAAACGTGACACTTATTCTAGGATCAGCTGAAGTCATCGAAAATTAAACCTTCGAATTAATTTGTGCAATTTTGGTCCACCAATAAACTAGTACGAAAGATCAAGAAATGACATCAACATTTATCTTAAAAATTCAGGTTTTATTAAAAATAAAATACAGCTTGTTTTATACATATACACATATATAATATTCACGTATTCATATCACATTTTCATTAATTGCTTTTAGTCTATTGATAATGCGATCAATAGAGCGATGTTCTCAGAACTTTTAACCGATTTTTGGTCATGGCTGATGAAATTTTATCAAGGTTGAACCGTGCCTTCAATATAAAGTTATCCGAGGGAACATTATACAACAGATTATAAAAAATATACCATATAGCTTTATAATTTCACTCGATTTAATTCGGTTTTCAATACTTTTTTTCTGCTGGTATCTTAGCTTGCTCGAATAAAACCACATTCTTTTTCTTCCTTTATTCATCATTCCTTATGTTATCATCAAAATTTTTATTTGCGATATTTTATCGATGTAAAGGGAAGAAAAAGTAGATAGCAAGACAAGAATAGAGTACAATTTTATTCTTGAAACACAAAACGTAAACCACATCGAATTCGAATTGAAAGTGATGTTACAAGATCCTATTCCGTTTCAAAAAATGTATATAGTTGGACTCGAAAGGGCTGGACCATCGTGCAGTAAATCTATATCATCAACAATTTTACCTATATCATCACAATCATCCTTTACTATTGCAATGCCGGCCGATCACACAAAAAAGAACAACAGTGTAACACAAAAAAGAACAATAGTGTTGAATTATATTTGAACAAACATTGAATGAAATATTGACGACACGAAGCCAGTTGTGTCATACACCTGAAACAGAATACCATAATTAGAATTAATCTTAAATATTTAACTTACCTTTAATTTAATTGCTTGCAAGTACCGATACAAGGTTCTGGCCCGTAAAAGCGGCTACATAACCTAAAATAACACAAGAAAGTATCTAACAAAAATTAAACTTGTATAATATAGGAATACTTATCTTATCACTTGTTAACTAATTATAAGCCTGAGATAGTTAACCATTTTAGAATTGACGTAATATGTACATTTAATTGTCGGTACTTTCTTACCAATTGTATTGTTTACATTTTGCATTTGACAGCCAAACGAAAACAAGCGTAGCATAGTATGTTTAATTGATGAGTCTATTTTTTCATTATGTAGGGGCCATCATGTGTAAATCATTTATAGCAATTTGGTGAGTACGTTTGAACCTACGAACATCTAGCGTTAGTTACGAAAAGTTAAAAAATTGTAATTATTAAAAAATGTATAACTGAGTCTCTCTCTTGCACCAACCTTTGACTCGTCAACATCATTTATAAGCACAACGAATTATACGCTTGGATGGAAAAGTACTGATGTACCACTAATTACAAATAGCTTTTAATAAAATAAGCAGTAATTTCAATAAATAGAAATCAACCATCAATAAATTGTTACAATGCATATTGTTTTGTGCTAATCTGGAGTTAATTGTCGTTCATTTTTGTTTCGTGTTGGAGTAATTTTTCATTGCGGTGATTTTGCTGAAATTATAAATTTAAAATTCGATCACTGGAAAAAAACAAGTTTAGTGAACTTCTGAATTTTTCAAAAAAATTTGGCAAACTGAATTTTTCAGTTTTTTCACTGTATCGTATGGATGGACAGCCTCGTAACCAATATGGGACTCTAATTTTTGGATACCTGGTGCCAATGAAAAAACTGAAAAATTCGGTTTGGGCAAATTTGTTTTGAAAAATTCTGTAGCTCTTTAGAATCGATCGTTTTTCTTAATATTGCTAGGGGGGTGATTTTAGAATTATTTTACAAAGGAGTTTAAATGAAAATTTTGTAAGAAATGCATTAGAGAATGCAAATCAGGAGTTCAGTAAACTTGTTTTTTCCAGTGATCAAGTTTTAAATTTATAATTTCGATATTATTTATTTTTCGTTTCTTCTCCTATATTTGGTTGTTTATAAATGAATGTTACTGCTCTTTAAAAGAGATATCAATCGATCGCTGTCTCATGCCTCTTTTAGTATTTTGTACGTTTGAGTTTTTTCTTTATATACCAAGGGAACGAGCTTTGTACGTTTGAGTTTTTCTTTCTATTCCAAGGGAACGAGCGAATTAATCGAAAAATTATTTTGTGACCCCTGGATCAGTCAAATAAAAACAAAACAATTCGCTCCCAAAAGATGAATTTGCATTTAAACTAATGACAGACCAGAATATTATCGCGATAATCTCACACCGCGATTTCAATTTCATTTAAAAATGTTCAGTTTCATAATCCAAATAAGGATTGTGTATACACATAATATAATTTACTGTATTTGTTGGAACTTTTCTAAATCTAAAATTTATTTTTAATTTAATCATTTACATTTGTTTAGAGTTCGAGAAGTAAATAATGAAATGTACTGTCTGTACTACTATAACAATTAATAATTTATAAATTATAATTAGCCGATCGGACAAGTAAACTCGTTTAAGAGATTTGATTAACATGATCCTATTTGAATTTTTAGTTGCTAATGCGCATGCAATAGTGCGCTGGGAGAGCGTTTCGCTTTAAATAAATTAGACGATCCTAGCGAACGAGAAATACGATTAACAACAATAAATATTGTTAAGTTTTTGCCTTGTGAATCAAGGTTCATATCACTGGATTGTGAATAATACAAAACCAATTTAATTGATCACAAACGAATTTATTTATGTTACAAGAATTATTACAAAACAGTTTATTAATAAAAATTTACAAAATCACTATATATAAATTATTCTTAAATTTTACTGTACACATATAATTTTTATTTCGCACAAAAACACTTTTTAAATCACATTATAATTCCTTTTTAATCTTTACTCTATCGCTTTCCAAATACCAATAATCCAATTCGATCTTTTTCGCCCTTTTATATATACAAACTAAGCTTCTCGAAAGTTCACGATTTTTCCAGTACTAATAGTATAGAAACATTTAGAACTGTTTTATCATGGAAAATTCCAGTTAGTACAGAAAAACATTAAGCTATTGATTTAACTTATTCTATTACACACTAGGCGTCACCGTCACAATATAAAAAAAACTATTATTAAAACAACAACAAGCAATGAACAATATTCCTAATTTTTCTGCTGGCTAATAAATATTTCAGCAGAAAAAGTTTTTTTTTTCTTTTAGTTCTGCCTCTGGTGATTAGTAGGAAAACTCATTATTTCTGGTGTAAATTTTCTGCTATCTTATATAGCATAAAACCTTCAATATCCTATATGACAATGTAAAATTTTTACTAACCTAAAACTAATCAGAAATATGTAGCTACTCAAACAATGACATTTAGGAGAATTAAGAGTTTCAATATTTTTAAAATTTTTATGACTTCGTGTAGATTTTTACACAAAAATTCGCTAAAATAAGTTTATACTAATTTTAACAAAATATTTAGCCAATGGAGCTTCCTGCTGAGAAACATTGCAAATCATAATGCTGTATTTTACATGACAACAGGTACGAAAAACGGAACAATATATTTCAATATGATATTTTACGATTTTAACCGATTGTGATAAAATTCGACACGTACAATAGAAGTGTGATTCTAAAATATTGTTGAACACAATTTTGGAATATGAAAATGAATGAAAATGGACCATTTCCAAACCAATTAAGATAAATTTCAAGATGGTTTCGCAAAGTATGGAATATAGAAAATTAGATTGAATGTAGGCTATTTCTTAAATAAATATTTTTATTTATCGCTCTCGATGGTAGAGTAAGTGGAACGCTTGCTCTATCATCCGATGGTCACGGGTTAAATTTAATTCTTTTATAATCGAAATTCTATCTTTAATTAACCTAATTCCTTGTATAATTTTACTAGTGACACTAAAATCACAGAATACAACCAAAAGAGACATACCGCTGTTTTGGTATGGAAAAATTTGGACTCATTTTTTTGACCTTGATTTGCCGAAGGTAAGAGAAAGTTGGGTTATGTATTCTTTGGTTTACCGGTTTTGATTTAAAATAATAAAAATTGAGAATCATTAACAATGTAGTTAGTGAAATTATTGGACAAGTTTTGTTTTGTTAGCATAATTTGTATTAACTACTACAATATTCAAAAATAATTATACTTCAATGTCCAAAAAAGGAGGTAAGATGAACAAAAAATTTGGTCCACGCAATGTCTATTCTGGTTTATCTTTCTTCTGTGCTAAAATTGTTCATAAATACTTTTTTTTAAACGCCTCAATAACGTTTTGAAGAGGGACACAATAATATTGCACATTTATAAAAAGGCGTTAATTGACCCTATACTCGTATTTCATTTTTGGTTTTCTATCGGTTAAAAAAAACTTAGTTGCAATAAGCGAAAGAAAAATCATTTTTTTTCCATTTCTTTGCATTTCACAATTTTCGTAGGCTATAATTTTACTATAATTCAATAATTCGTCCTAATCTCGCTTTTTCATTAGATACGGTTAATATATTTCGCCGCAAACATGCTTGTTACCAAAATATCAATCTCATTAGGATTTACTGTTATAGTCAATGGGTTCAACATTTTTTGTGGACATTTTTAGAAAACTCGCTTGAATTTTAGAAAAATGATTTTCAACCAAAGTTAGTAATTTTCACTTCAAGTATCCCAAGGGTTGTAAAATCCAAGCGAAATTTCTTAAAATGTCCACAAATATTGTTAAACCCTTTGATTAACGGTAAATCATAATGAGATGGATGCCTAACTGGAAAAATTTAATTTATTGTTTTCTTGAAGTTATATGACATTCAACCAAAGTTAGTAATTTTCACTTCAAGTATCCCAGATCTTGTAAAATCTAAGAGAATTTTCTAAAAATTTCCACAAATAATGTTGAACCCAATGACTAACGGTAAATCATAATGAGATTGTTGCATACCATATAATTTTATATTTCGAGCTTACCAGTAAATTAAGATTTCCTGTTTTTATACTCCGGTTTAAAAATTCCAATAGAATTTCCTAAGTTTTTGCAAAGATATAACTGAATCTAAACTTCTAATTTTATAATTGGCATGTAGTAAAATAGACATTTAAAAAAATTATTAATATTAAAGTTGAAATTTGCAAAATTAAGTTTGATAATTCTATTTCTTGTTGAAATGCCCCTGAGCGTATGCATTTGAATAGCGACTGCTGCCACTTTTATTTAGTAAAAACTAGTAAAATCTTCATTCGCATAATAATTCCACGTATTCAGTGGAAGATTTTTTCGTGCTTTCATTAGACTATACAAAACCGGAAAAAGTATTTAAAAAAATAATTACATTTGCAGTAAGATTGTCGTTATACAAAGAAATAAGTGTCAATACTGGTCCTTCAATTAGAAGAATTTTAATGTCGCTGACCATTGGTTTCAGAACAAAATTTAAATTAACCTATAAATTAAACTGTAAAAAAAATATACTTTTGGAAGATTGGACTTTAAAAAGATAGCCCTATTTACTATACTAAAGTAAATAGCTCCAATTTTGTAAATCATTGTTTTACTTGCAAATAGTCTGGCACATCATTTGAATTCGTTCATTGAATTTGTCCATGAAACGGGTACAAAAATAAATAAATTTTTTGCAATGAACCACATCTTACACCTAAATTTGATAGGAACGTGTACCGCTTTAACATCAAAAGGATTTTCAGAAAATAGTTTTGTCGTTTTATGTTTGGAGCAAAATAACAGCTATTTTTTGAGATGAGGTTATATTGATGGCAGTAACAAATTTGAAGTGAAAATTAATAACAATAGAAAATTTATGTTCAAGTGCTTTATGAAAGCTGGTTAAATATTTACCGTTCTTGAGCGCTGTGTTTTGTAAAAGTGCGGCAAATATTTCCTTTTTAGTATTCGTATATCGAGTAAAAAAACTGGATTACTTTGGAAAATGTATCAATATTTCTAAGCCTGTAAAAAAATTCGAGAAACCTATGGAAAATTCTAAAGCAGCCAAGCAAGTCAACGCTAAGCACAGGAAAAAGACGTATGCAATATTTGAAAAATATTGATCATCATAAACTTTGAATAGGCTAAATGATTTTTGAGTCATATTAAACAATCTCAAATGTAGTCGAATAATCTGGAAAATTTCGTGTGAACACTTAACTGTCTCGCAACATCTATCATCAGTTAATCTCTAACAGTATGCAACTCGGCTTCATACTCGAATATTTCTCGAGATAATTAGAAAAATGATAAAATCCGTTATTCCATATTCAAAATAAGCGAAAGTTAAATTAATTTTCATAATTTTTATTACCAAGTTTTAATTTTCTTATGTATCCGACTGTAACCAGTCATAATTTTTCGTTTAAATCCAATTTACCGTACGAAATTATAAAAAATAAAAATAAAAACCTGATTTGGTCGAGACGCTTGGATTTTGATGAAACATAATTAGTTGTAAATAAAATATTGAAATGGTAATTCAAAGCAATTAGTTTAAACTTTAAGAATTAAATGTAAAGCTTAAGTTTATCAGTTTTTTTTATTAGTAATAGTGGAGTGTGTGAGATATATTGAAAGTGTAATAATAATAAAGTGATGGTTTATTTGTGTGAAAGGGTGACATTGAAAATGTTTAAACAGAGTGAAAAATAAAATCTAAAGTGACCAATATTTCTCAGATGACGCCTAAACTGGATTATGAAAATGAAAGGTAATTTTTGTTTATTTGATAATTACTGATAAGGTCAGAATTTCTTCCCAAGCAATATAATTTCTTTGGCAATTAATTTTTTTTTTTTTTGTGCTTATCCGATTCCCAAATGGATGTGTTTGTGTCGAATTATTTCGATGTGTTAATAGATGCTTGCGTTCTTGATCAATTTGGTAGATGACGATGTTTCAATGAAGCTTTCGATTGAAAGTTGTTTGCCTTTTGGTATTGACAATCTAGAACCGCATTGTTACTGTTTATATAGTTGTAATCGCTTGCCGCGAGAAGATTACTTCTTATATAACTGGTTGAAATAATCTAAAAATTGTAGCCGTCAATTATTGAAAGAATTTATAATTAAAGAAAATCAAAAAATTTAATATAGACTTTTTACAATCCAGTTACGAAATATTATTTGATGCATCTTCTGTGATTTCCGTAATAGTAGCTGTTGAAGTTGTTTTAGACAGCATTAAAGAAATGATTGGCCGATGGTAACTGAAGTATGTAACAAATGTATTAGACGTGATATTATCGAGGTGTCTTGAAAATATGGCATCGATTGTTGTTCCATGTATATAGTTGTAGGGTCAGTTGGGTTATTATTAATTTTCAAATCAAATTTTTATTCAAGAAATGTTGTCAAAGAAGTTGAATGAATCTTTTGTGTCAAAATTAACATTAAAATCTCCTGCTAAAATCATTGAAAGTTCGTCTAAATTATCTCCTAAAATTCTTAAACCTTCGCGACTATATATGACTAACCGATGGTGTAAAAATTTTATGATTTCTGTGACTTTTTGATTTGGTGATATATGGTATACACAACAACCATCATTCATTTTAACTTGAGAAGCACAAACATATATCAACAATAGCTGCTTGGGTAAAATTAAGTTCACCTGCATTCGGGCTATCTTTTTGTTTCATATATCGCAATTACCGCAACTCTAACATTTTCCCGTTTAAATTTTACTATGCAACCGAAGTTAGGTATTTGAACGTCTTCTTCATCAGAAAGCGATGTTTCTGATAATAATAAAAAGTTACTTTCTTGAGATATATAACCTTGTTAATCTGAAGCATGTTTTTAGAGACTTTGACAGTTTAAAGTTAATACTGTCAATCGCTCTCTCGATGTAATGAACTTAGTAATTATTTCTTGCAAAATATTAAGTCTATTCAAGGATAGCATTTTTAATTCTTCTTCCATGGTAAAATCTTAAATCAATATTACGGTTACATATGAACAAATGTTCAATAACAAGTTTTACTATCAAACAAATTTATCTTGAGCTTGTTGCAACGCTGTGTGACTTCTTTCTTCGTAAAAACAAAACAAACAAAATTCAATTCGTGATCATCTAGAATGGATCCACTACCAATTTTTGTATATAGATCAAAAATTACATTAGTTTGCCGCATAACCTTAGTTAATTCGTAGAATTTTAATCTTTGCTACAGCAGAGGTTCAACCATTCGTTGTTTTGGCTGCTTGTAAATTGGAGTAGCTCGAACTGAAGGTAATTTTCGCAAGTCTCCAATAAGAATGATGCCTAAGTAGTCCCCCAATGTTACTATCAAAATTCCCAGTTATTTGCTTTAATATTTTTTTAAATTTCAGCAACAATCATACTTATTTCGTCAACTATTAACACTTTAACGAATTTAAATACATATCGATACTGTTGTGATGTTTCCATTGCCAACGGATCCGCTAATGTCTACTGCAGCTTGCAGCTTTGCCAGTGAAAGCACACGTAATTTATGCATTGCAGAAGCCATATTGTAGAATCTATTGTATATTTCCATTATCAATTTAATAATAAAATTTTTCCGCATCTAGCTGGCCCAGTGAAAAATATTTGTAAAGGCGACTTGTCTGCAGATAAAATGTGATGGATAGCATTTTTCATTAGGTCACAAAATTAATCAAGGTTCATTATATTTCCTCTTTTTTTAGCAATTGCTCCTAAACTTTTAAATGTGGCTTTTTGTAAATCTTCATTAACCCCAGCATTAAGGTTTTTATATAATTCTTGAACAGGATTTAGTTCTGGAAGTCTTGTAACAACGTCATAAATTTCTAACTCGTTATCATTCAATTGATCATCTTGGCGACAAAGTTGTCGGTATATATCAATCGTCTTTTGAATATTAACATTAGACTCAAACTAGGATTTCCGTATCCTCATTTTTAAACGGAAAATATAAAGTCACCACTTCCCTTCTGTACGAGTTGTCGTCCTAAGTCACATCATAGTTTCTATAACGAATAATTCGCGACAGTTTTCGTTCTTCATAACGTGCCAAAGCAACATTTTCCAAATCGTCTAGCGTTTTTTGATATTTTTCATTCCAATCCTCCTTCCAAATGTTAGTAGAGCCATGATCAAGTTCACTTATTTGTTTTAATGTTTTTTTAATCCTTTGTCGCTCGATTGGCCAACAAGTATTGATATATTGAACTAATACTGAAAATCTTCACACTGGTTCTCTCAGAATCATTTTACGAGTTATTTCAACAATGTCGAATTCTGCATATTTATTCATCTATTCTAATGTTACGTTGTAAATTGCTAATTCCTCTACACAAGAATATTCTTCAGTGATTACCTGGAAATCCATGTTTGACTTTAATATGCTAAAAACAAATGGATTAAATCTATTGTGCAATTTTTCCAAAGGATGTCGTTTATAAAAAAATCGTGGTTTAATATTCAAAACTGCCATATTCGTTGCTTTCTAAATTCATAACGTTTCCAGTATTCTTTAGAATTTGGCGTAATGCCGTTTGCCGTCACGGACTAGTCCGTCTTACCTTCAAGGCGCGCCAATAGATGTTTCACATCAAAAACGGCTGCTTTTTAATTAGTTATTGCGAAGTTCAGTAAATGGCCGATTGTTTAGATTCTTTTATTAGCATGGCATCTGTATTTTGTTTGATGAGACAGGTTTGTGCTGTGAAAGGCCATTTATATTCCAAATAACTATTTTTAGAATCGAAATTTTTGGTTTTGGTCAATATTTGCATTAGTGGATCCGTATTTTGCATCAAACCCACTTTTCTCATCTTCAGTTTCCTAATTTGCAATCAATTTATAATATATACAATAATATGTTTATAGATATTTGTATAGCTTGTCATAACCCTTATACGATTGTAGAGTCTAGCCATTATATAATTAAACTATGCTCTATTATTTTTGAGCTCTATACTATTTTTATTTTTTAAATAAATTGAGCTTTCGGACTCACCTCGAGTCCATTTCCAAAAGCTTTTACAATTTTTTCAATACATTTTTTTCTTTATAAACCAATCATAATCAAGAAAAAAAAATTCCTGTGTCTATAGACTACAAAAATGCTTTGTTTTCCGTCCGTATAAAAAAAAACTAAAAGTGGTAAATTTTACGAAAAAAAACTTTTACAATAAAATTTGAAATATTTTACAAAAAATGTGATTAAAAACATATAAATAAGAATTAACAATATAAGCATAATCTCCAACAATGTTTATTGACTTATCACTGGATTTTATGTGTAACATTTCAAAAACTCTTTTCCTAAAATTTTTTTGCTATTACAAAATTTTAATAATATCTAAAGTAGTTTGATGACTTGTGTCTTTTTATTGTTAAGTACATTACTTTACACTCGTATTTAAACTGACAGACAACATTTGGTTTTTTCTTTAGAGGAACTGAATTCTTAAGTTTAGAAAACATGGTTGTCTTCTTATTCGATGCTGGTCTAACCACAATTTTTGATAAGCAATTCTATTTGCATGCGAGGCGAGGCGCAGCATTATTTAGACTAAATAATGCTGCGCTTAGCACTAAGTGTTAAATTTTCTATATTCCATCAACAAATTTGGCAATATAGGACTAATAGGTTGACTAATAGGCTAACCCATTGGTGATCCAAACTTGTTTTGTAAATTTTATTACTAAATGTTAATTAAGAATTATTTGTTTTTGAATTTTTGCAATCAACATTCGTAATTAATGACAATATAAGTCTAACGATATTAAAAGGACATTTTGAGGGATAGTAATATTACTAATTTTTTGTTTAAAATCTTCTGAATTGATTGTGCTCAAATCGGAAACTTATTTTTTCAACATTGGTGGGTGCTACGTAGAAAACACAATTCGAGTATGCTGAATCCAACGCCATCGGCCGTTTTGCAAAGTTGACTCTGGTTTTCGATATACTCACTTCTAAAAATTCTACACAAAAAGATCCAAAAAATGCGTTTATTTTTTGTCTATTTTAACCACTTATTCAACAGAGACCTATTCAGTTTGACAAAATATCTTCGTTTCGATAAAATCACATTGAATGAGAACTATTTCACTAATTTGCGGCATTGGCTTATTGTATTTGGTTGACACATTTTGACATTTCAAGTGAAAAAGCTGCGTTGTTTAATCGTTTGAAATATTAAAAATGAATAACTGTAAGAAATTTAATAACTTTTGTTATGTGTTCGACACGCTGACTATTATGCCAAATAAGCTTGCTATTATTGAAGATATTATTTTTGATGTAGAATGGACCAACCCCGTCTCCTATGTGTAAGGAGTGCTTGTCAAGATTGAACGAATGAAATAAAGGTAGAAAGAACATAAAGAATGAACGTCAACTATTTACGGAAGAATATTTGCGACCATCATTGCCAACCGTTGAAGAGAGATCTAAATCGAATATCACTACAAGATGCAATCACATTTCGCACGATCATTTTAATATCATTATAGGCCTTCTCAAATTATCGCAGCGACAGTCGATTTTCTTTGCCAAGGAATTGAAACAAGTGAAAGTTTTAGCACCCGATTTTAGTATATATGGAGCATAAGGTACACAAAAAATATGTGCTTTATGTGCTTATGGAACACTCGTTTTTCCGTGATCAGTACACCGAACGGAACTGACCTCCACCACAAGGATTTCGATTGCGACATCACAACATTGTTGAGATTCCACTCGTACCAATCAAAAAAAGTTTTGCTACCGCCGCTGCATATCAATGCATACCAAGCTTGAAAATGTTAAGAATTTCATAAAAGAATTGAAACCGAAAGGGAATGCATTCAATGAATTTCGAACGATTAAGCGGCATGAAAATAAAAGAAGGTCTGTGTTCAAATCTGTTCCAGTCTCAGTTTTGATCAATTTAAATTTCATTTCGAATAATGTTCTTATTACCGGAATACTTAATGGCCGGCTTAATGTACCCTCCGGATTTTATCCCCTCGGGATTTTGTACCGTCGGGATTTTGTACCTTCGGGATTATGTATCCTCGGGATTTCGTACCCTCGGGATTTTTTGAAATCCTCGGGATTTTGTACCCTCGGGATTTTGACTCTCGCGATTTTATCTCTCTCCCATCTGTTGAATAAATGGTTAAAATAGACAAAAATAGTGTTTTTGGTCTGCTTGTATAAAATCTTTACAAGTGAATATCTCGAAAACGTGAGTCAACTTGGACTATGATCTAAAATATTTCCCAAAAAATCTGATAAACCATATATTGGGGCATCCACTGAACTTATAACTAGTCTATATCAAATGATAGGTTTATGAAGTTTTGGTAATCCGTATAATTTTGAAATAACCAAGTTATAATTTGTCAGTTTCTTTTTTATATTTAAATCAATATTTCCGAATTCTTTTGCGCTTACACAAATAAATTTATACGCAAAATTGATTTAACTAATTTATACTCGTAAAATGTCTTTATTTAATTAATTTATAAATTGTTGAGAATTGAATACACGTTTTTTTATTTATTTCTCACCACCATTGTTGGTAAAATATTGGTTGACCGCGAGATCAGATAGATATGGTTAGCGCAATATCCGAGATGTGACTCATGACTATTAGAAAAATAAATTTTATTTTTATTTATTTTATTTTTGTTCGTCGCACAGTTGGTATGCTTGCTTGAGTAGGTGCATTGTTTTCGTTGTGCAAGTTCGCGCGGACGCATTGAAGTGGTGAGTGAAATGAAATAAATGAATGAGCCGCTACAATTCATTAAAATTTTCTAATATTGAATTGATTTTAGTTTGGATTGGTGCGGAACTGCCTTAAGAAATTTGAATATAAGTCATATTATCATTTAGATACTATTTATTTCAGCTCTCAAAGTCAAAACTCTCATGTTTCCTTTATCTGCCTATGTACCTTAAATTCCTGGATTATTTCTTTAAGTTGTTATAAACAGTTGTAGCGGGTGAAATGACGAAATTTTCTCGATTCTGTTAACAACATCGGTTAGTACAAGTTTTGGGGTACTTGTTAAATTTTTTATAGAGAATACTATAATTTGAAAATAGCGGAACTACAGCTGTATTCCAGCAGCGCCTTTTGCAGCCCCACTTGCAGTAGACATGATGCCTCGAGAACGGTTCATCTGAAATCAGAATTTCAAAACAAAAATTTCGTTACTATATTGTATTGTCTGGTCGCTAAACGAAGAATTTGTTAAAATTTACGTTTTTAAAAAATGGCGGCGGTTTTAACAAAAAGTTTATTTTTTTCAAGGATGAAATTTTCGATATTTTGATCTAAAAAAATTTTTTTTTTTTTTTTTTAAATGGAAAATCCTTCGATTAGCGACAAGGTATTATCATAATAAATAAAAAGTATAAATTTAGTTTTTTAGTAATCGTGTCCACCGCAAAGGTACTTTAAAAAAACCACGAGTCTGAGATAATCGCATTTAAAGTTACGCGTTTAAATATTTTTCTAAAAAAATTTAACAAGTACACCAGAACATGTGCTAATCGATGTTGTTAACAATTTTTAAATAAATATTTATTATGCTGTCGAAAAAAAATCGGTCGGGAATCCCTTGAAACATTTTTGCTTTTTTAATATTGCCTGAAATGCGATTTTCGAAAAATGATAATTTTTTTGAGTTTATTCCGTTTTAATGATTTGTTATTGAATTTATCCTGTTTGCGAAACGAATAGTTATTTGCGGAACCTAACTTATTCAAATACGTATCAGCCTCTTTTACAACGAAATCTAAATTGATTGTGATTTTAAGTATGAAAATTTGTTTATGGTACTATGGTACATTTACAAAAAAAATATATATATATATTTTAACGACCAATGCACCTAAATTGGATTCTTTCAGATTTTTAATATTTATTTATTTAGTAATGTTATCAACTCTTAAATTTCATTATTATATCACTAGGCAAAATGTTGTTTATTGATTAGTTTGCCAATTTATAATTATCATCCAACGATTTTTCACCAGATGTTATTTATAATTTAAGAAAAGTTCGTTTTTGGAAATGTTACAAATATAATCCAGTGATAACTCAATAAACATTGTTGGAGATTATGCTAATATTGGTAATTCTTATGACTTATTTATCCAAATTTAGAATTTTGTGTTTTGCATACATATAATTTATAAATTTTAAATAACTGATTCATATATAATTTTTGTAAATTATTTCAAATTTTATTGATATTTCGTAACAGCTGTTTTCGTAAAATTTAATTTTTGCCACGAACGAAAAAAACATTTTTTTGTAGTCTGGGCACAGGAATTTTGCTTTCTACGGAAAAAGTTTCAATTTTTTTGATTTTGTTTTTGATTTGTTTATAAAGAAAAATTGTATTGAAAAATTTTAAAACGCTTTTGAAAATGAACTCGAAGTGATCGCGAAAGCTCAAATTATCTTAAAAACTAAAAATAGTGTAGAGACCAAAACCATTAAAAAAAAAATTAATTATATAATACTGTGGCTAAGTATTAAGTATAACCATTATTGTTGAACTATAATAATAAACTAAAATGGAAACTAACTTTTAACATAACTTCTATAATTTAACGTGAAATTACAGTTAATTATAGATTTATTTTTGTTACAAATTTCTATTTCACGAATCATCTTAATACGCGGTATTTGGCATAACGTTTCTTTATTAAAGGAACTCGGTTTATCTAAAACCATTTTAAAGAATATTATTTTGAGTAACTTGGATATTGTGTGTGTGATTCTTTGCTACTAACTATCTCGAGACACCAAGAAATTATTTTTTGTCCTTTTTTCATTTCTCGAGAGTTCGGTAGTCTCGTAATTTTTACACGAGAGTCTCGAGAATTCTCGGTAAATTTTCTAAGCATTAGAAAATAATTATAAGCACACGTTTGTATTGCACTGATTTACTTCAGGTTCAGGTATATTACGGTATTTTGTTCAAAACTAATAAATATATTAATATTAATTATATGTAATAGCAAAAGAGAGATAAATAAATAAATTTATTAATTCACATTAAATAAAAATATTATTTTCATACATTTTTTCTTCCTACAGGAGAATTGAATATTTCTTAAAATTAAATTTTAAGGAGCACAGAGCACCGATACCCCTTTCTGAAAGGCAAGTCCGTTTCTTAAATACTAAATGCCCTGATGTCGAAAGTGGGCCAAATGGTAAACAGGGCTTTTCTAGTTTAATTTAAGTTTGGAGATATTTGACCAGTTAGTGCAAATAAACTAACTTCTTTTAGTAGAGTATTTTTATCATTGCGAATTTTATCGATTTCTAAACTCGAATGGATTGCATCGTCTAGCTTTCCTTTCAAATTTTTTGAAACATAACTGGTGCTTTGCAAATTCAAATCGACAGAATTATTAGTGTAGGCGTTTCCTTTTGAATAATCATCGTCGAAAGCATGTAGATTTTTCATAAGCGCTTTTGAGCTTTTTTACTAATTCGTTTTTTTGAGCCATCGTAAAAACTCCTTAAGCATACCCTCATCCTCATCTTCTTTTGGGAGAGTATTAAGGTTATTTAAAAATTTTAAAAGTGAAACCAAAGAGACGTTTCGCCGCTTACCAGTTTCTGTTTGAATCTCTTGAAAGTTACTTGAAAGTTAGTACCGTGTTGCGATAGAGCCTCCACAGTAATTTGAACTGCCTTCAGAGCTTGTAGAATACTTTTCCCTGTAATGGTGTTTTTACCATATCACAAATATTGCAAATTCAAATCAATCAACGTTTTTCCTGTTGTACCCATCATATTTATAAAACTCTCTATCTCGTCGGTCTATCTCGTCTTATAATCTAGGGTAGCTCTGACCCAGCTGGAGAATGGAATTTCTTCGAGGATAATTATTAAATTTGTTTGCAATTTCCCGGATTTTGGTAACCGTAAGATTTATCTACGTTTAGTTTATTTACGACGCAGTTGGACTCATCTTCATCAGAAAATTCATCATGTTCACCTTCGGACTCACTTTCATCATCGCAAACAGACAAGCATTCTAGAGTTGTTTTCATTTTAGTGAAAAATACTCGCAATAATGCCAAATGTATGGCGTGGTTGTGGCATACTTGTGTTAGTGACGGTAATAACGATCCGAACTTAATCATGACGCTGGTGCCATCGCTTGTGGTACCGACAACATGTTTTTCCAAATTAATTTGGAACGAGTGTAATTTGTGGTTAACGAAGTAAACCATTTTTTCTGTTGGGCAGCTTCTGTGGATAAGATAAGGGCATCAAGGTCAGGCGATTTTTTGATTTTGCTGTTACCACGGTTTCGTTAACATATTCTATTTGTTTATCAATTTCCTATTGAAACCATTCCATATGAGTTACACTTTCAACGCTATACACAATATTTGACCATGAATCAAGGTTCTACTTAAATTGAAGATCTTGAGTTAACTTTATTCGGTACATAAGTGAAATTTGGAGGAAATTGAACCTGAAAACTAAGTGTTGCATATTAAAATGTCGATAAGAATATCGGTAGCAACCTCAAAACGAGCGTAGTTTGATGTATTATTTCGAGAATTGAAATCACAACATATAGGGTTGCCATCTTCCTGAACTGGTCCTGAAGCTTCTGTCTTTACACTCAAACAGAAAAATGAGCTTAGGAAATAAAACGAATATATAGGATAAATACTGCCATAAGATTTTAGTCTAAGACGCTGGTCCAGTTTTTCGATTTTCTTATTTTCGAAAAGTATCACCACTATAACCCTTCAAAGTGGTCAAATCTTATCTCAATAATTACCAATATCTGCAAAAATAAAAACCAGATGAAATGATTTATGCGGCTTTATTCGATTAACAAATAATTTTTAAATACATCTACAGTCGAAACTTAGTTAAAAGCCAAGGACAAATTTCCCAGGAAAACAGATAAACTAGTAAAAGTCCGACTCTCGGGATTTTCATCATAAATCCCGGGAATTTTTAATTTATACGTTTCTCAATTGTTTTCTCAAAATTTACTTAACTTTCTCAGTGAATAGAAATCGTCTTTTGCTGGAAAATTGATCTCTTTATGATGAACTTTAATTTCAAAAGTAATCTTTGTGAAATGAAAAGCTGCATATGACCGAAAAATGCTCGTTGCAAATGCGCGTTTATAAGGAACTTCATAATAAATTATTTAAAGCTCGATTTTAAAAATGTCTCTAAATAATGTTACTGATAGAATAAAAGATGCTTCATGAAGATATGGAAAAACTTAAGTAGGCCCTAAAGACGGGCCACTCCTTATTTTGTCTCATCTCCCTTATATATCATTACAAAAAAATGTATATCTTAATCGTAGGACTTTGCTCGACGGTGCTTAATATTTACCGAAGTGAAGTTCTTAGCAAATAACAAAAAATTAAGTAGTGTGAGTAATCCAAATAGAATAAATTTAGGCGATTTCTGTGTCATCGAACAAACTGTTGAAGAGACTAAATTTATTCACCAAAATTCAAAAGTCCCAAGGTCAAATGATTTTTCTCGAATGTTCGTAGTATGCACTTGATGTAAAAATTATCAATGGTCGGTCCGTGGGGTCGGCCATATAAATAACAAGCAATATTTGCATCAAATGTTGTACGATATTCTGACGACGAAATTTGTTCAACAAAAATCATAAGTCCAAATTTTTTTTCGAATGTTCGATGTATGCGCTAGAGGTAGTCTCTTAACTTTAAGGCTATGTCGAGGGATTAACATCTAGTGCATTAAAAAAATAAAATTATGATATAACAATTCAATATTAAGTTTATTAAAATTCAATTTTAGAATATATACTAATCTTTAATTTTATAATTGTTCATAAAACAAAATCGACGGATTCACAGTTGACGTATCTGCGGCTTTTTCAATCCATTTTTCGAGGTCATCATGGATCTTCCAGAATCCATTTGGTCGTTGAATGTAGCTTCGATAGTGTTTGCTCAACATTTCGTAATGGATTACTCCTTTTAATTTGTACTCTTGCTCAGACAAGATCAACTTACTTTGTATCTTTTGATTTGTATTCTATATATAGTAGATATATCTAGTGGCTGTACGTCAACGATTACCATTCCAAATTTGGATTCTAGCCGTTTCTTGCAGGTTCTTTTACCACAAACTGGACAATTCTTGTTTGGGATGTAAATTTTTTCAATAAAATCTTCCAAATTATCCTCATTAAAGTTTTGCAGATCTAATGGTAAGTAAAATAAATCCTTTCCATCTGCTGCGCTGCAGGCAAATTTTACACTAATGGTTTTTGGCATTAAAAATTCAATTAGTTGCCCAACGTTAGTCGAAGCGTCCAGATTTATGAAATTAATGTTTTGTGTGTTGATTTTAAAATATTTTGTTTATATTTCACTCCGAATTTTATATAAATTTGAATTTAATCCATTCCTTATATAGTTTAATATAAATTTTAAAAATTCACAGTCATGAAGCGAATTTAAGCATTCATTTAAGTGAACAGAGTCAATCCCCATTACATGAAAATATTGCGATATGGAGTCGAACGCACATGCATAGTATACCCGAATTTTTATATTACTGTCAGTTTTAAAGGAGTACTGATTTTGGAATAAACACAATTGCTTTTTAGTAATTTGTGCCATCAAAAGTTTTTCTTCTTTTTCTTTCTTACATTTTGTTTTTTCTATTATTGTTGTCGTTTTGATATATCTGTTTGTCACATTCTTTCCCATATGCTTTGGAGTTCTGGATACTTTTACTTTTTTTCTCCAACTTTCTTCATTGGTCATTAGTCGTACAACATTTGATGCAAATAATGCTTGTTATTTATATGGCCGATCCCAGGGACCGACCATTTGATAATTTTTACATCAAGTGCAATCTACGAACATTCAAGAAAAATCATTTGAATTTGGGATTTTTGATTTTTGTTGAACAAATTTCGTCGTCGGAATATCGTACAACATTTGATGCAAATATTGCCTGTTATTTATATGGCCGACCCCAGGGACCGACCATTTGATAATTTTCACATCAAGTGCATTCTACGAACATTCGAGAAAAATCATTTGACTTTGGGACTTTTGATTTTTGTTGAACAATTTTCGTCGTCGGAATATCGTACAACATTTGATGCAAATATTGCTTGTTATTTATATGACCGACCCCAGGGACCGACCATTTGATAATTTTTACATCAAGTGCAATCTACGAACATTCGAGAAAAATCATTTGACTTTGGAACTATTGATTTTTGTTGAAAAAATTTCGTCGTCGGAATATCGTACAACATTTGATGCAAATGTTGCTTGTTATTTATATGGCCGACCCCAGGGACCGACCATTTGATAATTTTTACATCAAGTGCATTCTACGAACATTCGAGAAAAATCATTTGACTTTGGGACTTTTGATTTTTGTTGAACAAATTTCGTCGTCGGAATATCGTACAACATTTGATGCAAATATTGCTTGTTATTTATATGACCGACCCCAGGGACCGACCATTTGATAATTTTTACATCAAGTGCATACCACGAACATTCGAGAAAAATCATTTGACTTTGGGACTTTTGATTTTTGTTGAACAAATTTCGTCGTCGGAATATCGTACAACATTTGATGCAAATATTGCTTGTTATTTATATGGCCGACCCCAGGGACCGACCATTTGATAATTTTTACATCAAGTGCATTCTACGAACATTCGAAAAAAATCATTTGACTTTGGGACTTTTGATTTTTGTTGAACAAATTTCGTCGTCGGAATATCGTACAACATTTGATGCAAATGTTGCTTGTTATTTATATGGCCGACCCCAGGGACCGACCATTTGATAATTATTACATTAAGTGCATACCACGGACATTCGAGAAAAATTGTTTGACTTTGGGACTTTTGATTTTTGTTGAACAAATTTCGTCGTCGGAATATCGTACAACATTTGATGCTAATGTTGCTTGTTATTTATATGGCCGACCCCAGGGACCGACCATTTGATAATTTTTACATCAAGTGCATACAAGGACAAGTCTTGTTCGGTTTCTTTATTAAACAAAAATCGTCACTGAATTGGATTATAAGGTTAGTTTATTTCTTTCTTAATCTACATTCAGGCGTATAATTTGTATTACCACTAACTACATATAAATACGTATACGTACACGAGAAATTTCTTATTTTTTTTTGCTATGTACTTCACAGGCATTAATATTTACATTAATATTTTCCTTACAATACTGCTAATTTCTTGCTGTACATCTTAAGATGTGGCTTTAGCTGCTAAAGGTACTTTGATGCTGGACAAAGCAGGACCAACATATTTTTTTCTTCCATTGCGTTTAGTGAAAAATGTCTCTCTGGTCAACGGAATAGGTAAACTTTCAAACCTTAGATTAATTTTAAGCCCTTTTTGATTCTTCCTGAAAGCATATTTGTAGCTTTCCTAATTTTTCTAGGGATTGCCAAGGTCGAAAGTTTATTGAATCGAGCGTTTACTGAGTTTCCAAAAAGTTTACTCAATTTTTCGTTCACAATATCTTCGCATATTGCATAATTTTATTTTAATGGCTTTCGAATTATGTCGTCGAATTATCGTTATTTTTTTATTTTTTCAGATTTTGTGACTGCCAACAGCATTTAAATATCTTTGATTACATTTTTAAATTTGAGAGTAGGGGATTTTGATGTTTTCAAGAACCATTAATTCTACTGTGACATTTCTGCTAGTGTAAGGCTTTTGTGACTGCTCCTCCATACATTCCCTAACGCACACATTCGAACTCTAGATAACTGTTTGAATTTAGTCTTTATTTAGTCAGTGATACTCAAGAAATAAATGGCGGTCTATAAATGGAATTTGTAATTTGATTATTCACATTGAGGTTTTGTACAAACAATTTCGATTCTTGACACTTGGCACTTTAAAGTGGGTTGGTTCTCTTTTTGGGTGCCTTAATATCAATTTTGCAGGGAAATAAATATTTCAGATTATTAAATAAATAAACTGTGTTTTTTTACTTTTCCGATATTTGTAGCTGCAGTTTCAGGCGAACCATTGCTTTAAGTATCTTCTGCGTCAAAATATTTGACTAAGGCTTTGAATCTATCAATTTTGAATGGATGTATCTTAATGCTTAGTTTATAGTAATCTTCTTTGATTTTGTTAGTAAGTTCATTATTTAAAGCCTTTTATAAATAAATTGGCATACTTTCGGGAACTTTGTCCTTCAAACTAGAAAAGAGGTATCGAGGAGTATTTGGTTAAATGCTTGTAGACATAGTATATGTGGCGCTTTGTATCTGCTATAGCGAATAAGTTCTTAGACTAATCTTTTTCGTTTAGTCGTTCAATTCCTTTTGCGCTAATTTTATTCGATACACAGACGAAGGTCGCTATCATAATTTGTATTATTTGTAGACGTTGGAAAATTAGTTTTTTTGTCGTATTTTTATTTTCAAATAAAGCACTTTTCTTTATTTCGATTTTGAAGGTATTACGTTTACTATACTTAACTAATCGCCAATTAATAAAGTTGCTAAATAATTTCGAGAGGCTGCTTAAAGTGATAGGGGTACTTATTTGCCTAAATTTCTTGTAAATTCGAGTTACAGCTGTAATTTTTAAATTTCAAATTTTTATTTTCTAATTTCAGTAACACGAGAAGTTTTTTTGATTGCTACCAGTTTACTTTTCAGAAGGTTTATAAACGAACTTTGTATGTTATAACATCTTTAATTTCTTAATCCTTCATAACGTTTTAGCATAATTATCATAATTAATAAATTAATCACAATTATCTCTTGAAATGTTAGTTTTATAATTATTTTGCACTGGCCTATTCGAAGAGTATACAATTTCTGATCTATTTAGGTTTTGGTTAGAAAAATAAATGTGTGTCTTCCATGATTGATGGGTATCTTCCGTGACCGGTTTTTAGTTCTTAATATTCTAGATTTTCTAGTTCTTGTTTCCACGTGTACATTCACAAAGAAGCTACAGATTTTAATTATTTCGCAGAAATAATGATTAACTTTGAATAAGATGTTTCTGAAAATATTTTATACAGAACATGAAGCTTTGAAATGAAAGCTAAAATTTATGTTGAGATTTATAAGAATCATAAAAATGCCCACTCACCAAATATTTCAAAAATTTTTCAATTTATATTCAAATTTTGTTTTACCGAAAACAACGCACATACAACATATTTACGTTTCCTTTGAAATATTAAAGGGTAATGAAAATTGAAAATCCTCACTCACTAAGCATTTTATCCACTATTTTTAATTCAAGTTGATTGATTAGATAATTTATAATAAACTAGACAACATAGAGATTTACATAAAAACACCAATATTCCATAAAACTACCCATTGTAAACAAAACAATTAGGGTGCGTACTAAATTTCACGTTGACAAAAATCCCGTTAAAATGTTTGAACAAAAAAAAACATTAATTTATATCTCTACAACATATTTTCTGTAAATGGTTAATTGTATTTCCTACTAATTGGGTGTCAAATTTTTGAAACACCCATCCATCAACGGCAACTATACCAATTTCGAATATGTACATAAGGGTTAAAGATTTTTAAGGTATGTTGTTAAAGTTTCCAATTTCATTTAGTACAGAATTGAGTCATTATAATATACAAACACAATCATATAGGAATATAGTAGTTAGTAATCTCTAATTTAAATGTGCCTTGTATTTTACCGGAATCAAAATCATTAAAAAAAAAGCGTTTTCCTAAATTATTAAAAGTTCAATCAACTGAAATTATTTAAAACTCGTATTTTTAAAAGTGGTAAATATGTAGGTATACACAGGGAATACAACATGATGGTTCAATTGAAAATCTAATATATTTCATTACAATAAACTAATGCATTTTTAATTATATTATAAATTAGTTGTGGTGTATGTCCATCCTTATTTCCGTTTACGGTGTTTTCAACTCATCCCCAAAAACGGACATTAAAAATAAATTTCTAAATAATTTTCATTTCCACTATATTGTATCTATAGTGGAAATGAAAATTATTTCACAGTACTATGTGTGTGTGTATGTACAATATAGTAGATATACGAAATATAAAATGGAAAATTAAATACCAGACACTTGAATCCAATTAAATTTTCCATTTTCCACAACAAAAACGTACATATACTCATATGTATACTTATGGTACATTCAGTATGAAAAGTCGTACTACAGAGACTACCTTACTTCTCAGTATTGTTAGATTTTTTTTTTTTTTTGTTATGTGGAAAAACTAAGATGAATTTTCATTTACAATGAAGAAAAATAAAACGGTAAATTTTTCTACAAAATATTTTTATTTCAAAGTATTAACTAAACAAAAAAAAAAAAAAAGAAAAAACACAGGAAGAAGAAATTTTTTGTACCAAATAAAGAAAATTTTCGTTTTTAATCTAAATACTACTATGTGCATTAAAGAGAATAAACTTAAAAGTTTTCGTTTTCCGAGTAGATTTTTAGTTTTTTGTTAGTTTCTATTTCCACATTGAGATTATTTAGCAAGTTAAATTAATTTTTTCATTTTTAGTGAATAAAGGAATTTTTGAATTGTAATGAAGCTTATCAAATGATTAAAATGAAAAATGGTTTGAGGTGAAGAATTTATTGCAGTTTTTAAATTTCGGTTTGGGCAAATTAACTTTATGGTGAATTTAATTTTAGTTTATATTTACGGTGATTTGTGACAAATTATGATTTAGATAAAATGTAACGCTCGAACCTTGACATACTTTTCAATAAATATTTTAGTTTGAAGGAAAATGCAATATCTTAGCACAAATAAGTATTTATTTATGGTTGTACCACCTTTCCCGATTTAGTTGGATTGTTGTAAAGCTTTTAATCTCAATGTAGTTCAGCGCTTAATAACGATGGTTGTAATTTTAGCTTCTTGATTCGTTTTTTTTAGGGGACTCAAATCTAATATTTTATGGCACAAATCGTTTAAGGGTTCTCAGTCAGTCAAAAAAAAACAAATCACACGCACGTGAACAAATACAATAAAACCCAATTCTTTTTAAATACGTATTGTTCTCAACTTAAATTCACAGTTGGGCACATTCGTGTACAAAACTATTTTTTACATTTTACAAGTAAAAAATGTAAAAATCTGCGTAAATTAATAATTAAAAATCATTAAAAATTATTAAAAAATCTACAATTCGTTAAAACCAACCAAAGTCATCTAGCGAGCTTTTCGACAAATCTTCAAACAATTTAAAAGTGAAGTCTTTTACGATCTCAAAATAAAATATGATAAAACTCGCTCTTTAAAATTTATAATTCGCTCTTCACTGATCGAATAATCATTAATTACCCACATGAAAAATGTGGACATTTTTCTAGATATATAATTTGTATTTCTATACCTTGAGCTGCTTGCTTTATTTCCGAGAGTAATGCTAACTGTTTTCAAATAGAAAAGATTTCAGATTTTAAAAAGTTAAGTATTTTTTGAACTGTAAAATGACATTCTCCGAGGATGTCAACAGCATTTAAAAAAAGATCGAAAAGGGTTGGTTCTGAACTCTATAAACATTTTTGTTCTCTGATGCTTATGTAATCACAAATGCTAATAAGAGAAATAAAATAATTTTGTTTATTTATTAGTTAATTTAATTTTCATCGTATATGCGGTATTTTCCATGAAAATCGGTAAGGAAGTGGCCAAATTTCATCCAAAATGATCAGAACTTCCATAGTTCAGAACTTCCTATAGTTATCGTTCAAAGTTTATCACAATCAGTTAAAAAATATCCAAGTTTCATCCTAATTGATCATATTCCAGAACTTCATCTAAATTCATATGAGATTCGCATTTCGTCGCACACGTCGAAGTTCATCAAAATCAGTTAAGAATTGTACAAGTTCCAACCTAATTGGCCATACGCCATAACTTCAACTTAATTTATTTTAGAATCCAATTTTTATCGAAATCGCCATTTTTGTACCTTATGTAATTTTGGAACGTGTCATTTTTTTTTCGAATAAAGCTACAGTTTACGAAAAAGTTTAATAAATAAATAAATTTAATAAATTATCATATCAGAATTCGATGTATTATGTCAAAATTTGATATGTATGTCCCGTCAGAATTAGAATTTTTGATGCCAGAATTTGAGTTATTTTGTCAGAATTCCATATACTTTATATCAGAATTAGATATACAATATCGGAATATGTATTTATGATGTCAGAATTCTATATATTATGCCAGAACTCGATATCAGAAAGCGACATATCACATATTCGAGATATTATGCCAGAATCCGATAAATTACGTCAGAATTTGTTACTTTTTGTCAGAATTCGATAAGTCATGTCAGAATTTGAATATTAGATGCCAACATTCGATATATTACGAGGTCAAGCCAGAATTCGATGTAACGCGCTAGAACTTTATTATATGATGTCAGAGTTCGATATTGCGTGTCAGAATTCGAAGTATCATACCAAAACTTAGTAAATCATATTGAATTTGATATATCACCTCAGAATGTAAATTTATAATGGAGTACGTAGTTTAGGATATCATGTCAAAATTTGATATACCAAGCGAAAACTCAATAAATAATTTTAGAATTCAATTTATCTTATCAGAATTCGAATTTATGTATGTAAAGTAAGATTTCGATTTATCAAGCCAGAATTCGATTTGTTCTGTCAAACTTAGAGTTAACGCTGTCTAAATTCGATATGTCGGAAGTCAGCATTAAAATTTTTGGTGTCAATTCTATATACATATATATATATATATATATATATATATATATATATATATATATATATATATATATATATATATATATATATATATATATATATATATATATATATATATATATATATATATATATATATATATATATATATATATATATATATATATATATATATATATATATATATATATATATATATATATATATATATATATATATATATATATATATATATATATATATATATATATATATATATATATATATATATATATATATATATATATATATATATATATATATATATATATATATATATATATATATATATATATATATATATATATATATATATATATATATATATATATATATATATATATATATATATATATATATATATATATATATATATATATATATATATATATATATATATATATATATATATATATATATATATATATATATATATATATATATATATATATATATATATATATATATATATATATATATATATATATATATATATATATATATATATATATATATATCAGAATCCTATGCATAAGACGTTAAAATTCGATATGCCATGTTAGAATTTGAATTTATAATGTCAGGATTGTACATCTTCTGTGAAAATTAGATAAATGATAACTGAATTCGGTATGTCAAGCCAGAATTTGTGTTATTTATGTCTTCCAGAATTCGAAAGGTCTTGTAACAATTGCATAAATGATGTCAGAATTCGAGATGTTATATCAGAATTTTAATTTTTTGTTTTGGAATTCTACATATGACGTAAAAATTCGATATCACAAGTCAAACTGTATATGTCACGTTGATATTTTAACTTTTTCCGTATTCGACATATTCGGCCAAAATTTGACAATTCGTATCTGTTGATGATGCCTAAAAAAGAACAAGTAAAGAAAGAATCAACTTCAATGTTTAATAGCCGATAGTTCATACTTATCTAAAAACCAAAGCTGATCATCGGTGCACCAGTGTATAAATTCAATATTTGTTTTGGCTTCAAAATCAATTGTTTTCTTTATAATTTATAGACAAACATTATTTTTTGACACGATAATATAATATTATTGTTTTAATTATTTGTAAACAAGTACCAACCTTTTCAAATCAAAAAACAAATTACTAATCATTGTAAAATAATTATAGTAAAATCAATACCAACCTAATTATATCAATTAATTATGTAAATGCTAGATGGCATTAGTTTTGTATACCATTTAAATTAATTTGTATAACACTTTTTTGGCTATAAATAGGAAGCCAAAATATTCTAAAAACATTATTCTATTAAAAAGTTTTATAAGAAAATACAGTGAGTAAAGATCTTGTAAAATAAAATTGTGAAAATAAACGGTGATTAAAAAATAAGCTACAGTGATTTTTATTATTTACCCGGAATATAATTGGACACGGAATCTGCCGCTACGAATTTATTTGACTTCGCCATTGTATAAGGAAAAGACGCTACACCTCCTGATTCAATTTTCGACCTACGCAAACCTTTTTGGAAACGAGAAATCAGCACTTAATAATTTGGACCCACGCATTTATATTTGGAAACGAGAAAAGAGAATTAAATAATTTCGACCCCGCATTAATACTGGACAAGGCAAGTTTAACAATTTATTGGTGTTAACGATCGGTTCGAGCATTTGTGGCATTTGTTTTAACAGTGCATTGAACTCTGCCCTTGAACTTTCGACGGCGAGTTGTGCTGGTATACCGTAAAGCGAACCAGCTGAACACAAAAAAAGTCAACGGAGTTACATTGCCAACTGTACATGGTCCTTCGAGCCGGATATCGAACCGGAATTTGGCGCCAAATTTGCGCTTGGGTAAAATAGTTAGTAGCCTATTTATTTTTGTTTTGTATTTTTTTGAACTTTATTGGAAGTTAAACAAAAACAGTGCAGTGATTTTTTAAATTGTGAATTCAAAATCTCGTTTATATAAAAAAAAAAAAAACTATTGCGAAGTTATCGGTTTAGTTCAGTGAAATTAAGCTAAAACTGTGAAATGGCGGAGGCACGAGCACTAAAGCGAATGTTGAAGAGTTTGGAGGGTTTTAAAGCTCAAATAGCAAAATTCACACCCGACAGCCGTATCAGTGATATTAGAGCTTATATAGCACTCCTAGCTGACGAGTGGAAGGAGTTTCAAATGCTTGAAAAGACAATGAAAGGGAAATTCGATGAAGCGAATATGGATTCAGTGGAAACAATCGAGGAAACTCACGCTGATTTAAAACAAAGGTTGTTTAGAATGGAAAAGCAGCATGAAGAAAATAATGCTAATCTGGGTAATCACACCGTAGAAGAACTTATGCTAAATCAAAGCAATTTTTTGCAAGAGATTTCTTCTATTAACAAGCGTGAAAGTGAAGTTCGCCTACCTCGGGTTAACATTCAAGATTTTTGTGGTAATTACGCAGATTTTCCGTCTTTCCGTGATCTTTTTGAGACATCTGTCCATAACAACGACAGAATTTCCAAGGTGCATAAGCTGCAACATTTGAAAAGCTTGCTCAAAGGAGAGGCGTATGCTTTAATCAAACACTTCACGGTGACTGAGGCTAATTATGAGGAAGCTTGGGATAAAATAAAGGCCAGATATGATAAACGCAAGCACGTCGTTCAAACGTTGCTAAAGCGTTTTTTGGAGCAACCTAACATACAACAAGGTTGCGCGAAGGCCATTCGTCAGCTTTCTGATGTATCAGATGAGGTCATACGCGGTTTGAAGGTACTTGGCGAGCAAGCGGAAGGTCGTGATCCATGGCTCATTTACCTTTTAGTCAATAAATTAGACGGTGAATCAAAGGAAGCATGGGCTCATGAAACCGCAGGGACTGATTTTCCTACTTTAGATCAGTTATTTGCTTTTCTAAATAAAAGAAGCGATGCGCTAGAGAGTCTAAATTCGATACAAAAATCAAAAGTTAATTCATCGAAACGAATAAGCTCATTGGTGTCACATGTAACTAAATTTACGTGTACATTATGCTCAGGAGAGCATTATTTGTGGAAATGTGACCAATATTTACAACTTCCAACTGCAGAACGAAAACAATTAGCAGCAGAAAAGAAACTGTGTTTTAACTGCCTGTCTCCTTCTCACCAGTCTGTTGTATGCAGGTCAAAATACAAATGCGGTAAATGTCAACGGAAACACCATTTGACCTTGCACCCCGCGGAACAGCCAAATTCAAACGGTGAAGAAGCTCTAACTGGCAACATTCTTAGTATTGCGGAGGCGAAGACAGCTACCGGCACTAAAGTGAATACAGCAACTATACCTAGTTTCCAGTCATTACTTCCAACGGCGATAGTGGAAGTAGCTGATGAATATGGAAACATGCAAAAATGCAGAGCATTATTGGATTCGGGATCGCAGGCCTCATTTATAACGGAGTCATGCATGCAACGTTTGAAATTGTCTAGATCCAAGGCAAGCATTTCCATAATTGGTTTGACATCGGGAAAAGTGACTACCAGAGGGAAGGCCACTATCACAGCGAGCTCAGTATACTGTTCAATGGATAAAGTACAAATTGACATACTTATAGTCGGTCAACTACCAAATAAACTACCAAGTTTTGAGTTTACCTGCAAGGATGGTGATTTCCTGAGCGACTTGAAACTAGCTGACCCCCAATACAACCAGGTTGGGCCAATTGATATTTTAATTGGTGCTGACCGATTTTTCCATATACTAAGAAATGGGCGACTAACAAATTCGAACAATACTTTAGTTGCACAAAGGACAATTTTTGGTTGGATTGTTTCTGGCATAACCAACGGAACCAGCGTGGAGTCAAGTGAGACAGTGCAAGTAAACAATTGTACCCTTAATTTGCACTTAGGCATCGACATTGACAGCACATTAAAGCGATTCTTTGAGCAAGAAGAGATGCCTTCTGCCCATATTTTGGATCCGGAGGAAGCGGAGTGTGAAGAGCACTATAAGAGTACGCACAAACGAAACGATGAGGGACGATACATAGTAGCCATTCCATTTAAGAAAAGGGCAGCTCAACTCGGAAATTCGGTGAATGCAGCCAAGCGGAGATTTCTGGCATTGGAAAGAAGTCTACAAGCAAAACCATTACTTAAAGAAGAATATACTAGGTTCATTAACGAATATCTTAAACTGGGATACTTAGAACTCATCAAACCGGCTAATCAGGATATTAATGAGTCGAAATGTTTCTATTTGCCCCACCACTGCGTGCTGAAGAAATCTAGTGAAACAACCAAACTGCGAGTTGTGTTTGATGGCTCGGCCAAGTCTTCAACTGGGATTTCACTAAATGAGACAATGCTAGTAGGTCCAACCATTCAGCCAACTTTATGGGCAATTCTAATGAGATTCCGAAACCACAAAATAGCGTTGACCGGTGACATTGAAAAAATGTACAACCAAGTTTTGGTTCGCGAGGATGATACACAATTTCAGCGAATTCTGTGGCGAAGTGAAGTGTCTGATGAGCTCAAGCATTACAAGCTGAATACGGTCACTTTTGGTTTAGCCAGTTCATCATTTTTGGCAATTAGAACTCTGCATCAGATTGCTTATGATAATCTGCAAAATTATTCCGATACTGCCTCACGCATTTTGAATGATTTCTATGTTGACGATTTCATCTCAGGGGCAGATACGGTAGAGGAAGTGCAGAACCTAAAAGAAAAAATAAGTGAGTTATTACTAGCTGGCGGGTTTAATTTGAGAAAGTGGAGGTCAAATGTATTGGACATTACAGCAATAGAAAATACGGATGAGATCTCGATGTTCCAAAATTCATCAACAGAATCAAAAATATTAGGTATTAAATGGAATACTCTGGAAGATGTGTTCACATTTCAACTAACATTGGAGGGCAGCGGAGAGCCAACAAAGCGCCAGATTATTTCCGAGTACTCAAGAGTTTTTGATCCGCTTGGATGGTTATCCCCATCCATCATTTTAATGAAAATAGTTTTCCAAACTCTATGGTTAATGAAGCTGGGCTGGGATGATCAACTACCGGACCACGTGGCAAGCACCTACAAAAAAATTCGAAGTGAGTTAAAATTTTTGGAACAATTAAAAATAAAGCGGTTCATTCCACAGGACGGCAGAGTAGAGTTGCACGGATTTTCAGATGCAAGTGAAAAGGCGTACAGTGCCGTAGTTTATTGCAGAACCGTTCATGAAAATGGTTCAGTCACGGTGAGTTTAATGGCATCAAAAACCAAAGTGGCACCCATTAAGCAGGTGTCCTTGCCCAGACTCGAGTTATGTGGAGCTCATTTGCTAACGAAACTTCTGGCGCTGGTGAAAGAAACCATAAAGCAGCCAGTGCAATCTTATGGCTGGACAGATTCTACCATTGTCCTGATGTGGTTATCCAGTCATCCAGCAAGATGGAAAACATTTGTGGCTAATCGTACATCGGAGATTTTAAGCCAATTGCCACGAAATTGTTGGAACCATGTAAGATCTGAGCATAACCCAGCTGATTGCGCTTCGAGGGGAGTGCTTCCATCTCAGCTTATCAATCTAAACAAATGGTGGCACGGTCCAGAATGGTTGAGGAATCCTGACTGTGATTTTGCTTCTCAAGACCTAATCTGTAACAATGGTGAACATTTAGCTGAAGAACGAAAAAACACAGAGCTCTTCGTTCTCAATGCTCAAAGACAAGAACATATTATCGACATATTAATATGCAGGAATTCAAGTTACACTAAACTGTTAAGAGTGTTGGCATATGTCTTAAGATTTTTAAAAAATGTACGATCAACTGCGAGTAACCGGATTTCAAGCTTCCTTACTGTCACGGAAATTCAAACTGCCAGAGATACCATCCTAAAGCATATACAGCGAGAAGCATTTGCTGAAGAATTTGATCGCTTACAGAGAGGAAAGTTTATTCAGAAAAGCAGCGATATTCTTTCTTTGGCACCGTTTATAGATGCAAATGGTATTTTGAGAGTTGGCGGTAGACTAAAGCATTTAGATTGTCAGTACGATTATAAGCATCCGATAATACTACCAAAGGGTCATGCATTAAGCCGAATCTTAATATTATACATGCACGAGCGAAACTTACATCCGGGTTTAACTTTAACATTTCACCTGACGAGACAGCAATTCTGGATAGTTGGCGGCAGAAGCACCATCAGAAAAATTGTAAACAAGTGCGTAATATGCTTCAGAAACAATGCAAAGACGTCCAAGCAGTTGATGGGAGATCTGCCAATAGCTAGGATGAAAGCCACCAGACCATTCACTTCGTGTGGAGTAGATTACGCCGGACCTGTTCAAATAGCCACGAAAAGAGGAAGAGGTGCCAAATTAACAAAGGGATATATAGCCTTATTTATTTGTATGGTAACGAAGGCTATTCACATCGAAGCAGTGAGTGATTTGTCAACTGATGCCTTTATAGCGGCCCTAAAACGATTTGTGGCGCGACGAGGAGCGCCAGCCAATATCTACAGTGACAATGGTTCCAATTTTGTTGGAGCCAGGAGAAAGCTAAATGAAGTATATAAGCTAATTTCAGACAATAATCATAATTCTATAGTTGCAGAATTTTTATCTAAAAGCGAGGTACAATGGCATTTTATACCACCTGCATCGCCTCATTTTGGAGGTCTTTGGGAGGCGGCTGTAAAATCTGTCAAAACTCACCTTTCTAAATGTACATCGAACACCCATTTGACTTTTGAAGAAATGGTAACTTTGCTAAGCCAGATTGAGTCAATCTTAAATTCAAGGCCACTATACGCAACAGCCGATGATGATGCGGCATTTGAAGTTCTAACACCGGCACACTTCCTAATAGGCTCAGCGAATTTTTACTTGCCCGAGAAAGAGATCTCTGAAAGCATACCGGTTGGAAGGCTTACAAGGTGGCAATATATACAACAGCGCGTCCAGTCGTTTTGGAAAAAATTCAGCATCGAATATTTGCACAATCTTCAACAAAGGGCGAAATGGCGTAGACCGCAACAAAATTACAATATCGGTGACATCGTATTAATAAAAGAAGAAAATTTACCATCATACAAATGGGCGCTTGGTAAAATTATTCAACTACATCCAGATCAACAGGGACGAGTTCGGGTTGTAACTTTGAAAAGCTCGACATCCATACTTAAGCGGCCAATTGTTAAACTGTGTAAACTGCCGGAGCAAGATGACATGCAGATTGTTAACGACGGTATCGTTAACGGGGCGGAGAATGTTGATGATGCCTAAAAAAGAACAAGTAAAGAAAGAATCAACTTCAATGTTTAATAGCCGATAGTTCATACTTATCTAAAAACCAAAGCTGATCATCGGTGCACCAGTGTATAAATTCAATATTTGTTTTGGCTTCAAAATCAATTGTTTTCTTTATAATTTATAGACAAACATTATTTTTTGACACGATAATATAATATTAATGTTTTAATTATTTGTAAACAAGTACCAACCTTTTCAAATCAAAAAACAAATTACTAATCATTGTAAAATAATTATAGTAAAATCAATACCAACCTAATTATATCAATTAATTATGTAAATGCTAGATGGCATTAGTTTTGTATACCATTTAAATTAATTTGTATAACACTTTTTTGGCTATAAATAGGAAGCCAAAATATTCTAAAAACATTATTCTATTAAAAAGTTTTATAAGAAAATACAGTGAGTAAAGATCTTGTAAAATAAAATTGTGAAAATAAACGGTGATTAAAAAATAAGCTACAGTGATTTTTATTATTTACCCGGAATATAATTGGACACGGAATCTGCCGCTACGAATTTATTTGACTTCGCCATTGTATAAGGAAAAGACGCTACACCTCCTGATTCAATTTTCGACCTACGCAAACCTTTTTGGAAACGAGAAATCAGCACTTAATAATTTGGACCCACGCATTTATATTTGGAAACGAGAAAAGAGAATTGAATTAAATAATTTCGACCCCGCATTAATACTGGACAAGGCAAGTTTAACAATTTATTGGTGTTAACGATCGGTTCGAGCATTTGTGGCATTTGTTTTAACAGTGCATTGAACTCTGCCCTTGAACTTTCGACGGCGAGTTGTGCTGGTATACCGTAAAGCGAACCAGCTGAACACAAAAAAAGTCAACGGAGTTACATTGCCAACTGTACATAAGTCTAACTGTTTGTCCGTTTTAATCCTTCGTACTCCAGTCGATATTGGATCGAAATGCTTTCCACAAATTTTTAATTGCTTCGGTAAATTGAAAAATTGTAAACCAAATCTACTACTTATCCACAAATCAAATTGGGCCTTTTCGGAAGGAAATTTAAAAAAAAAACGATCAGGATTTTATCGCTTTGAAGCGGTACATGATTTAACAGCACATTTGATACCAGATTTTTTACCAGAGCAAAATACGTACCTTGCTCATAAAAAAATGTACATTGACATATTAAATAATATTAAAATAAACAACAACAATTTTAACATTAATATAAAATTTACAGCAGAGTTGGAGAATAATAACAGGTTGGCTTTTTTAGATCTTGTTATTGTACGTAACGAAAATGGTTCATTGTCTACGGATTGGTTTCATAAAACAACTTGGTCTGGTAGATATCTAAATTTCCATTCTCATCTTCCATTAGCAACTAAAAGAAATACTGTCAGCTTATTATCGAATAAAATTCTTGAACTTTCTGACCCAATATTTCACAAAATTAATTTTCGGCTCCTCAAAAGTACTCTCATTAATAATGGCTATCCAAATTCGTTCATAAACACTATCATAAATTCAACGATTCATAA